>OY757551.1:15167182-15300682 GCA_963584105.1 Alviniconcha strummeri
TGTTAGCTTGGAACTATTGATAAACTTGTGGCAGGATCAAACCCAGTTACATATTTCTGTGCCTTGAGGACATGTTTCCTGTGGTCATGGCAGTGTGTGTGTGTGTGTGTGTGTGTGTGTGTGTGTGTGTGTGTGTGTGTGTGTGTGTGCATGTGTGTGTGTTTAACAAATAGTTTTGGGTAGTACTTGTAATTTGATTAGTGTGGCTGATTTAAAAAAAAGATATTTCAAACATCCTGCACAGGTACACATTTAGTCATCCTAACACATCTTTCACTGACACAGAATTATGACTTTAATATACACAAATGGAGTTGTTGTTTTTCCCTTCTCTCCCTCCCTCTCCCAGATGACCTTTGTTTCACCTTTATTTCACTTGTTTTTGTCTGTAACATTCTCATCAAATTTTGCATTGCTCAGTGGATCCAGTGCAGAACCTCAGGGTCTTTGCTCATTAAATCTGGTGATCATCTGATTTGCTCATTGGCTCAGTTGAGCAAGGTGTGTTACACATTGGCCACAATGGGCAAGAAATGCTGTGCTTTGGATCTAGTGAACAGTTCAGATAGGTTGAGTATGACATATGTTTTACTTAGAAGTTAGATTTTGGATGTTTTATTTTGACCATGAGTTGACTCTGTACCTGCATGGATAGGTGGCAGACTGCGTGTGTCTGATGTCACTGGACAAGACAGGGGCTATACCTGTGGACACACATGTTTGGCAGTTTGCTGCTCAACACTACCTGCCCAAGCTGCAAACTGCAAAGTCAGTGACTGACAAACTCTACAAAGAAATAGGTGAGACCGAAAGTGGTGTTTTTTCAGCAAGTAATATTACTTTGTCCTTGCAAGTTATGTAATTGTATGCTGAAAAAGACCAAAATACTCGGGATGGGGGGCTGCCATGTACATATGATCAACCTACTGGGTGTGTGCCTGCCCTGTGCCCATGATCAAAACATTTAAGGGGGGTGGGGGTGTGAGGAGGGGGTTGCAGTGGAATCCCTTCCTTGATTTTTATGGTGGGCTTAAGCCCACCATAAAAATCAAGGAAACCAGGGATGTTTCTTGGAATGTATAAAGTCGAAAGAAAAAGTGTCACAAAAAGTCTTATACAAGGGATGGTTTCTGGTCAGGATGATGCTTGTCAGGGGTTTCACTTTGGTAATGAATTGTAAGTATGTAAACATGGTGCTTAATGTCCACAGAAACCATAAGGCGAATGAATTGTTTGTGTTAGAACTATTTATAGCTGTGTATTTCAATCTCAAGAAAGAATCTGCTATGAATCTTTAAGAATGGTTTGTTGCACTTGCACTGTTGCAGGGGACTATTTCAGAACTTTATGGGGAGAATATGCAGGATGGGCTCAGTCGGTAAGTTGTATATATATATAAATATACATATGTAAACACCTTTCACTTTTCATGATAACAAATAAATAACCTGGGCCTGTATTGATGACAAGCAAATCAAGGCAGATATCCTCTAATCCTGATTAACTAAAGAATCCATATGTTCAGCTCTTATTCCAGGTAGAGAAGTAAGGCTATGACCTTAAACATCTTCAGGCTGGCCAGATAGTCCTATATTACTATTTGCACTCCACACATGCCAGTATTTGTTATTGGTGTCTCCATTTAGAGACAAACACAATTAGAGGGGCTATTTGCTCCTCATACATATGGGTTCTGTATGCTAAATAGTGTGGTAGCAGGTTCACTAATTTTCTAGATCTTGGAAATTAATAAAAATCTAAAACAGAATGACTGCTAGCGTTCTAAAACAAGATCCAAACACAAAAACGTTCAGACGAATGCATATTTATTTTAACATGGACACACAGTATCCAAATTTTCAAGCCACAAAACAACACTTAAACAACAGATAAACAGTCAAAAATGATGAAAAATGAAAGAAAAAGACTTGCTTGGATGATTGTTGGCATGATGATGCCAGCAATCTTCCAAGCACTGAACAAGCTGTAAAAACTAAACCAAAACAAGATAAGTCTTTTTCTTTCATTTTTCATCATTTTTGACCGTTTATCTGTTGTTTAAGTGTCGTTTTGTGGCTTGAAAAAAAGGGGATTTCCCTGAAGATTTGCATACTGTGTGTCTGTGTTAAATAAGCATTCGTTTGAACCTTTTTGTGTTTTGATCTTGGAAACTAATGAAAAAGTGACCTTTGTTTAGACCATTTACTTTTTGTTTTACGATGATTTTTGATAAAGTTTCTTTCTTTTGTTTATATAGTTCAGGCTTGTACAGTTCTTTTTTATGTCCTGTGATGTTGCAATGGGTGCAGGTTGTACAGTTCTTTTTTATGTCCTGATTGTGATGTTGCAGTGGATGTGGGGTTGTACAGTTCTTTATGTCCTGACTGTGATGTTGCAGTGGATGAGAGGTTGTACATTTCTTTTTTTATGTCCTGACCATGATGTTGCAGTGGATGAGGGGTTGTACATTTCTTTTTAATGTCCTGACTGTGATGTTGCAGTGGGTGAAGGAGGGAGTAGTGGGTGGGGGGAGCAGGTAGGAGAAAAGTAACAGCATCTCCTACTGTAATTATTGCTTGTGTAATATAATATATGCTGCTTTTCTTTTGTTTTTTGTGTGGCTCTAATATCACCTCAATGTGAACAGACATAAAATAAAAGATTGATTGATTGTTGCTCGCTGCAGGTGCTGTTTACTTCCGAGCTGAGACATATGCAGAGCAAGAAATCTGTGCCTGACCAGGTGGGTACTGTTGTTTGGAAGTCATGCCAGACAACACACTGCTGTGGTGGTGCAAAGCAGGTTGCATGCTAGGAGATGTGTCACCAATGTAGAGATGCAGTGGGTCGTGACATTTCTCAATTCTTGCAGTGATTTGCCCTTTGAAGGGTTTTGATGGATGACTTGTATAAGTAGGCCAGTTGTTCCTTTGCAAAATATTTTTAGGACTGAATTTGTCTGAATCATCTGTGAAGCCTGAGATGTCCCCACCCATGATCATCCATTATTCTTCCTTCTAGTTCTGCTGTGGAAAGTACTGGACTTCACTCAGTGGGCTGCATGCCCTTGTGTCAACAAAATTCACCTGATTAATTATTTTAATATTCTTTGTTTGTTTCAGAGCCAGAAACAAGCAAAGACACCTGCTGCAGCTCGGAAGAGACAAAGAAATGGATCAGTGGAGGGCCCTGTGATGTCGAAGCATTCCAAATCTTCTGCAGCTTCATCAAATGATCTATGATCAAAGAAGTGGACAATTAGAACATGTTTTTATGAAAATTGTGGTGTGTGTGTCTGTGTGTGAGAGAGAGTGAGAGTGTGTGTGTGAGAGAGGGAGACAGTGTGTGTGTGTGTGAGAGAGAGCATATTTATAGCATCCATCAGTTTTACATGCATGGAAGAGAATGCATTTGCTAATGGCCCTTATATGTTTACTGAAGAGAATACATTTGGAGGTGGCCCCTGCCTGTTTATAATTCCAGGAAGTAATACACTTTGGAAGCAGCCGGTATCAGTTTATGCTTACAGAAGAGAATACATTTTGAGGTGGTGCATGTCTGTTTGTGCTCACATAAGAATATAAATTTGAGGTGGTGTATGTCTGTTAGTACTCACAGAAGAGTATACATTTGAAAGTGGCCATTATCAGTTTATACTTACAGAAGAGAATGATTTTAAATTAGTCCTTACCAGATTGTGCCTACAAAAGATAGTACATTTGAAAGTGGCCATTATTTAATTAATGCTTATGAAGAGAATACATTTGAAAGTGGCCCTTATTAGTGTACATTTACAGCAGAAAACAGATGTATTTGAAAGTGGCCAGTATCAGTTAATGCTTATGAAGAGAATACATTTGAAAGTGGCCCTTATGAGTGTACATTTAAAGCAGAGAACAGATGTATTTAAAAGTGGCCCTTCAGTTTGTTCCTACAGAAGAAAAATACATTTGAAAGTGGCCCTAATCAGTGGACACTTACATCACAGAATACATGTATATGAAAGTGGCCCTTATTTGTTACAGTGTACAGTTACACTTGAACCCTGTTGAAATCCTCTACCTACCACAAAATGTTGCTTTAGAATACTGATTGAAATATCTACTGTGCTAGTACTTTGTTCTTTAAGGCATTGCTACTTTGCTATTAATTTTGTTCTTTAAGGAATCAGTACTGTGCTATTACTTTTGTTCTTTAAGGTAGGCTCGGGCAGGGCATTTTGCAGTGAAATTGGCTCATTTTGCCTGAAGAATACATCCGGGATAATTGTGAATGGGATTATTTACGATAATGAAACGAAAGAGCAAACATTCCTCTTTCTAATGGTACTAATGTGAATACCATTGATACTTTAGAAGTATTTTTAATTTTTTTTTTAAAGAGAACAAATTCATCGCAGTTGCACGCTAAGCGACAACACTGCGAGTGGCCTAATACTGATAAGCGCTGTCGTGTCGGGCGCTGTCCGCAGTTGCATTTTCACTGCTAGCGCTGCGGGCAATTTCGCTTCGACGAATCTCACAAAGACTGTGTCTGTTTTGGGTCGCGGGTCAAGTAAACCGTAACGCAGCCAATCAGAAACCATACAACGGATAGAGGAGGTCGAGCTTAACCAATTAGAGGTATTTTCAAAAGTTTCCGTTCATGTGACGTTGGTCAGCAACCGTTTGAAAACCAGCAAGATGTGTCCTCCGTACCGGGAAGGTTTTCGTCACATAATCCACGAAGGTAAGTCTTGAAACATACACCAGAAGATAGCTTAGGGATTAATCTAATTATTGAGCATATGTTTTAAGTCATTTCATAAATTCTTATTGCCCCACGAGTGAAAAAACAATTTGAACCTGATCGAAGTTTGACGTTGCCAAACCGATCAGGCAAGCCAGTAGTGAGTACGCCTGCAGAACTAAAAGTCGGCCTCTGCACGCTGAAATTAGCACATCAACACCATGAATGGACTGAATATGTAGTTTTATTGTATTAATGAAGAGATATCTTCATACTGGTGAAATCATAGTTTAGCAATTACGGGAAACAGCAAATTAGCCTACAAATTGCAACCCTTTATTTCGCCCTGCAACATTTGAACTCGCCCGATTAGTTTACAGTAAAGAGCAGTGGAGTTTTATGGACGAGTCCAAATTTGAATGGGAGGGGGGAAGGCATTTTGGAGAGGTCCTCGCTCGCTAGTTGTGAAGAACGTTTCTTGTTGTTTCAACTTGTTTTTGTTTGTTGTTGAGAAGTTGAGTGAATTAACAGGAGCTCGCCTTAAATTAGTGACACATTTTTTCTTCTATTTTGAGGGACAAGTTGCGGTTAGATTTTCTTCAAATTCAAGTTTCAACTGTTGACAGCTCCAACTTGAGAAGTTGAGTGAATTAGCAGGACTTGTCAGTCAAGCCCACCTCTATGATTTATTTTATTTTATATATATATATAGTTTGAGGGGCTAGTTGGCGTTAGATTTCGTGTTGTTGTTTTAACTTTTTGTTGTTGTTGACAGATCCAACCTGAGAAGTTGAGTGAATTAACAGGACTGTTGTCAGTCAAGCCCACCTCTATGATTTTTGTTTGATTTTTTAGTCATTTAGATCTATATATATAATATAGTTTGAGGGGCTAGTTGGGATCAGATTTTGTGTTGTTGTTTTAACTTTTTGTTGTTGTTGAGAAGATCCAACCTGAGAAGTTGAGTGAAATAGCAGGACTTGTCAGTCAAGCCCACCTCTATGATTTATATGTATAGTTTGAGGGGCTTGTTGGGGTTAGATTTCATGTTATTTTAACTTTTTGTTGTTGTTGTTGACAGATCCAACTTGACAAGCTGAGTGAATTAACAGGACTTGTCAGTCAAGCCCACCTCTATGATTTTTTTGACTTTTTAGTCATTTAGATCTATGTATATAGTTTGAGGGGCTAGTTGGGGTTAGATTTTGTGTTGTTGTTTTAACTTTTTGTTGTTGAGAAGATCCAACCTGAGAAGTTCAGTGAATTAACAGGACTGTTGTCAGTCAAGCCCACCTCTATGATTTTTTTAGTCATTTATATATATATATATAACTTTGAGGTTGGGGTTAGATTTTGTGTTGTTGTTTTAACTTTTGTTGTTGTTGTTGACAGATTCCTGAAAAGAATACCCAGCCATGGTTGAAGTTCATGGACTTCCCCAGGCATTTGACAGTGCTGGGTGTCCTTTCCCAAGATACTGGATGATGTCACTCCCTGCTATTTCGAGTGGTCCAATGTGCCACAGCTATTTGAACAGAGTGTACATAAACATGTAAAGAGTTTTGAAACATATGCTTGCGTATGATGAATTTGGCTGTCCTTTGTGGTCCCAAGGCTGGGAATTTGCATCTGTATGAAACTTTCCAGATTATTTTTCACGTAATTTTGTTTTGTCAGAAGCTATATAATAAATGGACAATAACATAATCATCATCAAAGCATTTCAGTGACATGTCATGTATGGTTGTGTTAACAGACATTAACATAATCATCATATCATTTCTTCATAACATTGACTGGAGTGACTATGATACAAGTGTTAGTACAAGCCTGATAATTTTAAGAATGAGAATGGTGTTTAAGACTAAGAAAAAGTTATATTTTTCAGGATGTTTTGTGTATTTGAACAGAGTGTGCATAAATATGTAAAGAGTTATGAAATATATGCATGCTTATGACCCCCCGGTTGGCTGTCCTTTGAGGTCCCAAGGCTTGGAATTTGCACGACACTTCTTCCACTGTAACTGTTCCATAATATTTATTTCTCTGATGTGTGATTGTGTTGTATAATAAAATAAAAAAAATCTTTTGGTAATGTTTGTGTATTGTATTACATCAGTTACACAAACAACCAAAATGACTTTAGTACTAGTGTTCCCTGCTAGTAGCCCACTGGTTGTCTTGTGAAGTGTGAAAGTGCTGGGTTATTTCCCTTTTTCCTTCCCTGGTAACCTCCCTTGGATATTAAATACTGTAGTTTTAAACATCAATAAAACATTAATTATAAACAAAAATCATTTTCTTCCTCTTGATTTGTTCAATCTATGTTTGTTTTGATCATTTGTCCACATTTTTATGTTGATTGGATCATCTTAGAAAAAAGTGCTTTGTCACATGGTAAATTGTTTTCAGCATTTTCTCATGAAAAGCATTTTTCAAACTGGCATTTCTCAACAACAATGCATTCAAATAACATACCATTTTGTGTACACCTACATTATATACATAGTGTTTCTTCTGTGAAAGATTATAGCTGTAACCCTCACAACAAAAAAGTTACGTTGGTCTGAAAATGTCACCTTTAGGTTAAAATGCCTTGCCCGAGCCTATTTAAGGAATCACTATTGTACTATTACCTTTGACCTTTGTTCTTTAATGACACACTGCTGTCAGGAAGTATGGCCCAGGTCATACCAAATTAAGTGGTTTTCACTGTACATGTAAATAAATACACAACACACAAATGCCAGTCATTTTGGGGGGGGATTTATTTACATAGTGTTTTTTGTGACTAATGGCAGTTTTAAAAGTGACATGAACAAAAAAGAATAAAGATTGTGGTAGTGGATCATGTTTATCTGTGTTATGTTTAAAGAAACTGGATACCTGATAGGCCAAGTGTGGATGTACAATGTTCGAAACAGATTTCACACCAATGACTGTTACTGTTACAAAATATTTGTACAAGTATTATAAGCATGAAGACACACTGCACATATCTGCCTTATGGGCAAATATTTTTGATATAAAGTAAAAACATAAACTATAAAAATGTAAACATAGTATCACAGACTGAGCTGATGCCTGACAGGCACAATTTATAAATGAAAGTAAGTGATGTTACAGCGATGCGTAAAAGCTTTCTTCAGAAATGCATGCACATGCAGATTTTAGTGCCATAATGTAATCAGTGAAAAATCCACTTAGTTATTGTAAAAGACATCACAAAATAATTATGTGTAAGACTGAAAAAGGAAAAAAAAAAAACTGTTGGCTGACGCAGTTTGTGCCAACTTGTGTTTCACCAAAACTCCACCTTTGACACTGTGACAATATAAAATGTCCTTGAAGCATAAAATTAGTTGCTTAAGAAAAGAAACATTTCTAATCTGTTGCCTGTTAAGCCAAGAAGATGTCAATCAAAATGTCCTGTCTGACCTGAAAGAACAAAAGAGAACTGCTTCTTGGATACTAGTACAGTAGTTTTTACCACTGTATTACTGTCGAAAGTAAAACGTCCTTTATGAAATGTCCTTGAAGAACAGAACTAGTTGCATAAGCAAAAAAGCATTCTAATCCTTTGCATGTTTAAGCTGAGAATATGTCGATCAAAATGTGCTGTCTGATATGAAAGAATGAAAGAGAATTGCTTCTTGCATACTGGTACAGTGGAGTTTTTTCCCCCAGTGTATTACTGTTAAAAGTAAAACATCTTTTGAAGCAACCCTTGACAAAGCTGGTTGGTGTCATATCCTAAACATGTGCATGTAGTCATTGCAAACTGCTAAAGCCAGGACGGAAGTCACCTGCTGTGTGTAGCAGAAAGGGATGGCAGCTTGGGGACTGTGTAAATAAAGACTGAAGGAAATGCAGTTGGTTCAGGTTGTGGCTGCCTACTTCATGCAGGCCACTTGTAATTCAGACTTGAAGGTAAATTGTTTTATATGGCTGGTGTGGCCATAGTTGTTTAACTTGAAAGTGGATGAGTCCTCTGGAATTTGAAACAAAGGTGCCATAGTTGAGTGTTGTGATTTGCTTTCTTCAGTTCCCCCCCCCCCCCCCCCCTTGTCCTGTTACGTGTGGAACATGCATGATCCAGGATTCAGTTTCTGTTGATTCTACACACCTGCAGATTGAATATTCCCAAAGTCCTTTCTTTACACCTCAAAGTAAACAGAACATCTGCATGGAGTTGTAAAGGCCAGTCAGGAATTGGGAATCCAAACAAACAACAAAGTCTCAAAGCAGCATTCAGTGCACTGTAGGGATGAGCTGTTTGGAGGTGATAGGCCCCAGGGGAGGTGAGGTCTTGGGCACTTGTGTCTGGTGCATTTCCTTCATGAAGGCTTCCTGAGTTGAAGGTGCTGCTCGGCTCAGCAGCTGGTCAGCATAAAACAAGGCCTGCACACAGTTTACATGCTGCATGTATCATACTCACTTCATGAAACTACAGACATGCAATTAGAGCCAAAAGAAATGTGAACATCTGTTTTCTTCTGTCACTTGTAGTTACAATTAATAATAATAGATTATTTATGGCACCCCATCTTGTAAGAGCTTACAAAAACATAAAGACATAATTAGATTAAGTTTAATTACAAACTTGGGGACATGGAGGATATGGGAGAGGGGGGTTAATTTGCATAAACAACAGTAACATTTACCTGATTTGATTTAAATTAACAAGCTGCTTGTAATTTTTTTAAGTATGAATATTTTCCATTTCTGTCGGACCACACTGCATGTACATATTTTGTATCCAAAACTGAACATGCTTTGTTTCTACACAAAATACAGATTGTTGCAACAATAAAATAATTGAAAAATTAACAACAATGCAAACAAAAGAGGCTTCAAAATGCTGCCACATTTCACCACTTTCAAAAACAAGAAATTACATGTTTTTCATGTTACTCACTAAAACGTGTCCTGAAATGGAAGATTTAATTGTTCATCAAAGGAATTAATAATATTTTGTTATTAGGGTGTTTTTTAAAAGTAATTACACAACTACACATGCTGGATGCCTTCAAAAACTGCAGAGAAGACAAGAAGAGAAAATGCTCACTTGCAATCAAAATGGAAAAAGAAAACAGAATTGTATTTTCAAACTCCCATAATCTGAAAATGGTTCATGGTCACAAAACATGGCACAAATGTGTAAAACCTGATAGAGATACCTAGGGATTTTAGGGTTACCTGCCAAAACTGGCTATCTTCTTTCTTTTCTGCAAAGATGGTTTTGGCAGGTAACCCTTGATTATCAAAAGCAATTTCATGTATTTCTGTTGGAAAATTGGTCAATTACAATGTCATACCCTGGCCAGTGCAGTTATTTCAGCTTTAAATAGAAAATGACACAGTTACTTCCTGAACAGTTTCTGTGTGCACTTGACTGCTTATGGCTTAGAACAGCAATGCAAAAACTTGATGAGAAAGAAACTGCCAAGCTCATAACTTGAGGTTTTTCTTTCTGATGTCTGTGTCATCAAACCAGGCATAAACTGGTAGAACACTGCAGAATTTATAACTATCCAAATTTGGAAGACCTTGCTTAATTAGTATTTGGGGCAATGCCAGGGTTATGGTATTTGTTAAGCTGAGAAAAGTGCCAGATGTCTTTCCTGGATAGCCTATTCAACAAAGTCAAAAATAATTTTGTATGCCTGACCTCTTCCATGTACATGTATATAATCATACAAAGTTTGAGCTTGTTCAGATAAGAACTTGCTAAGCAATGCAACTTTCACTTTAAATTTTTTTCTTCTCACAGTGATGTTGAAAATCAGTCACTAAAAGTGGTGTTCACAGATAAAGCTCAACGTAATACCCTCGTGCATATCTTGACACTTGTCATATTTACAGTGCCCTGTGCCCTAAAACAGCTACATTCAAGTGGTTGCCATAATCAGCAAGCCACTATGGATGATTGATTAGACTTGATAAAAATGAAGATGATGAGGACTAAAACCAAAGAAATGATGAGCTATCAAAGGCACCTGTAACAGATGGCTTGACTGTTAGAGATTCCAAAATTTAAAATTCAGAAAAATGATGATGAAAAAAATCTTCCCCTGCATTTTACTTTTCATCCCATATGCATCAACTCGTGCAAAGAGCATTGTGTTTGTTGTTGTGGAGTTGTTCCACTGAGCTACAGTGGAGGATATCAATGTGTGTGTTACCTTCGGAGCGCTAACAGTCTGCACAGCAACGGAGCGGGTAAGGACTTTGCGCAGGCCTCCCAGTCGTGTGGTGGCTGACAGTGCCTGGGTGCGCTCCAGGAAGGTGGGGATGTTGTGCTTGGGTCGAGGGATCAAACCCAAGTCACCCAGGCTGTAGTGAGGCAATGTGGCACCTTTGCCAACAGGTGACAGGGGCATATCACTGAAACAACATGGTGCTGGAGATGTAGGCTTGAAATGCGGCAGCAGAACCATCTTCAGATGAATCATCCTTGAAGATGAGATTAATTAAAATAGGTGCGTGCACATTCTTTTTCCCTGTCAACTGCAAATCTTCATTCCCCTGGTCTTGTTGATGTGAAGACATCCACTGGAGATGATGCAAATTGTCAAGTGCATATAGATTCTACTAAACAGTTTTCTCACTTCAGCTTCATCAGTTGGAGGACAAAACAATAACACAGCTATTGTCCAAAATGTCAACCTAGTGTTATTCATACATTTCTAAGGCTTATACTAGACCATACACATATAGGTCAAATTATGTTCTGATGCAGTTTTACGTTGTGTAGAAATGGGTTTAGAACAGGCTAAGCGAGTAGTTGTTTGACCTTTCTCCTCTTTGTATTCAAACTAAGAATGAGAAAAAAATCAGCGTGACCATCCTATGGAACTGCAGCACTTTGTGTAATAAGATCAATAGGTTTGGATTAATCATAGTCTGTCAGTTGAACAGGTTAAGAGGATGAATTGTAGGTTGTCAGTCAGCAACCAAGTTTTGTAAAAAGTATTCTTTAATCTTTTTTTCTGTTCTTTCTTTCTTTTTTGTTTAATTTATACAAACAGAGGCTTATTTTGTGGATGAAAATGCCAGAACAAAATGCAATAAGACCTCACTGTCACTCACCCCTTACGCAGACCCATGTTACTCCCATGCAGACGGGTGATTTGCTGAGCTGTTTCCTTGTACTGCTTGCCCAGGTCTCCTGGGTCAGGACCCAGACCCACAGCTGCTGCCGAGTTGAGCACAGTCAACAACTGTTCCAGCATGTGGTTTCGCCGCTCAGTGTCATTCATGTCATCTTCCTGTTCTTCATCCTCTTCAGGAGACGTTTTCTGCAAAACAATTTAAAATAGTAGAGAAAAATACACATGTCAAAACAATATCTGCCTCAAATAAGACTTTTTCTCCCTGCAATTTGATCTAGTCCTCAAAGTTTATGTTATGATTCAAAGACAGTTTTAAAATAAGAAATGTTGAACATAACACCAAAGTCAAGATAATGTCTTGTAAAAACAACAACTTGTGCACAGACTGCACAGATAAATACTGGAATGGCCAAGAGAGTGATACTGATAGAGAAGATGGTTAGAACATACAGACTTGCCCTCCGCTTTGCACCAGCTACAAACTCCAAACACCCCTTACCCTCAGTGCTGATCTCAGGGCCTCTGCTGCTCTGGCCAGGATTTGCTCCAAGTGATGCTTGTAACTGCGCTCAGTTTCACAGTCCTTCCTGGCTGTTGACAGCTGCTCCTCTAAAAGCTCATTTTCACGTGCAAGGGCCTGAATGTCATCTCTGAAAAAATATCAATGAAATTGTACAGGGATATAAATTAGGTAGCTAAACACAACTTGCTTAACAGTGAAGCTTTCTTATTTAGATTGAACAGCCTTGAGCAAATCTGAAGGCAGGAAAAGTACTCAGTCCTGCTGCTTATTGCAATTCTTTTCTTGTGGTCATAGCTGTAACATACTAAGTTTGTTTTTGCCTCTTGCAAAGTGACTGACAGGTTATGCTTGTCACGCAGGTAGCATGGGTTTAATTTAAAGTGGCTTGGGGGGGATCTCAAAATGTAAGAGTAGAGGTTGTTTTTGTTGTTACTGTTTTATGGGGGTGGGGGGGAGGAGACAGAGTAAGAGTAAAGATATAAGATGGGATGGGAGGTTGGGGGGTAGGGGTGGGGGTGGTAGTGACATAATTCAGAACATTCTTAAAAATGGAGCACCTTGGTACTTGAATGGATGTTAATAATTAACTTTTTTTGAGTGGAAAAAGAAGAAGATTTTAACTACCTGAAAGTGCAACACCAAGGTGGTAAACACAGATAATATGATGTATTTCCTGTAAGTGAAACACCTTATTGCAGCATGATGAGGTTTACCTCAAAAAGCAGCTTTCCCTCTAAGTGAAACACCTTATTGCAGCATGATGAGGTTTACCTCAAAATGCAGCTTTCCCTCTAAGTGAAACACCTTATTGCAGCATGATGAGGTTTACCTCAAAATGCAGCTTTCCCTCCAAGTGAAACACCTTATTGCAGCATGTTGAGGTTTACCTCAAAATGCAGCTTTCCCTCTAAGTGAAACACCTTATTGCAGCATGATGAGGTTTACCTCAAAATGCAGCTTTCCCTCAAAGCAAATTTTTTAATCAGTACAAGTCATTTTCTCTTTATGTACCACAAACTGACAATATCTATACAACTCATAAGCAGACCAAAAATAAACAGTTACCATCAGCTGTTACCGTTCATAGGAGAGGGGAAAAACCATCCACCTATATCTTCCCATTTTGCCATTTGGCAGAAAAAACTCTTTCATACATCAAGCACAGGTTGAATTGAGACAAACTTTTGATCACATACAAACTGAATCAACACACAACAGAGTTAATTAGCACCCAAAAGATGTCAGACAAACACAATAACAAAGACCTGAGCTGCCTAAAATAACTCATGTGGCATGTGAGTACATACAAGGTACATAAATTCCACCAGAGGAACCTCCTCAGATTTGTACATGTATACAAACTGATTTGTCTCCTCAAGAGAATCCCCCACCCCTCCAGGATATATATCGTCTATTTCAACTCTTATGGCTGTAAAATCATCTGCCAAAATTGCACTTCATGTATATATCTTGATGTTATTTAATGAAAGTAGTAAATCTAATTCGGTTTGCTTCAGCTTAGTTATATGGATCAAAAGGAGAAGCAGCAAGTCAACTTTCAGGACATTATACCTTGTAGCATTGACCTGTTGTCGTAGTAACTCTGACTCCGCCTCCAGTTCTTGATGCTCCTGTTCCCTCAGCTCCAGGTCAGCGATGATCTCCTCCTGGTTCCGGCACTTCTCCGTCAACATGCGGATTATCTGTGAAATCATGCAAGTAATTCTTACTTTCAGTTTCTAGTTTTCACTTACCTTATTATTTCCTCACAAAGTTTCCGGCAACATACTAAAACCAAATGGATGTAACATCCTGCATGGATATAAAATTGCAAAACAGGCTGATGGGATATGACAAAACCAAATCTGCTACATATCTCCTCACTTCTGTATAGGAGTGAAGCCAGCAGCCACTGAACAGACATACAGTTCTTCATATTACATGAACTGACATAGAGGTTTGCTGCAACTGAGACAAAACCTTTTTTCCATCAACGCAACGTAACATTTTACTGACTGATTACTTATTAAGGCTGTTTGAATTGAGCAGTCACTGGCCTTCTGGCAAGGGTTTTAAGAGAGACATTACATGAAGATTTTGTTCAAAATTTGTTTAAAGCACATAAATTTAAAGTTTAGTGCCCCCAATGGTCTTGCATTCATCTTCAGAGGCCATTAATCATAACGATTATTGCTGAAAGTGAAAGTGAAACCATCAGAACTGGTAAAAAATGATTAGTGACTGCTGAACAGCAGCTACTAGCATCATGTCTACCAATTCTACCTTTCCTGCCCCAGTAGCAAACCACTGAAAACCCCATTCAGAGCAACTGCTCTACTAAGTTCTGTTGTTTTCTTTTTCTTCTCTTTTCTTGGTTCATCTGAGTTCCTTCCTGTAAAAAAGGTTCTGACACTGACCTTCTGACTACTGTGATTTTTCTTGGCCAGTTCTTTTTCATTTGCCTCCAGCAGCTCAATCTGCTGCTTCTGTTTCCTCTCCTTCTGTTTCAGCTCATCATTTTCCTGAATCAGTTCCATTGTCTTGTCTGACATCTTGGCCAGCTGAGCATTAATGGAAACATTTTCCCGAATGGTCCGCTTTGTGGTTTCTGCCATCTGTTTGTTGGACACTTTCCTAAACTCAGCTGCTACTTGATTGACTCTCAGTATCATCTCCTTCTTCAACCTGAAAAATACACACGTCATTCACTCTTCACATTTATAGCAAGAAGAGCGGATGCTCAAGCAGCTCAAATTTCAAGGTTCGTGACTTGACATTTATCACCAAGTCAACTGAAGGTTCTATCAAGTGAAACAAACAAACCTTTGGGGATTTTATAACTAAATAAAAAATGACAACAAATGAAGAGCTAAAAAAACTGCCATTCAAAATGGGAAAATTGCAATTTATTATCTCCCTGGAACAATCTCCGTGAATATGCTCTTTCCTGGATGTAACAAGATACAGAAGGCAAATTACAACCTCTTAAAGTCACATCTTTCATGAAATTATCATGTGAATACTTTCCACAGCTGTGTTTTATCATAAAGTTTTGGGTGTAAAAATCACTGAAGTTGCTGGCTGGATGGCTGGTCAACCTAAGATTGATGAGCATTTTACTGACTTATATTTTTGGAAGGGCTTGCAGACAGCACTTCTCACACACACACACACACACACACACACACACACACACACACACACACACACACACACACACACACACACACACATGTATTTTCTATGCTAGACACACAATGTGTGTTAGTTCACCTGTCTTTATCCATGACAGCTTTCTTTTCCAATGTGTAGATGTGTTCCTTGTGCTCCTGGTCCTTCTTCTTCAGATCCTCCTCCATCATGGCGAACTTGGCCATCAGGTCTTCCTTCTGCACCTTGAACTCTTCCAGTGACGCCAGCTTGCCACCTAACATCGAAAACATTACAGTGACATTAACAAGTCATGGACACTGCTTGGGTGATGTAACAGTCTTCAGCACAATGAACAAAAGGACTTTTTGTTTGAATGGTGGTCCAGAAAGAAAAAAAGTTCAACAATGCATATGACAGTATGGATACCCTTTTGCAAACAGAGCATGTAGTCTCTTCTGAGGTCAGCAAGAAAGGCCTTGATACAGTACTGAACAGAGAAGGAAGAAAACGAGCTACCAGGAATACATACCAAGAATCATGTTTTCTGACGTGAGCTGATCCTTCATCTCCTGGTATTCATTGCGCTGGGTCTGGATCTGAAGTTCATACTGCTCACGCTCATTGTCCCGGGTTTGCTGGAGGCCAATGTAGCGGTCATTGAGGTCAGCGATTTCATCGGCTGAAAAACATCAGTTTAGTCATTTAACAATACAAGAAATAAAATAAAAAGCATTACAAATCAATATATACTTTCATACTTAATAAGTTCCATAAGAGACTCAGTCTATATATCTATACTTTCATCCTTAATAAGTTCAGTAAGAGACTCAGTCTATATCTCTTGGTTTTCACACACAAACACATGCACATGATGACGTGTGCAAACACACAAGCACATGTATGTGCACGCACATATGCACACCCATACATACTGTGCATGTACATATGCATGTGTGCACATGCACAGTGAGAGACAGACAGACAGAGAGCTTACTTTTAGCTTCCACTTGTCTCTTCCAAAATGCCACCACCTCCCTCTTGTCTGTTTCCATCTGTGTAAACTTGTCATTGAACTGGCCATTTGCAACTTCCAGTTCATCACACTTCTTCTGGTACCTGGCATAGATTAGCACAATATTTTAAATTAAATAAAGTTTGTCAGTCAAAATGTCTCAACAAGAAAAAGAAAAAAGAAAAAGAAAAAAAAAGTGCAATTAAAAATGGCTGCATTTCATCAGCTAATGTTTGACTTAAAAAAAATATAAAAAATATGCATTGAATTCCTTAGTTAAATGATGGTTCAGATACTCCAGATCCAAAGTCCACAGCAAGAATGACAGTTGTACTGTCAGGCACCAGCAGAGCATGTCTCAAGCAGCATCATGCGGCATCTAATTCTAAGTGAGCACTAGGCAACCCCCCAAAACAACAGCAACAACACACACATTTACACAACAACAACAACAACAACACACACACACACACACACACACACACACACACACACACACACATACACACACCAGAAATAACAATAAATGTATATGACTTAGTGCCAAAAGGTGTGCATGAAAACAGGACAAAGGGGGTAGAAAATAAAGTTGATGATACATTGAAACTAGTTGTGTTTTTAGAATGTGCACAATGCTAGGAAAGCTTTCTTAAAAGCAAAAGATAAAAACTCGAGCGCTTTTGGAGATACTTGTTGACAAAGGCAATAAAAGGCCGCATGTTGTACATCAGATATTACAACATGCATAGTTCACTGTGTCTTCAGTTTTGCATAAGTATGCACAAAATCAAGTCACACTATTAGTGCACATCTCCCCTACTATGTTTGTGCCAAATTTTGTACACTCATATAATTTAACACATGACTGTGACAAGTTGATTGTTGTAATATCTGATGGGCGACATAAACCCATAACTCAACATTTTTTTATATAACAAGTAACACGCCCTTTCATGCAATATACTATAATCAGCCATACAAGTGCATGCAAAAACACAGTGAAAAGATTTTTTCTCAGTTTGCATTTAATCACAAGTCATAAAAATTAAATAAAACAAAATTCTGTATTACATCAGTATTACAACAAAATAACATTTCCCCAATTTTTAGCATAGAAAACATTCTGTTTGCTTAGATCAGTCTAACAAAAACAAATCAGAATGACCTGATTTTATCAAGGTAATTTAAATTAACAAGTCCAGACCCCCCCCCCCCCCTCCCCCCCAGCTCTTTGAGATGTGGATTCTCTGCGGCTAGCCTCTCTCTGTACCATCTGCAACTATCTGTGTTTGATGTTTTCCTCCTTGCTGTACCACTTGGCTCAGGAGTACACTCAGTTCCGCACACTCTGGTCATGTCAATGAATTTGAAGTGTTATAAATCTGAAATTATTAAACCAATAACCAGCAACTGTCCCAATACTGATATGCTCAGTAAAAACATGTCAAACCTACACACCATGACCTCTACACAAATCAGTACTCAGTTCTCAGAACCGCTATTAGTATTACTAACATCTGCTGGGCTTAATTAAACTTTAAAGTTTGATGTTTTACGTCAGGTTACAACAACAGTTGTGTGGCAAACATGACGTCTGACATAACTTTCGGGACGAAAATTACTTTAAAAAAAAAACCTGTAACTTCGTCACTCTCACTCAGTTAACAAAATATTCTCACAACACCACCAAACAGTCTACAAAAAGCATGCAATTATAACTGACAAGTTTTGGATGAAATTGAGTACACATCCTGAATCAACAGTTGCATGGAAGATTGACAAGATATTGCCTTGTTGTAATGAAATTCTTCACACTGTACTCAGCTAAGTATAAAAAAACAGGTTTCAAATCTACGGCGCGGGAAGATGCCACTTTTCACAGTACTTTCATTTCGCACACCCAAATCGGCGGAAAACTTGAAAATAATCTCAGTAAACTCATGAAAAAGCGCACAATCCATGTTCTACATCAGACCACTGTATTACGTCGGACCACTGAAGAAGACTACAACACACCTTTCGGTGTTTCCGAACAAAGACACGCCATGCGGCCGAAAAAATTGAGGCACTCAGGAAAGGTCACGTGACATTCCGGATGTTGTCGATAAAAAAGAGACTGCTTTCTCGTTTGTTTTGTACAAAATATTAGCTATCTTGTAGGGACGTCAGATATTACAACAATATCAAACGATCGGGGAAATATTCTTCAGATTTGGCACAAAACATCGCTGGAAAAAAACGAGTATTGCTGTGTAGAGCAAATACATGGATCGGAACACACTCGACGTTTCCGCTGATTCCGAAGCGATGCTGTCGTTTTTCGGTTGTTCAAAGTTTTCAGTTCGAGTTTGCAACACATCTGACGTACATACAGGGAAAACATTCGTGATCAATTTATCGAAAATACAACTATCGTGAGTGTTGATGTTATATTATCCATATAAAATGATGTTTTCCATGTACAAATCAGTGATTGTTTCTCCATGTGCTTCTGATTTGTTTGCAAGCAAAGTGACGAAAATCACTCGGTACATGGATGTCCATTTTTGGCGGTCATTTTTCGGCGCTTTTTCAGTGTGTGATGACTGTATCTTGAAATCAACCAGAGCCTGGTTGCTGAAATTATCTGTACTATATATTCATTCATTCATACAAGTAGGTAGCGGCAGCCAAAATTTAAATTTTACAACAGCAATTTAATTTATGCATTTTCAGACAGGCCATATTGATACAAGAAAATGAAAAAAAAAGAGTAACTGTTTATCTTAATTAGTTCCAAAGATATAGCCATTCGAAAACACAGTTTTGCATGACAATAAACAGTTTATTACATTTTCTCAAATTTACCCCCCGCATAGTGGTTCTCATGAACATGGGAGAATCCAAATACTTACACTTTTCAAAAGTATACCTTGGTTGCACTTTGTCACAGCTAAATCATATGGTCAGCAAAGAAAGATGAAACAGAGGCAGAGGGCTGAAGTTGCTCCAAAAAGCAATTCCGAGCATGCCAATTTGCATGAAAGAGCACTTTTGACACCACACAGTGGGTAACATATGGCAATGACAGCTTTCCCAATGGATTTCCAAGCAGGGTTTATAACAGTCTTTGCACTTATTTTTTTCTGAGCAGCTCTGACTCTTATACTTTTAAAGTTACAGGGTCTTAAAGTTGGCAAAATCTTCAATTTGCACAGCGGAAAAAACACAAATATGTGGGTTGCCACCTTTTAACTGGTAATAACTTGAAAACCACTACAGATACAGCAATGAAACTTGGCATGTACATTAAACCAAGTGTGAAGTACACTTGCAGTAACATTTGCAGTTATTCTGAGAATGATAGATCTTAAAGCCTGCAAAAACTTCACTTTTCACAGCAGAAAAAAAGGACAAATCTAATGGGTTTCATACTTTAACTCATAACTTGAAAACCACTAAAGATACAGCCATGAAACTTTGCATGTACATTAAACTAAATGTGAAGTACACTTGCAGCAGCATTTGCACTTATTTTGAGTGTTAGTCTTAAAGTCTGCAAAATCTTCACTTTTCACAGCAGAAAAAGGATGTGTATGCTAAAGAAAACATGGTACAGCAGTATCACCTTTATCATCCATGAACATACAGGCCTACAAAGCTGTGATTTGGAGTCAATTGACATGGTCTACAGGTGAGTTTCCTGTAAACAGCATCTGTGTGCTTGATGTCTGCCAAATAAATTCCTGCAAGATTCAACAAAGAATGAACGTCCCTGGAGCCAATGATGAAGGTGCAAGTTGCAGATTCTTGGCAAACACAACTGCGAAGGAGATTTGAGTGTAATCTTCAGAGCATGGCCACCTGTACACAACAACTCCATCTTTACTGCCGCCTTCTCCAAGAAATTGACTATTGCCTTTTCCTCACTGATGACCCTGGTGACTTTGCTGATAAAGAAATCTTCTACATTGTACACTGCCACAATGTCACCCTCCTGTTGAAATCTGCAGCTGGTTTCAAACTCAGGTTCATCAGGTTCAGATTTATCTTCTGGTTCCGTCGACATCTCCTGGGTCAGATTCCTCTTCCACTTGTTGACATCTCTGCTGGCAGCTGCCATGGCCGTGAAGAGGTGGAAGTTCTGGAAGTGGCTCACCTCCAAACAGCTCCTTCAGTCTGTTGACCATAAATACCGCAGACGAGAAAGCAGCACTGTCTTGACCAGATCTGGCTTGAGAAGTTGCTGGAAGAATGCAGTCTCATCCAAAGTCTTGGATCCCTCATCTTTCAGGAGAAGCAGCTGCACTAACAGTCGGTTGTCCACTTCAACCTGAGGAAGGTCTTGCCGGCATTCTCTCCCAGTTGCCAGGAAAACAGCCTTCAGTTTGGAAAACTGGTCATCATCTGCAGGAAAACAACAACACAGTTTTGTTGTTTCTGTTGATCTTGATTGAGAGAATGATCTACGGCCTACAGCATAATTAATAATAATCATTATCACTCAGGCCTGAACTCTTATCTGTTATGATTTTATCATCACTTATCACAATATCAGACTGGCTACCGTTAGCAAAGCAGAAATCCACTTTTAATTTTGAACTAGAAATGCTGGTCAACATCCTATTAAAGTTTGAGAATTTAATTACGATTGTTGAAAAACGAAAAAGACTTTTAACAGAGTTCAAGTGCAGAAGTTATGATGTCGACTGTGTTTTCTCAGCATCTTAGTTACCTCCCCTGATGAAGAATTTCGATCACGAAAACAGCCATCGCCACGAATTTACGTCAAAGATTTGTCCCCCAAAAATAACACTGTTCCAGAAGACATCAGAGAATGTATTTCAATGACTATTTTTGTGAAAATTTGGCGTATTTTGGCAATATTTAGGAGAACAAGTGAGTGATCGACAACTTCCGGTTAGTCGTATTTGTAAACAAAGACAGAACTCTGAGTCGGTCAAGAAAATCGTAAGATTTTTGGCAATTCTGCAAGAATGAATCAAAATATCATATAAAAAATGCTAAATTATGAGACCAACTGTCACCAAATTCAGTAAACTGGAGCCAGGTGAAGAGAATACTCACGAATCATGTGCCAAAACTGGGCAATCGAGTCCCCAAAACTCCACGCGGTCGATGCCATCCTGGATTAACTCGATTTGAAAAAAGCGCCTTTACTGCGGTCTTTTATTGGCTTGTGAAAGACCGACCGGTCAGCAATCCATTAGCTCCATACCTCATTCGAAAGGGTACGAATTCAGCTTCATTTTGAGGGGGGATATTTTAGACATTTGAGGGCGTTTTGCGGTTTAAAATTGAGTTTCCGACTAAAATGCATTCTAGCGACCAGAGATGTTTGTAAACGACCACAGCGTTTACACCACTGGAATCGGCATTCAATTTCCGATCCAGTGATACCAAATACTGCTGTGTACAACGCGTATCGCTTTTTCACCGAGCGGATAAACACATCGACTGTTTTCGTTCATGTCTCGGACCGCGTGACCGGCACCGGACAAACGGCAAATACCTCCCGTAGAAAATCAACTGGCGATTTTTCGAGGTACATTGCATGCAAACATAAAAACAACCATAAGAATGCGAAGAAAACGTTCTTTTTATTCATATAATTTCCAAGAGGATACATTCAGAGACTGTGGAGAAATTAGTGACTGAAATACAGTAAAATTGAGCAAAATTCTGATGTTCCCGCATAGGCGATGAGAGGCTGCCGCTACCTAATACAAGTAAACAACACAACATTTCAAATAAAAACAGTTTTCAACAATGTTTTATTTTCAACTGAAGTGCATAACCCCTTGCATGCGCACCTTTTGGCACTAAGTCATAAAAAAAAATACAGATGTCCCTTGGATAAACCTTCCAAAATGTTTTGAACAGTATACAAATTGTCAGAACTCATTGTACAATATGAATTTTTTTAATCAATGAAAAAAAGAAGCAGAATGTGATAGATGAATGCAACTGCAGACTGTCAAAAAAGGGAAACAACTAGAAAAGGTGTATGTATATTGTGCTGCAACACATCACTGGGCCTACTACTGCTAAAACTAACCAGGCAGATAAAGTTGAGCTGAGCCAGTTAGGATATTATCTTGGGGACTGCCACTCATGCCAGAGAGGTCTTTTTCCATTATCCTTGTCTGGTGGCAGTGGTCAAGTTGGATACCTGAAAACCTGCTCATAGTCTCTGACCTCTCTCGCTCTCTCTGTAACCTGCAGCTATGCACACACCAAGTCCTACAATTTTTCAGTAGTGGCACTGAGTGACTGACACTGTGACAGTGACTACTCGACTTCTTCATATGACTAAGAAATCTTGAAGACGAGGCACTGCTCATTCATCACAAATAAGTAAGTAAATTGGTATTTTACTGACGCCCAGTGGTTATATCACATTATCAGGGCGACATTCATCACAAGACGGGCATTTTTAGTGAACTGCAACTAGTAGAAGGATACGCTTAATATGCGAAGCTTACCTCAGCAGTCTGTTCTCGAGGTCCCGAATCTGAACAAGGTAATATTCTTTGCTCGATTCATTCAAAGGTTCTCCTTGGTATTTGGAAGCGGACGGGGCGCGGCCAGACTTCTTGCCGCTTTTCTTCCCCTTCTTTCCACTCTTCTTCTTTTTGGGTGGCATCTTGAAAATTCAATCAATGTGTGGGGACGTCGTCGATATGACAAAATGTACCGAAAAATCGTAACCCAAGGCCCTAGCAAAGGAAAAGTTTGTATGGCAATCTAGCTTCTCTAGCCCGCCATCTTTGTTTTTGTCGACGTTTCTAAGCGCCGCAATGTAAAAGTTGGACTGGAGGGGAAATCTAGAAATGATATGATTGATGTTTGTCAGCGATGCAAATATGAGCTCTTCCTAATCCTGAGGCCATGTGGTGATCTTTAGTTATAACTGTAGTTGTGTGGCGTAGAAACACAAAAAGTTACTACTGCTGACATAGTTGTATTTTTATTCAAGAAATCATGGTTAAAGCATAAAGTCACTGTTCCACCCGTTCACATCCGGATTAAGAATATAACAGTATTTATGTTCAGCAACAATCCAAGGCAAATAAAAGGCATTGAAATGCGTCTTCTTTTTCAAAAGGCATCAAAAACAGTTCGGCGTGACACACAGTTGACTAAAAATTAATGAGAACATAGAACAGACGCATTATTTGCATCTAACTCTGACTAACGAACTCTTAATCCAGTCCACGTTTTGTTCCGTGTGTGGGCTCCAGTCAATACTACTCAAAATATCAACATTAGTTGCAAACTGGAAGATAAACTAGCCTTCAGTTTATAACTGAGGAGTATTACGTGTTCACCTCATAAAACATTACTTCCAATAGTCTGATTTCACCATTATAAGAAAATCGAGCAAATGAAAAGGAAATGAAAAGATTTTATTGATCAAGTATCAAAAATTGCCTCGATCACATGATCATTAAGATGGCGGGTGATCCGAAGTGGCGTAAAATTTTGTATGAAGACCAAGGAGTGCCCGACAACTATGTGGACAGATCCTTTCTGGACGAGTTGAAGAAAAACTGTAAGTTAGCAATGGAAGGGGCCTCCTGTCTCCCCCCCCCCCCCCGAAATTTTGCATTTGCACTATATAATTGTATATAACCGAGGTCCCCGAGCGTGTACGCATGCAAAAAGATCACGTGCATTTTTTAGACCCTGTAGTCTATGTCAGATCGCCGTGGATTATGGAAACACGAAATTAATCCAGCATGCACTAAAAGCGTCAGTCTTCAGCATGTTGAAGATGGACATGATACGAAAGAAGACGAGAAGATGGATGAGTCCTTATCCTTTCCGTAAACAAGTTGCCCACTGGATTAATTTTTAACTTTACAGTACTTTGTTGCTGGCTCTTTGCGATGCCATATTTTGGGGACAAAATCGCATGTTGGCTGATCCTACATGGCTACGGTTAAGGCCAGAGTTAGGGTTAGGCTTGGGAACAAATTGTTATTTTTATTGCATCAGTTGCAGTTGTGTCAACAGATTAACAGACACCTGTTCTACTACTTCCAGTGTTAACCTTCGCAGTTTTGAGAAGGAGTTTGAAACCCCCCTGAAATTTCACCTGTGGATTTGAATATCCTATAAATCCTATTCAGGGGTGCGAACATGTGTTTGCTAGTTATGGGTGTGCAATGTTGATTCAGTAGAACTTAAGTTAAAGATCTAACATTCAAGGTTATTATCTCATCAAAGAAATTAAAATTTAAATACGTGGCTAAACATGTACCAGTGCTACCACATCACAGTAGAAAATAACACATATTGCATATTTTAAAACTCAAAGTACAGGTGTTCAAAATACAAGTAATATAAAAAAGGTAAATATTAAACAAACTTAGAAGAAGTCATCTCATGGTCTGCAAAGTGCCTAAATAGTTACAGTAAAAATAATCTTAACACTGTAAACATGTTTTGCTGTTCCCAGTAAATCTTTTGATTTGTTCTGACATTTCTCTCTGAGAACTGGGAACTGGGAAGACCCTGGTATTTTGCACAAAACCCACAGTTATGGGTGATCATATTTAGTATTACATGATTTCAAGAAAGCAAAGTATAATTCAGGTTCCACTTTGTTTTGTTTTCTTGACACTTTGCAGTATACACAAGAATTTATTTTGGACACTTTGTTTGCAGTGTACACAAGAACTTATTCCTATCAGACTCTGTTGGTGGAATCTGGAATCATAACACAGCAGTTAAGCAGGTAATGACTGGTTCATCATCATATTTTATTTGAGTGTACACTGAACATGTATTATACTATTAATTATGTAGTCCAGTGCTGTGTGTGTGTGTGTGTGTGTGTGTGTGTGTGTGTGTGTGTGTGTGTGTGTGTGTGTGTGTGTGTGTGTGTATGTGTGTGTAGCAGTATCTTTATGATGCAGGCATTTCAGTAAATTTCTGTACATTGTATGTGTTGGTGCATCTCTATGTGTGTATATATATATATGAGCCTGTGACAAAAGGTGCTCCCGCTTAACCCGGGTATGTTTGTATACTACTATTTATTTTCGTCTTACTACAGTTACACGAAACTGTGGTTACTTTTATTCAGTATGCATTGATGAGTAGTTAAAGTAAAAATTGGCAGCTTTGGTCACCAAGAAGAGGATTAAAAACAAAAATACTTGACGAAAATCGACGAAAAGCGGCTTCCGGAAAGTGGGACAACGTGGGTTGTTTGACTTCAGCTCAAAACCGCAACTAACCAGCTGAACTATTCTTCACAACTTGTACACCATTTGACTACTGAATAAACTAAATTTAGTATCCAGTCGAATTGCAAGCCATGCGTGACGTTTCATGACCAAAAAAACGAAATTGAAAATACACTGGCCGTTCGTAACGGACTGTGTCCAAATTTCCCGTAAGTTTAAAGATCGTCTGCTACCGTCCGCCATTGCATTCACTGTGGACCTTCGCTTCTCTTATTTGCATATCAGTCGCGCACCGAAAGCAGTCGATGTTTTTACTGGGGGCATTTCCGTGTTTCATTTTTTTTACCCAGACGTAAAAAATCTGAAACTTTGTCCATTTGTTACGAACGACCTTTTGCAAATTTTATCGGCATCGCAAACATTTAATTACTGCTGACCGCTTCTAAAACTACCACTGGCCTTCCTGTTGACATCACATGGCCGCTTGTTGCTGACAGTGGTTTCGTCGAAGGGGTGGCGGTGAGTATTCTGACTGTGTCCGGTTATTTTGTTTTGTTACGAACGTCCTAAATGTTACGAACGACCCACATAGGTGTCAAATTTCTGTCCTCATCATATATTTTCCCAAACAAATGCTTTCTTAGCCACTAGTAAGTGATATAAATAGGGGGCAATTTCAGATTGTGGACACAGTTTGTGACTGTGTCTGTGTTACGTGTGTCCAGATGTCTTTTCTTACGTTAGTCTACAGTCCGTCTATGTCTGTAATTATTGCTCATTTAGGTAAGCGGTCGATTTAAAAGTTGAAATGGCTCACAGCTTACCCTTCACGTGGTTGTTTGCAAACTTTTTCGTTGGACTGGAGGCTTGTGCATATTAAACAAGTACTCTGTAAACTTTGTAGCAGGTGAATGTGACATGGGCACAGTGCTACCCCCCATCCCCCTTTCCTTTGTTTTGCAGTCTTAATTTTGTTTCCTTTCCGCATTAAATGTAATAGTTGACTTGCCACTGTAAATTTATTTTTATTGATTAACTGTGCTTGAAGGCCGACTTTGGGGGCCGGTGGAATGGGGGGGGGGGGGGGGGGGGGGGTGAAGATTGTCTTACAATTTATTATAAACATTTTTACTGCTCTTGTATAAATAAAGACCTTTGGTATGTAAGGGCACTTTAGGATTGTTACAGTCCAAAGTACATGTATCATTTTTCTGTTTTCCTTTTTTACATACTGAAAAATTTAATACAGGTATCTGACTTAAAGATGCTATACTTTGTGACCTGATCGCATTTTTAATGTGTTGTTGTTTTTCTTTTAGTTTTAGTAAGCATACATTAGATGACGTCTGTCTGTCCCTGGTATTCAAGTCTGTATTAAATTCTGTTACTTTTGATAACTGTGGCAGGTTCTGGAAGTGTGCCAAGCAGAAAATCATGTATGGATCCAGTTCTTCACACACAAAAAGGAAGCATGTTCTTCAGGCTCTCACACCAGACCTATCTTATTGGGATTTCTTGACTGCAAACAGAAAAAAAGTTTCCCTGACACTGAGTGCAAAGTGAGGCAGCAGTTTTTCACTGACAGTGATTGACAGGTTTAGTTTGAAAGGATGTCGTTTTGTGTGTGTGTGTGTGTGTGTGTGTGTGTGTGTGTGTGTGTGTGTGTGTGTGTGTGTGTGTGTGTGTGTGTGTGTGTGTGTGTGTTTTGTGTTTTTTTTTAGTCTGACAGAGAGGTTTAGTCTGAAAGGATGTGGTTGTTGGTTTTTTTGGGGGGGTCTTATAAATTGTCCTAAAGTTTTAATGTGATCTGCATGTTCAGAAAGTCGCTCCTTTAACCTGTCATATCATACTGTTACTGTGCCTAGATTCACTACAGTTGTGTGCTGTTTGTTCAGTCTGGGTGAAATAGTATCTTGGTTTTCATAGACTGTTTCCACTGCCATAGTGTTACGTTGTCCACTTAAACAAGTTGGAATATGTGAATATGCCTCCTGCCTTGCATTTTTTTTGCATTTATCATTACAGTGTATACTATGAAATAAAGTGTTCCTTGTTTGGACCATCCATTTTTTAGTCGTAAATACGTCTGCAGGTTTAATTTTTTCTCTGAACAAACCTAACTTTATCCGAAAGAGTATGCATCAAAGAGATAATAAAGATAAACTTGACTCCCAAAGTCAGTTTTGAGTTAGTAAAATATGAAAATTTACACCAAGTCTGGGCCAAAAATTGGCAACGGAAAGGTGGACATTTCAGGAGCACCGCTTCAGTTGTCATTTTGTTTGCATCTTTCTTCTTCAGGCAATTTTTCTTTTGCTGTCTGACAAGACATAGTCAAAGCTTTTTAATGCTTGTGAAAACTGCTCATAACTACTTGCAAAATCTGAATAATAAAACGCATTCGGTCTGATTCCGATGCCGATGAAAACGTTCATCCGCTACTATTCGCTGTGGACTTGTGGGTGGTGAAACAAAGAAGCTGTTTAGTCCAAAGCAGTTATAATAAAAGCGTTGGATTCCGTTCATAAATATTTTTTTTCAAGTTTAAAATTTCAAGTTTTTATTTTGTCAGTCCGTAACAATCGAAAAATTGCCAATCCTGGGGATCCACGTCGATTTTGTGACTGCGGTCTTTTTGCACAAAGCGCAGCCATGTTTATCCACAGTGCTTTCTCTTCAAACATGGTGCCAACAAGGAGTGGTGAGTGAATTTTTGATTTGGGTCATGTACCTTTTTACAGTTTCGATCAAAATAATGTTGCATGTATGCATCCGACAGACTAAATAGTTACTTTTCATTGATACAACGTTAGTTTTGCATTTTCATTCGTAATTGTAATGTAAGTGAAGTGACCATTATTAAACAGGTTTCGGTTGGCAGTGTGCAAATTCAAAGTGATGTCTTTGTTCGATAGTCAGTTGTTTTTCGGATGACACAAGGTCAGTGTTTCGATCGATAGTGACCAATTTTTGCACAGTAATGTCCAAGTTTCGATCGAACGAACTAGTTTTTTTCTTAGTGTTTCGGCTGAAACAGAAAAACATATACGTTCAAGTGTTTACTTCGTAATGGCAAAAATACCTGTGTTTACGATGGCACACATTTTGGAGTTGATTTGCTGCTGTCAGTGTTTTTTTCATTTGTTCAGTTGATCAAAACAGCATGATGCCATGACACAAATTCTTACTCCTCAGTACACTTCTGCAACTCTACAGGTTTATTATTGCTGTCTGTGATGTGAACTAAGAGTTGTTGTTTTTAAAAGGGCATAGCCGTACATTATCTATTTATACAAACTGTACAAACACACAACAACAACAACAAAAGAAAGAAAAAAACATTGTAATTACGGAGATGATTTTTTTTTTTTTAAATCTTCCCAGACCTTCCCATTTCCCTGGAATGAATAAAGTAGATTGTTTTTGTTGTTTTGATTCTATTTCTAGCAGGACAGATGCATTCTAAAGTGTGTGCTGAAATTAGTGAAAGCCAGAACAGAATTTCTTAACCAATGTAGTTTTGTTCTTTGTTGCTTAACTTTGTATGTGTTTCAGCTTCCCTCAGCCTCAGGACTTACAGTTCTACATCCTGATGCTTAGGTGTGCCTAGGCATCATAATGATCAGCAAATTGACTGTGGGCCCTCAATGTGAAGAAGATGTGGGAAGATAGGAAGGAGTATATTTGCCAGGTACATGTGGGTTTTGAAGTTTCATTCAAACTGGTGCACCCTTCTCCTTCACCACAGCCACAACATTACCAAAGTTTGAGAAATAAACATGGGGCCAGAATACAATCTTTTTCTCCTCAGTTTGTTCATTTGTTTGGTAAATTGTGAAGATGAACTGCAACTGGCACACACAATATATATATCCATTTTACAATTCTTTTTTGTTGTTTGTTTCCATGTATGTCTTTTTGTTGTTTTTGCAACATTATTTATATGCATTGCAGTACAAATACAATACAGTGCAGTATATAAAGTAGAATTCTTGTGACAATTCACTATAAATATGCAACATGAAGACAGAAAATTCATACAACACAAAATACAATACACTGTGGCACAATGTGGGGTGGGGGTGGAAGTTAGTAGGGAGAAATGACCAAATGAACAGAAATTTAAAAAAGGAGGGGGTAACCTGGTATTTGTGTTATTATGTTTCAGCTACAGTAATAGTAATATTACCTAATGTCTGATATAGATGTATATATATTCTGTGGAAAGTCAAAACACATATACGTGCGCGTGCAGACATACACAATATCTTGTATGCATGTATGTCTCCAGAATTGCATACCTATAAATATAGAGACATATCCTCAAAAACAGTTGTTGTATTGCCTTATTTTGTACACTTGCATGTTTCTTTTCAGGCTAAAGAGGTTGATGCTCCAAAAGGGGAAGAGCAAGTGTTTTTCATGACACAGCAGGGACAGCATTAATGGAGCATGAAGCCAGATTCGTCCTGGGAAGCACTGCAGTACTTAGGAACAGCAGAGAAATAAAGATATGTCCCAATGCTGAACTGCCAACTCACTGAAAACAAATCTTTTAGATTTATTAGGATGGGAAGAATTAGTGTTAACATGGGAAATTCTCTGTGCTTTGTCATCACTTTCCAGATTTTGCATTACTGTTTCTGGGTACTTACAATGTGTTACAGTTGTTATTCCAGGTAGTGAGACTTGGATGCCAAGTCAGTGTCTTTTGTAATTGAATTTTACCTGCTGTTAACAATAGGGTATAGGGTGAATGTACATTTGTAATTCACATGGTTTTCTGTTTTGTCAATGAAAGAATAATAATGACAAATTGGCTGTACTTTTTCTAAGTCACATACTGTCCAGTGTTACATATTCCATTGTGTCCTCCGATATGCGTGGCATCTGACAGTGCATTACTTTAAATAATGGTTTTGGCCTTGTTCAGTATTTACAGCAATGTGTCTGATGTAGGAAAACTAAGTGGTTTTATTAGCTGTGCATATGTTTTACAGGAAAGGAAAGTTTACAAACTTGACAAAGGGAAGAGTTGTGTCCACCATAGAGTTGTTACATCCAACAGATAAAATGCTTAAAAAGGGCCTTTGACAAAATTACAAGCAACTTGTTTGGTGCTGCAGTCATTAAAACCACTACAAAATCAACTTTTTTTTTTTTTTTTTTTTTTGCAGTGTATGGAAATCAGCATTGTTATTTTATAAGCTGTGTATTGTGAGCATGGGAAATTTTATGTCCATCCAATAATCGTTACATCCAACAGATAAAATGTAATTTTTGTTGTTGATGACCTTATTTTATGCTGCAGTCATGGAAACAACAATGCTTAATAAATTCTAATAAACACATCCTATTTTTGATTCAGTGCTGTGTTTCGTTTTCATTTTATTAAAAAAATTAAGGTGGCAATCTGTTGGATGTAACACAGGACATCATTGTTATGATTTTGAATATGAAATAAAAAGTGAATTGAGTCAATTTAAGTTTTACTGTCTTAATGATGGATGTTTATTTTCCCCACAGATTGATAGCAATCATTAAATTCAAAGATTAAATCAAAACAAACACTGTGTTCTGTGTTGCATCTGACAGATTCAAGTGTCCCTCTTTAAGTCTTTTTCTCAGACCTGCTTCATCAAATTATCTTTTTCAGACCTGAAATGTGTATGAAAAAGACATCTTTTAAATGGTGTTACTTGCTAAATGACTTTTCTGCTTTTATTTTTCACTTTAATGTCCACCTTCTAAGCACCACCTTTTGGCACATGCTCATGTATATATATATATATAATGTAGGGCACTTGTGTAGGAAAGTTTTCCTGTAACCCAAACCTGCAAACATAAATGGGACAAGTGGCAGTGATGTTAAACACTAAACTAAAAAGTTGTTCTCGCACATAATATTTGAAACTTTACCTTCTCAACTTTTTGTATGCTAAAGTTATAATAGCATGTATATTATAAAGTGGTACACTGGTAGGATTTAATTGGAGGTCATTGGAGGTGACTCATCTTTTAAAAGCTATTATTTGTATTAAAATTTAAATTACTCTGTAGCTGAAACATTCTTAGTCATTTGTACATTTTGGTAGAAAAGGAAACAAGAAAAAAGAAGAAAAAAGTAACACTTTGGTGGAAGAGAGAGAGTGAGAGTAGAGGAGAAAAATGAAGAAGATTTATAAGGAATTATTTTTAGTTAATCCTTAATTTTTAAAAACAAATTTAAACTGATTTTTTTAATGATTGGTACAGTATAACTCATGAATGAACACCTTGCCAAAAGTCTAAAACTTGGGGAGCAAAATGTGTTATTTTATAAAGTTTTTGTTTTGTTTTTGTTTTTATTTTTTTGTTCTTTCTTTTTATGGCAGTTATCAGTTATATCACACCCAAAACTTATTTGAAGTCTGTGAGTCACTTGAACTTTATTCTGTAAAATTGTATGCACCAAATAATTTAAAAAACAACTCTAATCTCTAATTAAAAAAGAAAGAAAGTTTTATTGAAAACTTTTAGAAGTCCCATTTTGCGGACAGACTATTGTTAATAGGTTATGTTAACTTCTTAGTCAGTCATAGATGATGATCTCTCACAGCAGGCAAACAACAAAGTGTCACTGTTTGCAGTGTCAGCATCTTTGTGGTGAGCTTCATGTACATGGAGGAGAAGTGGCTGTCTCCCCAGTTTCTGGTGCTGGTTACTTCCCTTGTCACACTGGCCCTGTACTTCGTGAACATCATGCTGACTAATGGAGCTCCTCATAATGATCTCTGTCACAGGACATGTATGTTGACTTTTACAATGCTATTTTTGTTGTTGTTGTTTTGTTTGGCAATGATATTCACATCAAAACAAACTCTCAAAATCAAAGATTTTGCTTTAAAAATGGGTCAATTTTATTTTGTATAAAGAGAATAATAGAAACAGAGTTTCAGGAGTAACACTTAGTAGGACTGGTTATACTGAATGTCAAATGTCCTAGCTGGCTTGCTGCATGCTGCAGACTTTTTTTATCTTTGGTTTTGGGTACAAAACATGCATGCTCACTTCATCAGTTCATGTGATGAGAAATATTGAATAGGGTGTGGTAGCCTGTAGGCCACCTGTAACATTTGATGGTGTTTTGCATTTGATGGTGTTTTGTATATATATATGGGTCATTCTTCTGAAAACTGGTCAAAACCACTACCGCAGTAGCACGTAAAAGACCCTGGTCATTCTGCCAAAAGCGCAGGTGGCAGGTTACAGCTAAACACACATACACCTTACATATGTGGCTTTGCACTCATACACCTTACATATGTGGCTTTGCATGAAGTGACATGGTGCATGGTTGTATGGTGTACACAGAACGTGCCGAGATGGCAGCAGTTTCTTGTGGCACCAGCCATGCCAGCGCTGTAGGTACACCACTTCGGTGGATATTAAAAATATGCACTATAAAAAGCTATTCACTCATGTAGAATCACATGCGAGTGCAGTGAGACTGCTTGAGAGTGGAGAATAGCACTATATAAAAGCCATCAATAATAATAATATAATAACATAGAGGGTAAAAATTCAAAGTGTGAATTTTTTAATGCTATTATTTGGAAATGAATGCTTGACATCTCTTGTGTACATAAATATAAGATATAAATTGACAGGGTGCCAGGAACTTGGTTAATTGTGCATTATGTTATGTCATAGGTCAGTGTCTCGTGTGTTACAGAAGACACCAGAAATGCATGAATAATGTCGGCTCAGTGGCCAGTTTGACTCTTCCCTTTTTTTTTATTATACAATATTTCCTAATTAAAAAAGGAATATCTGTCACTTCTGACATAAAACAAATTGTCCTGCCTCTTTAACGATTTTGGTTTAAAATGTCTTCTTCAAAGTACAGACATGCATGAAATAGATTACACATTTCGTTTCCTTAGTTTTTTTCTTCTTCTTTTTTCCCCCCCAAAGTAATTTGGAGGGGGGAGGGGGGGAGAATGCATTGCACTAACTTGGTCTGAACTGTATATATAAATATACATGTCAGAGGGATATTTGTTTCTTGCTTTCTAAAGTTAATAACCAATCGCACTTAATCTGTCTCACATGTAATGTGGACATCATCACAAGTACAAAAGGATATAAGAATAACACACTTGAACCATTGACCAAAAACTTAATAAACAAGTATATTCATTATAACAGCAATGTTCTTTCCACATTTTCTTGATTGGAACCAGTACTGAACCCCTGCTTTAGATACCGGGATAGCCAAGAGTGGCAGCAATCTGGTCCATGGTCCCCCAAGCCATATTCTCTGTCTCATGCCCTGTGTAAAAGCAAGAAAATCTTTTCATGGTATTCTACCCTGTCTTGTGATGATGTACCATCAAACTAATTTGGATTGCAAAAGTTTCAGTATTTCTGAAGATCCAGTAGAAATGATTGTGGCTTTGACCTTGAACATCGCAAAATGATATTTCTGAATGATACTGTGGTTGATGATGATGCATCACCATACTAAGTTTGACTGATCAGAGATATTGTCCAGGCAAACATTCGCCGAAGTTCAGAACCTTCATTGTGACCTTGACCTTGAATACAGCAAAGCAAACTTTTCACAAGACACTCCAGCCTATGGACCTGCACTGTCAAACTAAGTTGGCTGCAAAAAATATATTAAAAAATCAGCAGTTCAGAACATATGATGGAAATAGTCATATTCCTTTGTATGAACTGAAATTCATTACTGTGACCTTGACCTTGAAGACAGAAACCCATTTTTGCATATGATGCTCTGGCTTATAATAATGTCTCACCATACTGGGTTTCATTGCAAATGGTTCAGTGATGCATAACATATCATCAAAACTAACATTAACTGAAACTTTTAACTTGGGCTGTGACATTGACCTTGAACACAGCAATCCAACATTTTCACTGGACACTTCTTTGCTTATGATGATCTACACTCAAATTGAGTTTGGTTGCAAAAGACTCACTGGTTTAGAACTAATGAAAGATATAGTAGAAACTGTCATACTTTGATTATATAAGCTCACACTACCTTGACCTTGAAGATAGAATCCCATTTTTTCCACGTGACATTCCTGCTCATGGTGGTGCACCACAATACCAAGTTTGGTTACAAAAGATTGCAAACAAACACTCAGCCGAGTGGGAACAAATATGTGTCACAAGCGTTACATTCCTCACCCCTGAAGACACCACAGTGCTTTTCCTTTTCTAGTAAAATAATACACCACACTCAGCGCAAAAAGAAGTGAAACGTTGCTGCCGCAAGTCAGCTGATGTGGACTGGTACGTTAGGGTAGGCTGAAAGTCAGTCGTACAAACAGAAATAATTATTTTGTGTGCACGCACATTACACCATTCTAAGACACCACATCAACCACCCCTGAAGAAATGACTAATTTATTTTGTATCTACTCTTTTGTCATCAAACAAGCATTAAAAATAAGATGAAATGTGGTTATCTACTAAGCTGATGAAAAAAAGACAGTTTGTTTAGTTTCCGTTGTAAACAAGTCACAATATCATGATACACACTCAGAAGACACCATCGGTAACATGCGAGACACTGATTATTTTTCCTTTGTTTGGAGCTGTTAATAGCAAGCAATACACAATAAATACCATTTGTATGTATGAACTGGCCTCCTTCTTTCTCATGAAACCTGTTTTTATTTAATCATGAACGATTCCAAGGGAATATCTGCGATCAGCTAACCTTCCCAAAGCCATGTCACAAATGGCGGCCATGAAAATGTCATGATTTTTACCCAAAAAGGCTCACAGCACAAGAAATAATGACGCATTTACCCATTGTGGCATTTCCCTTATTTTTCCAAACACATTACATCAGAAATACAGCGGTAGTTTAGAAAGTTTTATGTTTAGTTTTAGTTTTATTTCATTAGGAAAGCGACACCCTCTTTGGTCCAGTTTTCAGGAGCATGACCCATATATATATATATATGTGTGGAATAACATGCCCTGTTACCATAGTTCAGGAGCTGTGTGAGAGTTGAGGTGGCCATCCTGGGCTGTCCGTCCTAACGAGCCTTCTTGTTTCTGTGAAAGTAAAGCTATATTGAACCATGCTTGGGCATTGGTCTCAGCTTGTCCCTAATATGTCAGTTGACATCCGAGGAGATTAAGCAACACTACCTACCTACCTACCTATGCCCTGTTATCCCATCCCTAATAAGCCTTATGGTTTCTATGGACGTTAAGCACCATGTTTACTTATTTACTATGCCCTGTTGATTTTATTTTCAATTTTTTTAGGAAGATTAATTACTGTTACTGTTAGGGACAATTAGCATGATGTAAGAAATATTGAATAGGCTGTTGTCAGGTGTAGGCCACCTGTAACATTTGATGCTGTTTTGCATAATCTATTTAATATTATATATCATTCAAATGCATTTCAGAGCTCAGGAGCTGTGTGAAAGTCAAGGTGGCCATCCTGGGCTCTCAGTCCCTAATAGTCTTTATGGTCTCTATGGACATAAGCAACATTGAAGAAGAAGACATTTGCCCTGTTGATTTTATTATCATTGATTTTAGGAACATAGTATTGCTATTGATGTTAGAGATGGTTTGCACAGCAGCAGGATCAGATTATATATTGTGTTACTTGTCCCTAGGCAATACTATTAGCAATACTATTTTCCTAAAACCATTAAAAACAAATCTGAAACGGAACGAGGCCCAGAGCATTTGTGCAGAATCAACACACAAGGGAGGTAATTAGCACCCAAAATACATAACACAAGTAAAACAACAAAGATCTGAGTTGCCTATGATAGCTCTCACCTGGCATGCATGTTTATACAAGGTACTTAAACTCCACCAGAGGTACATCCTCAAGTGTACCTCTGGTGGAGTTTATGTACCTTGCGTAATTTACATGCGTGCCAGGTGTGAGTTACGCATGCCAGGTGCGAGTTACCATAGGCGACTCAGGTCTTTGTTGTTTTACTTCCGTTATGTATTTTGGGTGCTAATTAACTCCCTTGTGTGTTATTCCTTAAAAATAATTTTAACATGTCATTTTAACTTTTTGAGCCTTTTCAAAGCAAAACACTTTTGGTATTCGTGATCTTGCTTGTTTTGAGAAGACTAGTTCCTTTGTTGTAAAGAACAGACCACCCAGCAATAAAATAATAAGCAAGTCACATTCCCAGATCTAATTTTTGGTTGTTTATAGTTCTTGTTCATTCAGCTTGAATGCATTATATATATACACAGTGCACAGCAGTTTAACAACCACCATGGATATATATATATCTTGGAGAACCCTGTGCATGCACTGACCACTGTTTAAGTTTTAACATGTTGTTTTTCATGTCTGGGAGAGTGCATAAAAATATTTTGTTCTTTTTTGCCAGATGCTGATGATGTAAAAACAGCGGTGTTGTTTCTTGGTGTCAGTTTCATCTTATCTCCAGTTTTGGTGTCACTGACGGAAACAGTCAGCACAGACACCATCTACGCCATGACAACCATCATGCTGCTAGCCAATCTGCTGTTCCATGACTACACTGCTGCACCCAGCAGGTAGCAATTTAAACTGAACATCAACTGAGATTGTAGATATTATTTGGTACTTTCTGGTTGGTTTAATACTGGTCTGTAATAGATTTTTTTTTTTAATCAAGCAGAATAACCAGTAACAATAACCAATGGTTACATCCCAGCAGGAAATTAGAGTTGCCATTTGATCTCATACATTAAAGTGCAGCTAAAACTTTGTAGTAAAATAAGTATGTTAATGATTTATGGTCATACACACACATGCATGCACACACGCACACACACACACACACACACTCATGCACGCATGCACAGTATGAAAAACAAAACAAAGTATAGGGTAGAAACAAGGATTAATGAAGGTTTGTATTTGTTTTCAGGGGTAGAAATTGACCTCTTCTGTTGGAGACATAGTGTCTCATTGAGTGTGTAGGATCATTTAATATTGCATTATTTTTAATTTTTTGAACAGTCTTAAAACTGTCCACTGGCTTTCCCACCACATGAATGATCTCATCTGATGACAGCTGTCCTCATGTTGAATTGATGGTTGACAGACAATACCTAGTTCTGTGCCTGCAGCTGGTGTACCTTAATTGCCCCCTCCCCCCCACCCAACACATACTCTGTAAAGACAGTAGGTAGGTAAGAGAATAACACTAATTAAGAGGTCTGGGGAGAGACACTACAGGAGTACAGGACTACTACTTATTCAGCTGAAATGTCTAGTCCTAAAGGCTTTGCAGCAGTGCATTGTTTGCACCTCTGTGAGAGAGGTTAGTTTGGTTGGTTAAACTTGTCTAATGCTGAGATGTCTCCAAAGTTGCACCAGTGGGGACCAAGATCCCAGGAGGTAGGGGGAGACTGTGTCTAATGCTACACTGTCACCAGCAGAAAAAAGGCTAAGATGGGCAGCAATGAGAGCCATTTTAATGCTTCATTAATTGTGAAGGACAAAGTCACAAGACAGTGTTCATATACCACAACTTTTGAAAAGAGAGGAGAGCAAAAATAGAATTTGCCTGAGGTCCTTCTGCTTACCAGCTGACAGAGAGGAATCAGCTATGTGTGCACAACAGACACACCACATGAAAGTACAGTGGTACACAGTGCACAGCAGTTTAACAACCACCATGGTTATGCAACAAACCTATGAAACACAAGTGCACATTTAACACTGACCTGGGGACCTGCTGCCTAATTTGTGAGTGCATGTTTGTGTGTGTGTGTATATGTGTGTGTGCGTTTGTTTATGCATGGGCATGGGGGGGGGGGGGGGGGGGGGATGAAGGATTCTTCTTAATTCCATGCTTGGATATGGGTGTCTTAGAAGTGTGATTGTAAGTATGTGTATTGAGTCCTTAAGTTTTCTGTATGTACCAGTAATTTTACGCTGGATCTTGTGATGATTGTTGCATGTCAGTAAATTATGTTGATTGTGTGTACTTGTACATGTGTATGAACTGGTATTGAAATTTTACATTACTTGCAGCTTAGAGGACAACTTTGGTGTGTATTTTATTAGAATATTTGTTACTATTTTTCACATGGCCAGTGTTGTGTTTTGCATTTTCAGAGTGCCTGGGTCCCTATCACTGAGTGCTGCCATGTTTGCCTCTGTGTGCCTGGCCTCACGTCTGCACACAACCTGGCATGCCTTCGCCACTGTCACTTTCTCCTTTCAGCTCTTCGCTCTGTGGCCTGTGCTTCGACGTCGACTACAGGTATGTGTAGTGTCGGCATCATTGTACACTGATATTTGCCCAATCAGCTTGGGGCAGAAATTGTGTGTGTGTGTGTGTGTGTGCGCCTGCGTGTGTGTGCATGCATGTGTATTGTAACATTTTGTTAACTCCTTGCTCCCCAAGACTAGCCAGAAAGTAACTATTTTTCATGTATATTAACACATTATTTAGAAGAATAACGGAGAAAATGCCTTTAGTTAAAACATTATGCCCTCCACCTCCTCCCCCATTTTTTATATATTATATACTTCTACACATTGCCATAGGAAAAGAGTGTATATGTTCATGTTTTATTGACTTCTGCTGGCATGAAAGAAATCAGTAACATATTTTAATGATGTAAAGAAGCATGGAAGGGAGTGAAAGGTATATTGTAACAGATGGATGCATGTTTCTGAATAATTACCCCACAAAGATGTGCTTGGCAACCCCCCCCCCCCCCCACCCCCAATAAAAACAAAAACCCACTATATACTTTTTTTCCAGAGATTTTTATTCACAAGAGGCCAAATAGCCATGACAGCAGTCATGACACTGGCAGCATTTTCTGCATTAGCGTCCATCACAACAGTTGGAGCCGTCCTCTACATGATCGTCTTTCTCTTCATAACCTTCATATGCCCTGCCTGGCTGATCAGTTTGCAGCCCTATAAAAAGTCAGTGCTACTTCTGCCTGTGGGTCCTTGTCTTCTTTCCTCTGCAGCTCCTTGGTTCATTTTATTTCCATGACGAGAGGGAGATGGGGAGGTGGGGGTAGGGCAGAGAGGGAGTCATGGGTGGGGTAGGGGGGAGATAGAGAGGGAGACATGGGTGGGGTAGGGGGGAGATAGAGAGGGAGACATGGGTGGGGGATGGGGGCAGAGAGGAAGTCATGGGTGGGGGGAGGGGGGTTAGAGATAGAGAGGGAGACATGGGTGGGGGGAAGGGGGGGAGAGATAGAGAGGGAGACATGGGTGGGGGATGGGGGCAGAGAGGGAGTCATGGGTGGGGTAGGGGGGAGATAGAGAGGGAGACATGGGTGGGGGATGGGGGCAGAGAGGGAGTCATGGGTGGGGGGAGGGGGGGAGAGATAGGGAGACATGGGTGGGTGGGGGGAGAGAGAGAGGGAGACATGGGTGGGGGGGGCAGAAAGGAAGACATGAGTGGGGTGTAGGGGGGGGGAGAGGGAGACATGGGGGGGGGGGGGGGGGGATAGAGAGGGAGACATGGTAGGGGGTGGGTCAGGGGTGGAAAGATAGAGAAGGAGACATGGGTGGGAGGGTGGAGAGTGAGAGAGGGAGACATGGGTGGGGGTGGAGAGAGAGAGACATGGGTGGGGGTGGAGAGAGAGGGAGACATGGGTGGGGGTGGAGAGAGAGAGACATGGGTGGGGGTGGAGAGAGAGGGAGACATGGGTGTGGGGTGGGGGTGGAGAGACACAGAGAGAGACATGGGTAGGGGGGTGGGAGGTGGAGAGATAGAGAGACGAGAGAGAGGGAAGTAGAGATTGAGACATCAGGCACTCTGTTACTCTCTCTTTTTAGAAAGGAAAATCAAGACATTTCTCTTCACTCCAAATAGTTAGGCGACACTGTCCTTCACCAATATCAGTTTCACTTTGAAGATGTGTGCGTGTGTGTGTGTGTACATCTCGCACATATGTTTGAACCCTTGTTGATGTTTAGCTGTTTGTTAAATTGTGGATAACAGTCTCTATCTTGATGTACATTATGTGTGTTCGTTTGTTCAGGGCTTTGAGCTGCAGGGTAGACACTTTATAAATTTCCATTATTAGTATTACTACTTAGAGAGGGAGAGAGAAAGGGGTGGGTGGGAGTGGGGTGAGAGAAAGGAAGAGAGAGGGGGAGGGTGGCAGGAGGATAAAGCAGGGGGAGGGAGGCAGGAAGGTGGATCGGAGAGGGGGGGAAGATGGAGGGGTGGGGGGGGGGGGGGTAGGAAAGAGGATAAAGAAGAGAAAGAGGGGTATGTGTGGACAGTTCTGGAAGTTAGTAGTTTTTAAAAACCTTTTTTTTTAAAATATGAAACATAGAATTATTTTTAAACCTGGCTTCCTGACAATACCCAGTGTAACAGTAATGGTTGACTGGGCGTCAAACACCAAGTTACTGACTTACCAAGTTATCAAGAAGATAGACAAGGAGTTGATGTAAACAGAATTTAATTTTGAGTACATTTCCCTAGATCTGTTCTATTTTGTTTGATTGAATGATTGATGATCACTTATATAGCGCTATTCTCCTCTCTCTTGAGCAGACTCACTGCGCTTGCATGTGGTTCTACATGAGTGACAAGCTTTTTATAGCGCTTTTTTGTTTTTTGTTTTTTTGAATATCCACCGAAGTGGTGTACTTAAGCGCTGGCATGGCTGGTGCCACATGAAACTGCAGCCATCTCGGCACAAGTTCTGTGTACACCATACAACCATGCACCATGTCACTTCATGCAAAGCCACATACGTAAGGTGTATGTGTGTTTAGCTGTAACCTGCCACCTGCACTTTTGGCAGAATGACCAGGATCTTTTACGTGCTACTGCGGCAACACGGGGGTGGAATGGATACCGAAATTAGAGTCAGCCTCACCAGCAATTGTTACACCTGTTGTTAAAACTGATTTACATGGGGTCATAAGGAATTGTTGTATGATGTTCATTGTTTTTTGTCTGTTTCAGCAACATTTATGGGCCCTGGGATGAAGCTGAAATCAAAGATGAAGTACAAGACAGATAACTCTGTTGCATTAGCTCTTAGTTTGCTGTTTTGTTTACTGTTGTGATAGGGTTAATTGTGGCATTTGTTTTTGTTTACTGTTGTGATATGGTTAATTGTGTATTTGAAAACAAGACCCAGTCAAATCACCACTGAAGTTCTGGCTGCAGGTTTTTATTTTTTAAACTTGTTACTCATTTGTGACAACTGCTTCAGGAGGTCAGAATGACTGGGACAAATGGGACATGTGAACTTGTTGATAAATGGATTTGCCATCAATACTGTCTTACTGTGTTCACTGCTTCAGGTCAGAATTACTGTGGATGTGACCCTGTTTCAGTTGGTTAGGGTGACTGGATGTGACAACTGCTTCAGTAGGTCAGAATGATTGTGGATGTGACCCTGCCTCAGTACGTTAGGGTGACTGGTTGTGGTAACTGCTTCAATGGGTCAGAATGTGGATGTGACCCTACTTCAGTAGGTTAGGGTGACTGGATGTGACAACAGCTTCAGTAGGTCAGAATGATTGTGGATGTGACCCTGCTTCAGTAGGTTAGGGTGACTGGATGTGATAACTGCTTCAGTGGGTCAGAATGTGGATGTGACCCTACTTCAGTAGGTTAGGGTGACTGGATGTGACAACTGCTTCAGTAGGTCAGAATGATTGTGGATGTGACCCTACTTCAGTTGGTTAGGGTGACTGGATGTGACAACTGCTTCAGTAGGTCACAATGATTGCAGATGTGACCCTGCTTCAGTAGGTTAGGGTGACTGGATGTGATAACTGTTTCAGTAGGTCACAATGATTGTGGATGTGACCCTGCTTCAGTAGGTTAGGGTGACTGTATGTGATAACTGCTTCAGTAGGTCAGAATGATTGTGGATGTGACCCTGCTTCAGTAGGTTAGGGTGACTGGGTGTGATAACTGCTTCAGTAGGTCAGAATGATTGTGGATATGACCCTACTTCAGTCGGTTAGGGTGACTGGATGTGACAACTGCTTCAGTAGGTCACAATGATTGCAGATGTGACCCTGCTACAGTAGGTTAGGGTGACTGGATGTGATAACTGTTTCAGTAGGTCACAATGATTGTGGATGTGACCCTGCTTCAGTAGGTTAGGGTGACTGGATGTGATAACTACTTCAGTAGGTCAGAATGATTGTGGATGTGACCCTGCTTCAGTAGGTTAGGGTGACTGGATGTGATAACTGCTTCATTTGGTCAGAATGACTGTGACACTGCTTCACTACATCAGACTGACTGGGTGTGATGCTGCTTCAGTAGGTTGGTAACTATGCATGTGACTCCACTTCAGTAGGTCAGAATGTTTTAGTTTCAAACAAGTACATCCTGTAGATTGTGGACGTGATACTGCTTCGGTAGGTCAGAGTGACCGGATGTGATACCGCTTGAGTAGGTCAAAGTGACTGTTGATGTGATACTGCTTCAGTAGGTCAAAGTGACTGTTGATGTGATACTGCTTCAGTAGGTCAAAGTGACTGTTGATGTGATACTGCTTCAGTAGGTCAAAGTGACTGTTGATGTGATACTGCTTCAGTAGGTCAAAGTGACTGTTGATGTGATACTGCTTCAGTAGGTCAAAGTGACTGTTGATGTGATACTGCTTCAGTAGGTCAAAGTGACTGTTGATGTGATACTGCTTCAGTAGGTCAAAGTGACTGTTGATGTGATACTGCTTCAGTAGGTCAAAGTGACTGTTGATGTGATACTGCTTCAGTAGGTCAAAGTGACTGTTGATGTGATACTGCTTCAGTAGGTCAAAGTGACTGTTGATGTGATACTGCTTCAGTAGGTCTGTAGGCCTGTGGGTGTGATACTGCTTAGGAAAGTCAGTGATGCTGCTAAAACAACACACCTGAGTCTTGTGTTCAAGTAGCATTACACTGAATGTTTTTTTTTTTTAAATTGTCTACAAATAACAAGACTGATAATACTATAATGGTACTTTTTCACACACAATTTTATAAAAGGTGTTGAATCATGTACATGTTCAGGGGCATGTGATCAGGCTGTATTTTTTTTACATATCTTTTTTTGCTGTCCCATCACCCGTGCCAATATGCATCCAAGCATTAGTTAGGAATATATCCAACAAACAAACAATATTTTGTTAAGATGTGGAGCTGACAGCTAGTGTTCTGAAAAAAAATGTAAACACACAAAAGGTTTAAAGAACAGAAAACCAACAAACAAAAACCTGTTTCTTTTAATAGGACAATACAAAACATGCCCAAAAGTCGAGGATTAACCCAAACAATTATGAGAAACAATGATAAAAATGAAGCAATTTTGTTTTTTGTAGTGTCCAATTAAAAGAAGCCTTTTTTAATAGGACAATACAAAACATGCCCAAAAGTTGAGGATAAACCTCCTTTTTAAGCACCAAGCAATTATGAGAAACAATGATGTAAATTCAGCAATTTTGTTTTTTGTAGTGTCCAATTAAAAGAAGCCTTCATTTGAACCTTATACATGTTTTGAGCTAAGAATACATCAGTTAACAACCAAATCAAACCAGGCAACTCAAACACACACAGAACTCTGAATTGTTTTCATTTCTTATTTTCAACAACAAGCTTGAATGATCACCAGCAAATGCTTGTGCATGTTTACAATTACCTGCATCCCACCCCACTCCTCCCAACTCCACTCACACACACAGCTGCATTTGGAATCACTGAAGCTGCAATGTCACACTGACAGCAATATAAACTTGGTTTCACAATGATCAACAGACTGTAAAATAACATGACTTTTGTCCACTTGACTGGCATAGACACAATACTGAACAAAAGTACACAAACAGCACACCTGTACACAAATGAAGCACACCTGTACACAAATGAAGCACACCTGTACACAAATGAAGCACACTTGAAGCAAACAGGTCTTGGTTTCGTTTCAGATCTCTGCGGACAGTTGATACAATGATCAAAGTGATATTATCAACACCAACTACAACAGGACATCATTTCTAACACCCACAGTACACCCTTACTGTATCAACAAATCTGCTGTCATTTGCAGGAAAATCATCAGTGCACACATGTGCCAGGTTGTTTGTAGACTGAAACAAAACAAAAAACAAAATAATTGTGGAAAACTACATTAAAAAATGCTCACCACTTGATACAGTCCAAGTCACCACCATGTTTCAAGTGATGCACAAGTGACGTAACAAGCCAGGAAATCCAAAATCGAACTGGAAGTTGCAGTTTTGTTGATTACAGGTGAAAATTTCAGTATTTTATGGCTAATACTGAGAGAACTAGGGCGAGTTCAGAGCTCAGGTTTAAAATTTGGGATTATTACAGGTAGCTCTTCAGCTCTATTTAATACAAAGAAATCATGCAGGCTAGTCTTGAAAGCATTTTTCTGTTTTCAGTGTGGCAGGTTGCTTGTTTTCCAGACAAAAATAACAGTCACCAGAAGCTACATAATGCCTTTTAAAAATAAAGTTGCTAGTTTCCTGCAATAAACTCTTGTCTTATTACACCTCACCTGCACTCCTGCATGTTACCATCTCTTTCATGTTGCAGAATCAACCCAAATGAAAATAAGTGAAATATGTAGGTTACAAAATGATCAACAAAATGCATCTGAACAAAATACAGAAACAATAATACAGAAATAACCACTTGACTGCCAATATTCAAAATTCAGTGGTAGATAATTAAAAACAAAATGAAAAGAAACAAAATGAAAAGTTCTGAGAAGGTATTACCCAGTTTTACACTGTGTCTGTCAAAGAGTGTAGTACATCATGTACATGAGAGGGAGAAGGACAATTTCAAATTAATGTTTTAGGATAATTAATTCAGACTTATTGAATCTCATAAGTCTCATTAGCCTACATTAGTCAACAAGGCAGACCTCACTGTGTTCCTGCTGCATTACAGATTGGACCATAGCTTTCTGAGGTGACTGCCAACACACACACACACACACACACACACACACACACACACACACACACACACACACACACACACACTCAGTCTTTTTTAAATTCCCCCAAGCCAGAACACTGCTTTAGGCAAAAGTGACAAACACAGAACAGATCAAATCAACACACACACACACACACACACACACACACACACACACACACACACACACACACACACACACACTCACACTCAGTCTTTTTTAAATTCCCCCAAGCCAGAACACTGCTTTAGGCAAAAGTGACAAACACAGAACAGATCAAATCAACACACACACACACACACACACATACACGAAAAATGTGTTTATACAAATGTGTTTTGTTTGCATTGTTATCGCAGAAAGGTCATGAACATAAAACGTAAATACAATAAAATTAAAGCACTTGCACGAAATAATGGAAATCTGACACAGCAGAAGAGTGTCAACACCTGTTTTGTTGATGGGAAGGGGGGTACCGGAATCACATGGCCTGCCACAAAGGCCTGCACAACTAGCTACATACAGTGCTGGGTACCACCTCCGCTTTACACGTTCTATCCTTATTCAGCCAACAGTTTTTGAAACATGAAAGACCAGCTTCCTCAGCAAAAAACAGAAACAAAAACGAAAAATAAAAGCTTAATTCAAGAGGCCCTCCTTACTGCAGTTACATTCTCTGAACATAGTTCATCAAATGGGAGAAAGAGAACACAAACAAAAACCCTATGCAGTATGCATTGTGATTGTTTTGCTGCAAAGTGTCCATGCTTCAAAAGTGGGTCTTGTAGTCCCATCCAAAAGAGTTGTCTTTTGTTCAGTTTCGGACTCACTTTTCACTGCACACAAACCCTTTTTAACAAAGACATTGTAACTTCAGTAGTCTGCAATCAAATTAAAAAAACATTTGTCTGTGCAAGTCATGTGACAGGAAGCACTGGCAGCAAACTGAATATTTTCTTTTGAACCTATGGTGCAGAATAAGACCAGGGATAATTTGGAAGCACAACACTAACTGGGTTTGTTCAGCATCTCGCAATACACTGCAAGGAGCTGGACATGTGACATTTCTATGAGAAACATACAAACTAAGGCCTCCCAAATGAAAAAGCCCACACATGTAACAGTTCAAACGACAAACCACCTTTAAAGATACTTGTGAAAAGAAATGTCCGTACAGGTCTAACTACGTAAAGAGCAGACTGCCTTGAGCAGACTGTCAGGTGGACAGTGACAGCCGACACTCTTCAATGCTGTGAACAAAAGGTTGCAGACTGATGTAACAGATACACTCCTGTACCCAGGGTTCAGTCTATCCCGCAGATGTAGGAATACTGACATGTGCACAGGCCTTGGGACTCAAAGGTACTTGCTGTGTGCTGATGTTTCCAGAAGATGACCAGTTGACTTTGACTTCATACTATGGGACTTCTTGGTTTTGCGCTTGACCACTTCAGTGGGCTGAAACACAATAATAAGTCTAGAGTAAAAACCAACAACAGCAACATCACACTGTGTTCAAAATGTTTCCTTCAAACCTTTCTCAATGAACTCAGTGATGTGAAATAATAAGTACCTCCCCATCTTCCACATTAAGTGGAAGCACAGAATACTTTACCACTGACAACACAGAGACACTGACATGCACTCACACACACATTAGATGATGACTGTATATGAAGATTTGTTATGCTTACAGTTTGATTCAGTTTTTACCATCACTCACATTTGGTGTTATTAAGTGGCAAGAAGACCACAAAGTCAAAGTCTTTTCTGTTTAGTCCCAACTGAGAAAAAAAACCTTAAACCTTGTGATCATTCTAAGTACAGACATGTATACTTCGCTGCAGCCAACGAAAGAAATACAAACACACCAAAACTGCCTCACTGAGTACAATCAAAGCCAGGAAAACTTCATACCACTGGCTTGTTCTTAACTGCTGCAGTGCCTGTGGCATCGCAGAGCCTTGCTTCTGTTGGCACTGCTTTGGAGTCTTTGTGGCTCTCCTCTTCCTCCTCCTCATCACTGGAATAGCGATTCATGCTGATCAAAGGGTCTGACACTGTCTGGTACACCTTGTCACTCTCAGGGAAATGACCATCTTTGTCATCATCAGTGTCATCCATTTCATCACTTTGTTCCTCCATGATGATGTCATCATCGTACATGTACTCATCATCCTCTGCATCCAGCCTGAGGTGTGCTTCATCATCTGTCACTGAATCCACACACAACATTCCCCATTATCAGAATACACACAGCACCTCTCAGAAGAATGCTGTGCACACAATACCCCTCTTTACCAAAATGCTCCACACACAACACCATTCATTATTAGAGTGCTCAACACACAACAACCTTCATTATCAGAATATTTCAGCTAAGCAACATTGTCCATCACCCCTATCAGTCTGTACAGTTTGTGTGTGTGTGCGTGTGTGTGTGTGTGTGTGTGTGTGTGTGTGTGTGTGTGTGTGTGTGTGTGTGTGTGTGTGTGTGTGTGCATCTTTTGCATAGTTATGCTTGAACCCTTGTCTAGGTGTTAGCTTTTTTTCTTTCTTTTCTTTTTATATACATTTTTATTACTGATAACATTTCCATCTCAATGTACATTAAATGTATTATACTATGCTTGTTCAGCACTTTGAGCCACAGGGTAGGCGCTTTACAAATTTCCATTATTGTTATTATCATAATACTCCACACACAACACCCTTCATTATCAGAATGCTCCACACATTCATTACCAGAATGCTCCACACACAAGACCATTATCAGAATGCTCCACACACAACACCCCTCATTATCAGAATGCTCCACACACAACACCCCTCATTATCAGAATGCTCCACACACAACACCCTTCATTATCAGAATACTCCACACACACCCTTCATTATCATTATACCTATACACACAACACCCTTATCAGAATACTCCACACAATGCCATTATCAGAATACTCCACAAACACCATTTGTCATCAGAATCCTCCACACACAACACCCTCATCATCAGAATACTCCACACACAACAGCCCTTGTGTCATCATGTATTTCTATCTGATCTACACAACCCCTCCTCCTTGTCATCATGTATTTCTATCTGATCTACACAACCCCTCCTCCTTGTCATTATGTATTTCTATCTGATCTACACAACCCCTCCTTGTCATCATGTATTTGTATCTGATCTACACAACCCCTCCTTGTCATCATGTATTTCTATCTGATCTACAGAACCCCTCCTCCTTGTCATCATGTATTTCTATCTGATCTACACAACCCCTCCTCCTTGTCATCATGCATTTCTATCTGATCTGCACTGGTGTCTTTTGTTCATTCCTCTTTTTAAGACACTTTTTTACAATAGTGGCACCAGTCTTAATATTCATTTTCCTTTGTGCCTTCATTTATTTAATGATCTTCCATGCTACAGTTTCTGCCATCGGAGATATCCATGTCATTTCCAACTGTTACGCAGGCAGTGATAACAAATGACTGACCACTGTCACTGTCCAGGTAAAAGTGGGACTGGGGCTTGTCAATCCTGGACACCAACTCGGCCAGGTCAGTGAAGTAGGCCATCACTGGAGCCTTGGTCTGTGAGACAACAGAGGCAGCAGACACCATCAAACACACATCATCCTTCTTAAAATGAGAATGAACTACAGACTTGTGCAAAAATGTGAAAACAAACCACATTAGGCTGCATTAGGTCAACAATGGTGTGGCAATGTCAGTGATTTCATCCCTCCCTTTCCCAGTCTCAGGCTGGCCACATCAGTTTTCATGAGGCATGTAGTATAGGTCCATCATGAAAAAAGGAATGCAGGTGACAAGCATCCAAGAGTCATCAAAGAGCAGAGGAAAATCTGACCCTGCGCTGGGAACATCCTGTGAAAACTCTACTAACATCAAGGAGAGATGGGACATCCTGTGAAAACTACTAACATGAAGGAAAGATAGGACATCCTGTGAAAACTGTACTAACATCAAGGAAAGATAGGACATCCTGTGAAACTGTACCAACATCAAGGAGAGATGGGACATCCTGTGAAAACGGTACTAACATCAAGGGGAGATGGGACATCCTGTAAAAACTGTACTAACATCAAGGGGAAATGGGGACATCCTGTGAAAACTGTACTAACATCAAGGAGAGATGGGACATCCTGAGAAAACTGTACTAGCATCAAAGAGAGACTGTACATCTGTGTGTGTGTGTGTGTGTGTGTTGGAAGTGATGTGAAAGATGCTGAATGAAGTGTTGTAGTGTGTTTATGTAATTAGTAGGGTTCATTGTGTTCTATGTTCCATACACAGTCTGTTGACCTTATACTTGACTAGTTACTCTATCCTAACAATTTGGCCAGCTAACCTCCCATTTTAACAACTAAGCCAGTTAACCTTCCTTAAACACTAGGCCAGCTAACCTGTCTTAACAACTAGGACAGTTAATCTCATATTGTAAGAACTAGGCAGCTAACCTCCTATTTTAACAACTAGGCCAGCTAACCTATTTTAACAAGTAGGCCAGCCAGTCTCTGATCTTAATAATTCTTAAGAACTAGGCCAGTTATAATTACATCTTAAAAACTAGCCCAGTTATCCTTCAAGTTTAACTTTAGAACTGGGCTAGCTAACCTCCTATTTTAACAACTAGGCCAGTTAAGTATTTTTGACAACTGGACCAGTTAACTTCCTATCTTAAAAACTAGACCAGTTAACTTCCTATCTTAAAAACTAGTCAACTTCCTATCTTCAGGCTGAAGAAGGAAAGCTCTCAGCCTCTGCACCAGTTGGAGCTTCTTTACATCATTAAAATTCATCATAACCAGTTGGAGCTTTTTTACATCATTAAAATTCATCATAACCAGTTGGAGCTTTTTTACATCATTAAAATTCATCATAACCAGTTGGAGCTTCTTTACATCATTAAAATTCATCATAACCAGTTGGAGCTTCTTTACATCATTAAAATTCTCACTAGCCTCCTATCTCCAACTAGTCCAGTTAAACTATCTTTACCTCCTAACAACTAAGCCAGATAACCCCATCTTAGGATGTAAGTCAGTTAACCTCCTGTTTTAATAAGTAGGCCCAAACGGTCCATCTGAGCAACTAAGTTAACCTCCAGGTCAGTTAACCTATCTTACTAATTAGGCCAGTTAACCTTTTTATGAACCAGGCCATTAACCAAAGATGTAATAATTAGGCCTGTATTTTCACAATTAGGCCAGTTAACATTTTAACTATGTCAGTTAAACTCCAATTTTAACAAATAGGCCAGTTAACCTCCCAACAACTAGGCCAGCTTACCTTATATCACAACAAGTAGGCCAGTTAAGCTGTCTTATCAACTTGGCCAGTTAGCCTCCAATCTTTAAAAAAGGCCAGGTTGCCTTTTTTTAATGACTAGGCCAGTTAGCCTCCAATCTTGAAAACAAGGCAACCTGGCTAATTTTAATGACTAGGCCAGTTAGCCTCTACTCTAAAAAACAAGGCAACCTGGCCAATTTGAATGACTAGGCCAGTTAGCCTCCAATCTTAAAAACTAGGCTACTTGGCCAGTTTTAATGACTAGGCCAGTTAGCTGCCAATCTTAAAAACTGGGCTACTTGGCCAATTTTAATGACTAGGCCAGTTAGCCTCCAATCTTAAAAACTGGGCTACTTGGCCAATTTTAATGACTAGGCCAGTTAGCCTCCTATCTTAAAAACTAGGCTACTTGGTCAATTTTAATGACTAGCCCAGTTAGCCTCCAATCTTAAAAACTGGGCCAGTTAGCATCCAGTCTTAATTACTAGGACAATTATCATCCTATCTTCAAACCAAAGACAGAAAGCTCTCCACCACTAAATCACAACCACCGGGAACTTCCTTACATCCTTAAAAATGTATAGAACCAATGCACACAATTCACAAAAGACTGTTTTGAGAAGATGACACATTTTAAAAATCTGATCCAGCTCAATGCAAAGTAAAAGCAAGAAATCTGAAGAAACTCAGGATTTCATATTTGACTACTGTCATGTAATGTTTGTAACAATCACTTGTGGTTGTACAATTTTATTTAGAAACATACATATACAGCTGAAGGATGAGATTGTTGAGGTTTAAGATAAGAATGTCTTGAGAAGCAAGTTCACTCAGCAATAAAAGTCAATTAATTCATTTGACAGATTTTGTTTATATATATATCTGTAGACACATGTAAAAACAACAACAAATGTTGCTTCAATCTTGATAGCTCTCATATGTAGACAGAAGCACTGCAGAGACTTTCAGTTTGCAAAATGCACAGCATAGAACAAGTTTAGTGGTGCAAAATACACAGCATGGAATGAGTTTGGTGGTACAAAATGCACAGCATGGAATGAGTTTGGTGGTACAAAATGCACAGCATAGAAAAAGTTTAGTGGTGCAAAATGCACAGCATGGAATGAGTTTAGTGGTACAAAATGCACAGCATAGGAAATTAATATAGTAAAGTGCATAGCAATGAATGAGTACACAGTGTAAAGCATATAGCATGGAATGAGTAAAGTGTAGCACAGAATGAGTACACAGTGTAAAGCACATAGCATGAAATTAATAGAGTGCATAGCAATGAATGGAATGAGTACAGAAGCAAAGAGCATAGCTTGAAATGAGCACAAATTAGAGTTTGTGCAAAGTACATGATGACATGAAACAGAACAGTGATGCAAAGCACACAGCATAAATGAACACAGTTGTGCACAGTACACAGTATACCATGCATAGTACACAGTATACCATGAGTACAGTTGTGCACAGTACACAGTATACCATGAGTACAGTGGTGCACAGTACACAGTATACCATGAGTACAGTGGTGCAAAACAAAACTGCACGAAATGAGTCCAGTGGTGTAGTCAAACAAAGCACACAGAATGAAATGAGTATAGTGCTTAAAAAATAATAAAAAATTGAAGAAAATAAAAAGGGAGAGAAAAAAAAAAAAAAAAAAAAAAAGGAGAGAGAAAAAAAAGAGGAAAAAAAAAAGGGGGGGGGGGGGGGGTTGGGGGGGGGGGTGAGAGAGAAAAAAGAAGAAGCACAAAGCCTACAGTGACTGCAGCCTATACATACATCAGTTTGTTACAGCAGCACAAAGGGTGGTACAGTGGTGTAGACATGTAGACTGACCATGACCTACACCACTCTGTCACACACCCACAGTCACAAGAAGAACACTAAAGGACACCATTTTTCAGCTTACAGTCATTTTACTTACAGCCAAACCCTTCTAGGGTTAAAAATAAGCTCACATCTGTTGCATGCTACATTTGTCAAACCACCAGTGTCACCATATGTGAAAGATGCACTGCTACTAAACTATGTTGCACAATAGGTTTCGCGGCTACTTGTTAATAAAAAGTCCACAGCGAGATGTGTTGTGGTGGTGGTGCCTTCAGACATTCACCTCTGCCACTGTGGAATGGTGTGACAAAGGCCATGACAATATTTACCGTCTGAGACTCCTGTACCGCATGCATTGATGGCGGACAAACACAGACAAACATGGCAGACAGAAAGGGAACTTGTCAATACAAGTAGCCTGTTAGGCTTCAGGCTAGGCAGCCAGTTTCACTGCACAACTGTGGTTAACAAACAATTCAACACAAAGAGCATTAACAAACACTTGAAGTACTATGGCAATACATGTATCTGCTGCAGCTTTTCCAGACCATTCCCACTGCAGACAAAGGGTTAAACTACTAAAATGGAGAGAGGAAAAGGTAACAGCGGGTGTGGGGGGATGGGCAAGGAGGATGGGGGAAGGCAAATTGTTAATTTGAAGTCCCAGGACAGGACATTTAGATGATATATAAAATATGTATACACTGTTTGAAGCACTACAAAACCAAACATGCCTATCCTACTTCACGTTGAAAGGCAAAAACCATGCATGACAAAAACTCAACTGTGCAACCTATCTAAGCAAACTCTAACCTCAGCAATAGTGTCTGAATATATAATTATTGTGAATACATGTAACTAAACATAATAGCACACAGGTGATAGTGTACCCATAACTGCAGGTATAGTTTTGATGCATCTCTCCCAGTGTATCTATCCATTAATGTTGTACCCAGCAAAAGCAGGATCCTTTGCAACCATTGACAGCTAGTGTGGAAAGAGGGGTCATAACCCTGATGAAGGAGAAGGGGGGTGAGGGGCAAGGGTGGTGGGGTGGAGGTACCTCCACTCACCTGTGTCACTCGCTGCGCAGCTGGTGTGTTCTGTTTGTTTTTCTCAGTGAAGAGGTCGCTGACCAGCCCGCCCTTGGTCCAGCCAGAGAAGAGCGTTTTGCCATGGTGGTAGCCCACCTCCTGGCAAACAGGCAACACCGCACAATCTCACACAGGCTACACACAGAAAAGAGGGACTACACCCATGTAAAAATCCCACATCTCTATATCAGCTTCAGGCAGCTGCAGTCTCACCTAAATCATCTAGGCACAACAATGCCACAGCAGATTACAACAGCTACAACTGATCAGCATGCACAGCATTGCAAGCCAACGTGCTGGCAGAAGGCCAGCAAGTAACAGAACTTTGCCAGGGGTCTGTTTGCCACTGTCAGCAAGTGATGGGAATTTTGCCAGGGGTCTGTCTGTTTGCCACTGTCAGCAAGTGGCAAAACTTTGCTGGGTGTCTGTTTGCCGCTGTCATAAAGTGATGGGATCTTTGCCAGGGGTCTTTCTGACACGGTCAGTCAGTGATGGGAACTTTGCCAGGGGTCTTTCTGACACTCTCAGTCAGTGATGGGAACTTTGCTAGGGGTCTTTCTGACACTGTCAATCAGTGATGGGAACTTTGCCAGGGGTCTTTCTGACACTCTCAGTCAGTGATGGGAACTTTGCCAGGGTCTTTCTGACACTGTCAGTCAGTGATGGGAACTTTGCCAGGGTCTTTCTGACACTGTAGGTCAGTGATGGGAACTTTGCCAGGGGTCTTTCTGACACTCTCAGTCAGTGATGGGAACTTTGCCAGGGTCTTTCTGACACTGTCAGTCAGTGATGGGAACTTTGCCAGGGGTCTTTCTGACACTCTCAGTCAGTGATGGGAACTTTGCTAGGGGTCTTTCTGACACTGTCAATCAGTGATGGGAACTTTGCCAGGGGTCTTTCTGACACTCTCAGTCAGTGATGGGAACTTTGCCAGGGTCTTTCTGACACTCTCAGTCAGTGATGGGAACTTTGCCAGGGTCTTTCTGACACTGTCAGTCAGTGATGGGAACTTTGCCAGGGGTCTTTCTGACACTCTCAGTCAGTGATGGGAACTTTGCCAGGGTCTTTCTGACACTGTCAGTCAGTGATGGGAACTTTGCCAGGGGTCTTTCTGACACTGTCAGTCAGTGATGGGAACTTTGCCAGGGGTCTTTCTGACACTCTCAGTCAGTGATGGGAACATTGCTAGGGGTCTTTCTGACACAGTTTACACCAGTCTTTTGGACTCATCCAATTTCAAGAAATTCCAACATGAAGCTTGAACCACACACTGATCGCTCCCTGTCATACGCACTGACCACTCCCTGTCACATGACCACTCCCATCATACAAAATGTGACTGCTCCCCATCATAAACACTGACCACTCCCCGTCATACACACTGACCACTCCCCATCATACACACTGTGACCACTCCCTATCATACACACTGTGACCACTCCCCATCATACACACTGTGACCCCTCCCTATCATACACACTGTGACCCCTCCCTATCATACACACTGTGACCACTCCCCATCACTCCCCATCATACACACTGTAACCACTCCCCATCATACACATTGTGACCCCTCCCTATCATATACACTGTGACCACTCCCCATCATACACACTGTGACCCCTCCCAATCATACACACTGTGACCCCTCCCTATCATACACACTGTGACCCCTCCCTATCATATACACTGTGACCACTCCCCATCATACACACTGACCACACCCCATCATACACACTGACCACACTCCGTCATACACACTGACCACTCCCCATCATACACACTGACCACTCCCCATCATATACACCAACCACTCCCCGTCATACACACTGACCACTCCCTGTCATACACACCGACCACTCCCCGTCATACACACTGACCACTCCCCGTCATACACACTGACTGAACCACTCACCGCTATCTCATCATAGGCCCCAAACTGCAGTGTGCCGTACTTGTCAATGGGGGGACGGATGTACTCGCACCAATCTGAGTTCTTGACCACCTCCAGCTGTCGGACACAGGACACATAGGCCAGGCGAGACTGGATCTCTGTCATGTCCGGTACCTGTGCACACCACACACACACAGGCATCAGAAACAGACAAAAACAAAACAACAACAGAAACAAGACAACAACAAAGCAAGAAATCAGCACATTGCTTGTTGTCATTTTTCCCTACACTTTGATATAAAACTCAAGAAGTGCTTAAACTGACACAACAATGCTGTGCAGACAATCATAAATATGAGAATGCTTGCACAATGCCTGGGTTCACTGACACAAACTAGGAGCACCATCCAGGGACAATGGAAATGATGAATGTCTGCACTTGAACTTGCCACGGGCGACACATTTCCGGTCAAGTTTAATGTTCAAAGTTCATGAAGCAAAAAGCATTCTGTGCAGAGACAAGGCAGCACAGTGAGGTGACAGGTCATTTCCACAATGGTCACACTATGATTCTGAGTGATGATGGGGCAACAGGTATCACACATAAAGCACAGTGAGAGGTTTACTCAATGTGGCAGGGAGCTAGAGTGTGGAAGGGGGTGAGGTGTGAGGGTTAAAAACAACAACAATCACTTTCACCCCTGGAATGTAAGCTGCACAAAGGGTTATTTGTGTGGGTGATGAGAAAGGTGAGGGTTAAAAACAACAACCATCACTTTCACCCCTGGAATCCAAGCTGTACATAGGGTGATTTGTGTACATGATGAGAAAGGTGAGGACACCCAGGCCCGGCACCCAATGGTTACCCTGACATTGCTGCTCCAGGGGTTCCAGCGCTTCCACAGCAGCCACCACCCCGACAGTTCGTCGCCATAGTTGGTGAGGTTGGTCTCGTCTTGACTGCCCACGTCAATGGCAAAGATGGACCGAGCTCCCATTGTACGCAGCACATCAGCTAGGGAGGGATTAAGTTGGCATGGTAAAACAGTTAAAATTTTAAAAAGAACTATTCCTTGTTTATGTCACATCTCTTGCTATGGACCATTGCCCATGCACAACTACTCCTGCTGTCTGCGCTAGGTAAAACAAAACACCCTGGGTGAACAAAATGTTTCACCCGAGGGACGAAAAAAGCAAAACAAATACTGGATAGCGATACATAAAAAATAATTGTTTTTGTTTTTTGTAAATGATACATAAACATGAATAATCAAAGCTTATCTTCGATGAAATCTTAAAAAGGCAGCCTCCCGACAAGATGAAGGAGGGGCCACAACAAGTTTGCCAACCTCTCCCCCCTCAGTCCTGGTCTGAAAGTCAGCGTGCTGGGCACAGAGCCCTGCTCACCAGGCAGGTTGTTGACGTAGCCACCATCCAGCAGCAGGTGGCCATCAACAGGGTCACACAGAGGTGGGAGGTAGCCTGACAGCGACATGCTGGCCCGAACATAGCGCCATGTGCTGCCTGTTGGAACATACAGAGATGTCACTGAGATCACACAGAAGTGGGAGGTAGCCTGACAGCGACATGCTGGCCTGAACATAGCGCCATGTGCTGCCTGTTGAACATACACTGATGTCACAACAATGTCAAAGAAGTAACTGGATAGAGACATTGGCAAGTTGCAACACACATCAAATGCTGCCTCATTATAACAAACACAGGTGTCAGTGAAATCACAGACAGGTAACCCGACATGGATGCAACAGTCCATACGCAGTGCCACATTCTGACTGCTGTAACATACACTGATCTTGGCAGAATAAGAGTGAAGTAATCTGACATTAAAACACTTGCTCAAACACAGCACTATGATTTGGCTAGCAGGTTGTTGACCTAGCCACCATACAGCACAATATACCTACAATATACACTAGTGGTGCTGAAAAGATGAAAATAATAGAACATGAAAATCCACACTAAACTGTCCTTCTCCAGTGACCCCTCCCCCCTCCAACAAATAATAATGCAGAAAATGTAATGACTATTTCACACATCTCGTTCAACCCACAGAGATACCTTTTTACAGCAGCTGCTGTCAGAAGAGCAAACAAACAAAACAACAAATGTGAATAAATTCAACATACAAAACACCCAACACACAACAGCTTCCTCATGCTTATCCATCAACCACCCCACCCATCCTGCTCACACACACACACCCTGTTCACACACACCCATCCTGCTCACACACACACAAACCCTGTTCACACACACCCATCCTGCTCACACACACACATCCTGCTCACACACACACACCCATCCTGCTCACACACACCCATCCTGCTCACACACACACACCCTGTTCACACACACACATCCTGCTCACACACACACACCCTGTTCACACACACACATCCTGCTCACACACACACACCCTGTTCACACACACACATCCTGCTCACACACACACACACCCTGTTCACACACACACACACACAAGAGAGAGAGAAAAGAGAGAAGTGTTCTCACCTGTGGTGTGAATGCGCATGCTGGAGTTGGTGATGTCAGTGGTGACGCAGAAGTAAGGAATCCACAGGTCCTCTATCTGACGGTTGTGGAACGTTGACTCAATGGCCTCATTAAATGAACTGCCTGCACACAACCAACCTTGCACTGTCATAAACCTCACATCCTCTTCATCTTCTTGCAGCAAACGCAGCAGCATAAGTGTCATTGCTGCACAATCAATACGGAAGTTTGCTGTATCAGTAGATCCCTATCAGATACTGAAACAAACATAAACATACTGCAGTCTTGGAAAACAGTGACGGGTTACCACCTGAATACATGTAGTAAATGGTCATAACTGCCTTTGTACAAAATGACAGTTGTGGCATACATGTTTCCAGTCTCAATTGCTCTAGAAGTAATAATAACAATGGAAGATTTCTAGACCACCTGTTCAAAAGCACAAAGCATTTTACAATGAACAATAAAACACAAAACCAGGAGAAAAAAAAAGAAATAAGTCCATAAATATATGTAATAATCTCTCTACTTCAGTAACACAGGCGTGGAATAAATACTGAAACATGAGTCAGCTCAGAAAGTTGACCCTGGAGAAGAAAATTACCTCACCACTCCTGCTGGGACTCAAACCTGCAACCATCCAATCATGAGTCCACACTAAGCTATTCCTGATCCTTCCCCCTCCTTCCAAGTAAAAGGAGGAATCATGCCAAAATAAAGGAAATGTTACACTATTCATAAGCATGAGCAGACTAAGCAGTTGATTTCAGGTAAACCTGGCATAATTATGCAGTACCATTCATATGGTAACATTTTCTCAAAACAGTATCCTTCTAGAATTTGGCGACTGTCATGATATTGACTTACTTTACCAATCTTCTTCAAGTAAGTCGTCCCCCCCCCCCCACCCCCTCTAGCAATGAATGAAAGTGCACAAATGGTCCCTGATCACCATGCAGATTAAAGGCCTGTTCCTACAATCATCCTGAGGTGACGTGTGTGGTTGACAGGACATTAAATCCAATAATTAGCTGTTGGCACACAGTGCTGTCCATGCCAGACATGACAGACAAATTACACACTACACTACCTGTGAACATGGAGATACTGTCCATGCCAGAGATGACAGACAAATTACACACTACACTACCTGTGAACATGGAGATACTGTCCATGCCAGAGATGACAGACAAATCACACACTACACTACCTGTGAACATGGGGGTACTGTCCATGCCAGAGATGACAGACAACTCACACATTACTCCACCTGTGAACATGGAGGTACTGTCCATGCCAGAGATGTCAGACAAATCACACATGACTCCACCTGTGAACATGGAGGTACTGTCCATGCCAGAGATGTCAGACAAATCATACACTACTCCACCTGTGAACATGGAGGTACTGTCCATGCCAAATCACACACTACTCTACCTGTGAACATGGAGGTGTAGGGATAGGTCAGGTCCAACACTTTCTTCCAGATGGAGGTCATTTTCTGGGTAAAAAAACAATCAATTCAACCAACATCACTTTTCCCACCTGGATTAAATCAGCAACTAATACAAGTCTTGAGCCTTAAAAGACTAGCAGATGCTCAGCCAACCCACACTCAACATGGGCAAATAAAACTTTTTCACAGTCCTCTGAGCCTGAGTGTGACTCTGTGAGTCACAGTCACTGACCTGTAGAACATTCAAAGTGTAATCAAGCAGTTTCCATGACCTTGTTAAACAACCTCTCAGAAAATGCCAACATTAAGATTCATAAAGAGGCTGGGAATGCATCATTTATCTCCCTTGAATGCAGCTGGTTATGTAGGGCATTGCGTTAATGATCATGTCCATACACACACTACACACATGTAATAATCTTACAAACTTTGAACTTGACTGCTTAAGAACTTGCAAAGGAATGCCATTTTCACTTCCATCTATCTAACTCTGCCATGACTTAGACATCTGACCACAACCACACAAAATGACATTAAAGTGTAGTTTTCATTGGCTGTTACCACCTGGCAATGTTTCCAAAGATCTCACTTTCAGTTTTTGTAAGGGCCAGCTGGCCAGCCTCATTATCACAGACTCAAAAGATATTTTTTATGCAAAGTCAATAAAATGTACACACACAAAAATGTGACTGTTTTTACATGCAGTGCAAAACTCAACAAAAATGATTAACAACTAAAACTGTAAAATGTCAAACAATTTCCAAACATACTGCCTATTTTGCTTGAAGTAACCAACAAAAGTCTACCAGGAAGACCTAAAATCTGTACTTTTATCTTTACACCGTTCTGAAAACCGAAATCTAACACAAATGACTAAAATCTGCATTTTCCTTCTGTGGGTATTCCAACAGAGAGTTGCACATAGCAGCTACTCACAATGGACCACTCCTTGGCACGGATGTTGAACTTGGGGAATTGTCGCTCCTCTGCCCACAGGGCTCCAATGAAGGCCCCCATGCTGGTGCCCCCAACCATGTCAATGGGAATGCCCGCCTCCTGCATCGCCTTGATCATGCCAACATGGGCCAGCCCTCTGCCAGGGGAGGCAAGAACCAGGGTTAAAATCATGTCTGATCCATGTCATTTTCAGTTTGACTAATTCTGCTGGCAACAAAGTCAGCTTCTGTTCAGAAGTGACTACTTGGCTCATTTAACAAAAGTCTGTTCTCAAACATACCTCTCAGGCTGTTCCCATCATAAAATGCAAGTTTCATCACACAGCACAAAGATGGTTCAAGAAATGACTGAGTTATTCTATAAACATTTAGGGTGTGAACACAGTCTGAAATCAGGGTCAATTTGTGTCACAGAGGAAATATATTCCACAAATCTGAATTCAGGTTTTCTTCAAAACCAATTTGTTTCTCTGATGTAGTAATCCCAGTAAACTGCAGGTCATTTCCCATGGACATTCAGCTGTGACAGTCACACCTCCCGTTTTGGCTGCTCAAAAAAAGGTCATACAGCTGCCATGGAATATCAATGCCTGCAGCTCAGTTCAGTTCAAGATGGGATGTGCATGCTTGTGAAAGCACATATGAGCCTGTGACAAAAGGTGCTCCCGCTTAACCCGGGTATGTTCGTATACTCCTATTTATTTTCATCTTACTACAGTTACACGAAACTGTGGCTACTTTTATTCAGTATGCATTGATGAGTAGTTAAAGTAAAAATTGGCAGCTTTGGTCACCAAGAGCAGGATTAAAAACAAAAATACTTGACGAAAATTGACGTAAAGCGGCATCCAGAAAGTGGGACAACATGGGTTGTTTGACTTCAGCTCAAAACAGCAACTAACCAGCTGAACTATCCTTTACAACTTGTACACCATTTGACTACTGAATAAACTAACTTTAGTATCCAGTCGAATTGCAATGCATGCGTGACGTTTCATGACCAAAAAAAACGAAATTGAAAATACACTGGCCTTTCGTAACGGACTGTGTCCAAATTTCCGATAAGTTTAAAGATCGTCTACCGTCCGCCATTGCATTCACTGCGGACCTTCACCTCTCGTATTTGCATATCAATCGCGCACCAAAAGCAGTCGATGTTTTTACTGCGGGCATTTTCGTGTTTCATTTTTTTACCCAGAAGTGAAAAATCTAAAACTTTGTCCATTTGTTACGAATGACCTTTTGCAAATTTTATCGACATTGCAAACATTTAATTACTGCTGACCGCTTCTAAAACTACCACTGGCCTTCCTGTTGACATCACATGGCCGCTTGTCACTGACAATGGTTTCGTCGAAGGGGTGGCGGTGAGTATTCTGTGTCCGGTTATTTTGTTTTGTTACGAACGTCCCAAATGTTACGAACGACCCACATAATTGTCGAATTTCTGTCCTCATCATATATTTTCCCAGACAAATGCTTTCTTAGCCACTAGTAAGTGATATAAATGGCATTGGTAGTGTGCTTTGTTTACTTCATCGTATTATGGCGGGATGGGGGCAATTTCAGATGGTGGACACAGTCACAGACTATGTCTGTGTTACATATGTCCAGGTGTCTTTTGTTACATTAGTCTGCAGTCCGTCTATGTCTGTAATTATTTCTGATTTAGCTAAGCGGTCGATTTAAAAGTTGAAATGGCTCACAGCTTACCTTTCAAATGGTTGTTTACAAACTTTTACGTCCGAATGGAGGCTTGTGCATATTAAACAAGTACTCTGTAAACTTTGTAGCAGGTGAACGTAACATGGACACAGTGCTACCCCCTGTCCCCCTTTCCTTTGTTTTGCAGTCTTATTTTTGTTTCCTTTCCGCATTAAATGTAATAGTTGACTTGCCACTGTAAAAAAAATTTTTTTATTGATTAACTGTGCATGAAGGCTGACTTTGGGGGCCGGTGGAGGGGTGTGTGTGAAAATTTTCTTACAATTAAATTTATTATAAAAATTTTCACTGCTCTTTTATAAATAAAGACCTTTGGTATGTAAAAGACCTTCGGCACTTTAGGATTGTTACAGTCCAAAGTACATGTAGCATTTTTCTTTCTTTTTTACATACTGAAAAATTTAATACAGGTATCTGACTTAAAGATGCCATACTTTGTGACCTGATCGCATTTTTAATGTGTTGTTTTTCTTTTAGTTTTAGTAAGCATACATTAGATGACGTCTGTCTGTCCCTGGTATTTAAGTCTGTATTAAATTCTGTTACTTTTGATAACTGTGGCAGGTTCTGGAAGTGTGCCAAGCAGAAAATCATGTATGGATCCAGTTCTTCACACACAAAAAGGAAGCATGTTCTTCAGGCCCTCACCACCAGACATATCTTACTGGGATTTCTTGATTGCAAACAGAAACTGAAAAAGTTTCCCTGACATTGAGTGCAAAATGAGGCAGCAGTTTTTCACTGACAGTGATTGACAGACAGGTTTAGTTTGAAAGGATGTTGTTGTTGTTGTTGTTGTTGTTTTTTTGGGGTTTTTTTTTGGGGGTTGGTCTTATAAATTGTCCTAAAGTTTTAATGTGATCTGCATGTTCAGGAAGTTGCTCCTTTCACCTGCCATATCATACTGTTACTGTGCCTAAATTCACTCCAGTTGTGTGCTGTTTGTTCAGTCTGGGTGAAATAGCATCTTGGTTTTCATAGACTCTGTCCACTGCCATAATGTTACGTTCGTCCACTTAAACAAGTTGGAATGTGTGAATATGCCTCCTGCCTTGCATTTTTTTGCATTTATCATTACAGTGTATACTATGAAATAGAGTATTCCTTGTTTGAAAACTTTACTGAAGTTGTTCTGTGTTTGAAATGATTATTTGTAGCACTAGATTCTTGAGCGCAAAATTTGGACACAGTGATTACATCACACTTACATTTAAAGCAGAATTTGTTTGTCCTGCCTGCTCAGATTTTATTACTAGCAGCTACTTAAATGCACCAGAAGCATTAAAATTGCATACAAATGGTTTTTCTCTGTATTATTATGACATTCACTGTGTCCATTGTTACAAACATCCACACCTGACCTGACCCGTTTTGATGCCATACAGCACACACTTGGATCAAAACCATTTTTTGATGATGGAAATAGTTACTTGAAACATACCACTTTCTAATGGTAAGACTGAAAATAACTTACTGGGAGTTTGATTTTGAGGCAGTGTGTCCCACTTTAGATCACGACCTTTTGTCACAGGCTCATATACACTCTACTCTTTCAGAAGTTTCCCCAACATGTCTTTGAAACAGTTCCAGTGTCCATCAAGCCCCTTTATGTCCTTCAGCTTCAATGTACGCACACCTGTAGTTACATGGGACCACTTTTTCTCTCATTTGAAAGTCCAGATGCTTAGCTCACCACAGCAAGACTAAGGACAAGTTCCAAGAGCATCTTTTTCATGTCTCAACACCATCACCTCAACTCCCACCATCAGCACTTCCCAGAACAAAACAAAGATGACATGTTTTTTTCTGTGCTATATTGCCAAGCATTTAATATGATTTCAGTCTTCCCACATTACAACTGATTGACTGATCAATGGACTGTGTACAATATTCAAGTCAGAATATTATAGTACAGCTGCAACTGTGACTTGTTTTGTTTGTACCAGAGCAAAACCAATAAAGTGTTATTTACTGAAAGCTGAATCTAAAAAAAGAAAAAAGAAAAAAGAAGAAGCAGAATAAAACTTGCACTGGAAGCCTCCAGTACGACTCTGATGTGCACTGACCTCGCTCCACCTCCACCAAGAACCAGGCCAATGCTGGTGCCTGTCAAGAAGCGAGCCAGGCGCGAAAAGTCAGACATGCGATCAGGTTCTGACTGGAACAGCTTGTTGTACACCTGGAGCTGAAATCACACACAGCCAACCTAGGTCACAGAACACTGGGCACCTCTCTGTAACTGCCAGCATGTGCATGCACACACAGGTGTGTGTATGTGTGTGTGCGTGCATGCATGCGTGCATGTGTAATCTGAAATGAACAGGTGATTTATTAAAAACAGAACCACATCAGATGGAGCTTAGGGTGACAAGAACAGCATGTCTTGACAGTGAACAGTACATATACAACACACAAAGACAAAGCTACAACAAGGGGACAGAAAGTTCTGCTCTGGACATTTCAGGACAATGTAAATTTCTATGTAAGAGCATGTGCCTTCCATATCATCTTTCACATATCTCCACTGCTGCCACTGAAACACCTCCACCTTTCCATCTAAAGAAAATAAAACATACTTCAACCTAATGCACCAACACCAACAAGTAAAAGTGGTCTTGAGAAAGCCACATACAAATAAATACACATACAACACCACTTGAAAAAACCCAAGCGCCTGTATACTAAGAGAGAGAAAACCCCGAACCATTCTCTCCGGGGGCTTGCGACTGAAGACCCGCTTGTTGCAACGGATGTGGTGGAAGGAGGAGCACCAGCCACGGGCGTTGAGCCACTCCGCCGTTCCTCGCGGTGTGTCAGCGTCCTCCTTGTGCAGCAGAATCAGCTCCTTTTGAGCACGCACTGCAATGTTCTCTATCTCTTTCTCTATCTGTGCAACACACAAATCAAACCTCAGTGATACGTGTGCAAAGTCACTCCATTCTGCACACACACTTTGATATTCATAATATCTGTGTGTGTGTGTGTGTGTGTGTGTGTGTGTGTGTGTGTGTGTGTGTGTGTGTGTGTGTGCGTGTGTGCGTGCGTGCGTGCGTGCATGTGTGTGTGCATGTGCATGCATATGCATGCATGTGTGCATCAAATCAGCAAAATCCATTAATAAATGGGATGGACTCAAATATCTATGTCAAGATATGTTGGGCACAAAAATCAAACTCTGCATCACAGACAGTGTATATTACATCATACTGCACTATACTATAGGCAAAACCATTCCCAGAACTCAGCACAACAGGCACTGTGCTCACCGCCCCCACACTGGGTCCAGTGTCAGCCACAGCCACGATGAGGATGGCGTCAGCCTGCCTGATGCAGTGCTTGGTCCACTTGCTGATGCCGGGGTCACACTGGTACAGCACCATGCGCTGAATGTCCTCCTGCTGATTCAGCCAGCTGGACAACCGGAACTCATTCACACTGAAAACACCAGCATTCACATACACAGTTACTGAGTTGACAGCAACTCAGTCTGAAAACACCACACACATGACAACTGACAGCACTTCACAATGAAAACAGTTCACACACACATGACTGCAATTCACACTGAAAACATCAGCACACATACACACACATGACAGCAATTCACACTGAAAACATCAGTACACACACACACATGACAGCAATTCACACTGAAAACATCAATATATACACATCACGGCAATTTACACTGAAAACATCAGCACACATACACACACATGACAGCAATTCACACTGAAAACATCAGTACACACACACACACATGACAGCAATTCACACTGAAAACATCAGTACACACACACACATGACAGCAATTCACACTTAAAACATCAGTATATACACATCATGGCAATTTACGCTGAAAACATCAGTGCACACACGATACCAGTTCACGCTCAAAACATCTGTTCACTGATGTTTCTCAAAGGTGTGGATGCTAATAAGACTGTGGAAGTAAAAAGCATCGAAGTAAGTAGTGTGGGCAGTTACAGAGGAAATGCCTGATATAATGTGAGTTGTCTGTTACAAATTCACTGCCATTTGAGTGCCAACCATTCAGGCCTGGTTGGTGTACCCAGTGACGGCAGTGGCTGGAGGAAGGATACCAGAAACCAGAGCTTGGAGTCTGGATAGAAGCTGGCTGCTTCTGTTTGCAGCCTCAGCTTCACACTGACATCATTCCTGGGAGAAATGAGAGGTCAGGTTAGTGTGGTATGGCTACAAAGCCACTTTAATGGGTCACTGAGAACTCCACATCACCAGAAAAAGATAACTGTGACTGTGTGTTAACTGTGGGTAGGAATACAGAGATTTGTGTCCGACCTGTCAAGTGCTGCAGCTCCAAGCTGGTTCTTGATGATCTCACTGGTCAGACGAGTTGTGGACCCTGTTGGAAAAGTAACAACATTCTCAACTGACACCAATGAGCTTATACATAATGCATAGGAAGAGTCCAGCCACCTCGGAGTAATTAATTCCATGCTGATAAAGGCTGCATATCCAACAATTTCTTCAGCATGCCACAATCTTCACCCAGCTGGCATCTGCAGCAGTTTTCAACAAAAGCAAACAACATGTAGAATACTCACACTCTGCTCCAGCAGACCACTGTTACTTAAAACGTTTTGTGAACGGCAAATTCATTGCATTTTTGCATTACGACACCACAGCACATTCCCTTTTGTCTGACCCATGGGTTCATCGTGTTTTGCTCATCAGCTTTGACAGTGCCAAAGTTGCACCTTACATTGGAGTCTCTAGAGCACTTTGTCCATGGATTTTTTCACATTTGATCCAAATTTTGGGTGGGTGCCTTATAACCAGCAGCACAATGTAGCATGGAAATGACTGTTATTTTCCAGTCTTGAGCAGACCAGATGTGACCTGTTCTCACCAAATGAGTCTTAACTTGCAGCTGGCTTACTGTGCTACAGGCAAAAGCAGCCAGTGGGTGTCTGTGTGGGTGTTTTCAGATTTTTGCAAAATAAAAGTCTGTAAGCATTAAACTTTGGTGTGTTTGCACTGATATGCTCTGAAAAGTTGAATATGTTTAAAACACATTTTAATCACCCTACCCGGCATCAATTTTGCTCATTTTAAACCAAGAGCATGGGATTATAAACATTAACAAAATACATTAAAAGTTAACTAATGTTGAAATTTCAAGTCTCTTCATATGCCTCAATGTTGTTGATATGTTCCTGTGCCAAAATTGGTAAAGACTGGTACATTTAAACCTCATGTTGCTAAGGATTAAAAGAAAAACTACTCAATGCACAGTGAAAACTTTAAAGCTGATTTTCTCAAAATGGCCTCTGCCACACACGTAACCTTCAAAAACATGTCACATCCACATTTTTTGGAGTAGGAATGTGATTTAAGTATAAAAATAACAAGCAGAACTTACAGATTTGAGCCATGCAAATATCTCAAATTGCCAAATTTTCAGTTAAAATTCCTTTTGTGAGAACGGGTCACAAATGTGCTTCATGTCTTTGTAGTGCATGTTGGGTTATTTCAGTGTTTCCATAATCCACGAAGCTCTGATATGGACTATGGATGTGCACAGTGACTAGATGAGGAAGAGTCCAGTGGTATGAAGGTCATCACATGAGTAGGGAGAAGGAGGGGTGAAGTGTTAGAGCTGAGACAGACAAGTGTCACAGGAGTGAGGTCTACTTGCAGCACGTACCTATAGCACCCAGAGCATGCTGCAGCTCCAAGGTGAAGTTCTCTATGGGCACCGATGTGGAGGCAGGCACCACAGCAACAGTGGCCAGGTTGGTCACCATGGCAGGGTTTTCAAAGTTAGCCTCTGAAACATCAAACCTCCACCACTGCACTCCACACTCTCACATTTACTCTCAACATTTGGACACTTGTCCCCATCCCCACCACTGCTGCTCAACAGTGCTGTCCTGGTGTGTGCCACTATGACACTGTAATCTCCTCCCCAACCCCACCACCGCTGATGAACAGGTGCTGTCCAGAAGTGATATGATATTGTCTTCTTATCCTCACCCCCACTGGCAGACATGGCCTGTCCAGAAATGATACCATATTGTCTTCTTACGCCCCCCCCCCACCCCCACACACATTCTACATTATGGCAGTGCAAATATGAAACTTTACACTGCACCTCTGCTTCCACCAGGGGACTGGACGGTCCAGGTCAGAGTATTTTACACTCCTCCTCACCCCAAGTTCTACCATGGACTGCCAGCCATATATATACAGTTTTATTCAGCTCTTCATCCCATTATCAACATGAACTGTCTTAGAGCTTGAAACATGGAACTGTATACTGATTCAGCCAGCCCCACCCCACCCCACTGATGTGTGTGCACTGTCCCAGAGTACAAAACGTGAAACTGTGTACTGATTCAGCCAGCCCCACCCCACCCCACTGATGTGTGTGCACTGTCCCAGAGTACAAAACGTGAAACTGTGTACTGATTCAGCCAGCCCCACCCCACCCCACTGATGTGTGTGCACTGTCCCAGAGTACAAAACGTGAAACTGTATGCTGATTCAGCCAGCCCCACCCCACTCCACTGATGAGTGTGCACTGTCCCAGAGTACAAAACATGAAACTGGATACAGCTTCTTACCAGTGCTATTGCTGATGGCCATAGACTGTCCAAGAGCCACAGTGTTACGATTCTGTAGATTGCCAAGAATCCTCTGACCCAGTAAGTGAATGAGGCGAGTGACAACCTGGGGGTACTTGACCTTGATCAAGGTCAAAAGCTCCTCTGGGATCTTGGCAAGCTCTGTGTCCCTGAAAGCAGTGAACAGAATATTTGTGAGGAAGAAATGGCAGAGGGTTGTCACAGAAATGAAACTGTAGCACATGCACAGCCAGTAATCCTTTCCCATTTTCCACATCGGCCGAACAATAGTCAATACCCTCACTGTTTCACGAGTGACAAACTGCAGTTACATTAACACAATAGCAGAAACCAAACAGAGAGCCATACTAACTGACAGCAAGTTTAACAGACCCCCACCAAAAAGTCTTTGTCACATGCACATAAACAAGCAGAAAGTTCAGAGAATGTACCCAGTCCTAAAAACAGAGACATTCTCTTCCCTCAAAGACTTGAGCATAAAGACTGTTAAAGCCAATAAAGGTGCCACAGAGACAACCTATTAGGTACAGCTGAACTGGTCAGATTCAGTCACCCTACAGGTCTGATTATGACCTTTTTCAATAATGACCTATTCTCTTGGTTTATTAACAATAACAATACACTTTATTCATCCCAGCGGGAAATTAAAGCTGTCGTTCGATTGCACAATGAAGAACATATCTCAATAATTCTAAGTCATGAACTACACGCACATACACATTCTTAGACATATGCCTCCTTTCTCTCAATCTGCATACACTAATAGCAAACCCAAAATTACATGCAATAATGCTTTCTCTGTCAAACCAAAACATAAAAACTCTCAAATTAAATAAAAATTATTAGGTTCTCAAATCCCCAACCTTCGCTTAGAAAGTTATCATCCTCAACAGATGTCTTGATGCATGCACACACTTAGTTAATGACTGGTATAATTTTCATTAAAAACTGACAGAGCCGAGGGTAAAAACAATGGTCTGCATTTGTTCTCGGAAGTAAAAATCTTCCACTCCTGTTGCTATGTCTGCTATCAAAGTAGTGTCTCATTGGGTGTGTAGGATCATTAAATATTTGCATTAGTTTTCTGTACAGTTCCTTTTTGTGTAAAGTCTTAAAACTGTCATGTAATATTTTATTATTAACAATAAAAATAATTTTAAAGTGCAAAAGCGAGCGCACACACATACACACACACAGAGGCACCCACACACACAAGCATTCTCACTAATGTCAATATTAATGTCAATACTAATATATATACTATTAATGTCGACACTAATATAAAATACCCAGTTTCTGCTACAGTCATATTTTAGTAAGTGAGAGTGTGTGTGTGTGTGTGTGTGTGTGTGTGTGTGTGTGTGTGTGTGTGTGTGTGTGTGTGTGTAAGCATACAAGGCACAGTACAAGACAGGCATACAAGGCATGGTACAAGACAGTGCATACAAGGCACAGTACAAGACAGGATGTACAAGACAGGCATACAAGGCACAGTACAAGACAGGGCATACAAGGCAGGATGTACAAGGCACAGTACAAGACAGGGCATACAAGGCACAGTACAAGACAGGGAACTCAAGGCACAGTACAAGACAGCAGTCCAACTAGAAAGGGCATACAAAGAACAGTACAAGACAGGGCATACAAAGCACAGTACAAGACAGCAGTACAACTAGAAAGGGCATATAAAGAACAGTACAAGACAGGGCATACAAAGCACAGTACAAGACAGGGCATACAAGGCACAGTACAAGACAGGGAACACAAGGCACAGTACAAGACAGCAGTACAACTAGAAAGGGCATACAAAGAACAGTACAAGACAGGGCATACAAAGCACCGTACAAGACAGGGCATACAAAGCACAGTACAAGACAGGGCATACAAAGCACAGTACAAGACAGGGCATACAAAGCACAGTACAAGACAGCAGTACAACTAGAAAGGGCATATAAAGCACAGTACAAGACAGGGCATACAAAGCACAGTACAAGACAGGGCATACAAAGCACAGTACAAGACAGCAGTACAACTAGAAAGGGCATATAAAGAACAGTACAAGACAGGGCATACAAAGCACAGTACAAGACAGCAGTACAACTACAAAGGGCATACAAAGCACAGTACAAGACAGGGCATACAAAGCACAGTACAAGACAGCAGTACAACTAGAAAGGGCATACAAAGCACAGTACAAGACAGGCATACAAGGCACAGTACACGACAGTTAGATGTGCGAGAACAGAAAGTACCGAATGGCCATGATGGTGGTGGCCCTCTCTGTGTGGGTCAGCACCTCCACGATGCCCACCAGTTCTCCACGTCCATACTCTCCAACCAACTCCTTCTTGCCATCCAGCAGTGTGATCACTGAACGCAGACGTCCTGTCAGCACAATGTACACTGAGTCGGAGTTGTCCCCCTGTCTGAACAGTGCCTTTCCTGCTTCTGTCATCTGCCAGTCAAGAGCGAAGTCAATCTGACGCACAAAGGGAGACATGCGACGGATCGTCATGCGGCCTGTGTTGAGCACTATGAAGGGTTCTTCACGCATTATGCTGCAATCAACAGAAAGGTCTCAGTCACATTCAAACCAGCACTATTTGGGTGGATTAACACAGAAATGTCTCAGTCACATTCAAACCAGCATTATCTGGGTGGATTAACATAGAAATGTGTTAGTCATGTTCAAACAAGCATTATTTGAGTGGATTAACACAGAAATGTGTCCGTCATGTTTAAACCAAAATTATTTGGGTGGAATTATACAGGAAAATATGCAAGAATATGCTTTCCAACATACTGGAAATATATAATGAATAAAACACACATAACCCCTTCTACCCCTACCCACAAAGCAACACAATCCCCCCAAAAATCTGACTACCACAAGATTTTTTCCACTGGACTGTTTTATTGTTTTACTCATGAATCCCTTTTCACTCTTCCAAAGCCTTTGTAGACTGTGACTTTGATGTGTGGCATGGGTTACCTGTAGAAGTTGGCCTTTGTGATGACAGCCAGCACCAGGTCAGACTTGGCCCGTGTGGTGAAGAATGACGGCTCCCCTGTTAACACTGCCAGCATGCCCATCATCTCACCAGGTGTCACCGAAAACAGCTTCACCTGAAACACGTGTCAGCGGTGTGCTTGCTCTACAGAAGCACATTTTTCTTGTTCCTGTTCACAGCCTTTTTACATGCTTGGATCTCAAACAATCTGGCACTGCTATGTCTGGCTTTGGGCTTTGGTTGACTGTCCCATTATCTTGCTCACCTATTTTCACAGAAGTACCACCCTTGAAACCAGCAGAGTCGCCCATATTCTCTGAATGTCACAAGTCAAGAAAAGTTGCAAGAAAGGGACCACATTCAGTAAGCTGAAGGTGTGGTCACTTTGTAGGGTTGCTTCACAGACATTTTTTTTTTTCTCCTAGTGTTGCCTTTGAAACAGTTCCAGTGTTGGTCTGACAGTGGCCCTTTCTGACAGTGGCCCTTTCTTGTCCTTTCAGGTAAGGTTGTTGAATGCAAATATAATGTATGCCTAAACATTTCCTGGTCCCTTTCTCCTGACTTTTTCTTTGTGCAGAGAGGAAGGTCTAAGAACAGAAGCAGAGAGGAAAGTCTAGGAAGAAAGGCAGAAGGGAAAGTCTAGGAAGAGAGGTAGAAGGGAAAGTCTAGGAAGAAAGGCCGAGGGGAAAGTCAAGAAAGAGAGGCAGCGGGGAAGCCTAGGAAGAGAGGCAGAGGGGAAGTCTAGGAAGTAAGGCACAGAGGAAAGTACAGGAATAGATGTAGAAAGTAGCGTGACCTGCCCTTACCTCTTTGTCTGATATGCCTACACTCTGCTGCAGAACATGCAAGGTGCCCCGGACCACCAGCACCAAGTTAGCATCCTGCACATATACATACACATATAGCTCTGTGGTTTGTGCATTGGACACACACACATATAGCTCTGTGGTTTGTGCACTGAACACACACACACATAGCTCTCTGGTTTGTGCATTGGACACACACATATAGCTCTGTGGTTTGTGCACTGAACACACACACACATAGCTCTGTGGTTTGTGCATTGGACACACTCACACATGTGCACACATGCATGCACACACGCATACACTCACACACACTGAAACACACACATACATACACGCACACATAGATAGCTTTGTGGTTTCTGTACTTCACACACACACACACACACACACACACACACACACACACACACACACACACACACACACACACACTTGATAGTTAGCTCCACATATGCGCAGCACATTTTTTAGATTGATGTCCACCCTCTGGCTGTTTGGAGCTAGAGCAAAAAATGGGTGTTGGGGGTGTCGGGTATTGATTTTGAGATTTTGGCAAAATATTGAAAAGCAGTCTTTCTTTTCCGTAAATATACCATCAGAAAGACAGTTTATTTGCCTGAAGTTGCCTAAAAATGACTTTTTCATATCATACCCTACTATCCAGGTAAGACAAAAACCAGGAAAGTTACTAAGTTTCATGTACCGCATTCACCCCTAAAATTTGCAATGGACCCATCAAGTTTGGTATGAATAGAAAGGTCTTTGTCTCTACTTTCAAACTAGCTCAGGTTTGATTGGCTAAACTCAAAATATCCTACTAATGAAACCTCTGAAAATAAGGGAAATCCGTAAACAACGCGTCACTAAGGAGGGTATTCCATTTCTCTCATTGGCCATGAAGATCATGTGACTCTACTGGACCAACCGGTGCGAAGTGTGTTTCAACATGGCGAGTGACAACACACACAAGTTAATGCTGGTGAAGGTTTTGAATTCAGCTCGTGCAGCTAATATTTTGGACAAAAACGATTCCAACGGCGTCAGAGGTTTGATTGCTGATTACTTTGCAACAGTTCCTGCTGTTGAAGGAGAGGATGCCGTTGATGGAGAGGACGAAAGCGATCAAGACGACATTGAAATGGTGAGTGAGAGCAGAAGAGACGTGAAAACCTCGAATGGAGATTCAGAAGAAAACTGTGATATTGAATCAAGCGGTGGGTGTGCTGACGATTCAGAAGACTCCATATCAGACGATGAAGGCCTCGTTGACAACTCTATGTCACAGATTCAAACTGACATTCAGGGATAACATGACTGAACTCTGACACTGAGTTGCTGAAACGTCAACTCTAGCAAACTGTGAAAAACCTGGATGCATAGCACAGTTTTCCCCAGATGAAATCTTGGCCAGGTGATGGCAGAATTTAATGAAGGTGAGGTTGTTTCTGTTGTTGTTTAGTCTCTCTCTCTCTCTCTCTCTCTCTCTCTCTCACACACACACACACACACACACACACACACACACACACACACACACACACACACACACACACACACACTCGCACACACACACACTCGCACACAAACACACACACACACACACATCAACACCAACCAATACATGAAGCACAGGATTTACACTTAAAGAATAAATTAAAACCAGTTACATCATCGGTGCAAAGGGATACAGGTATACACTCAAGCATGTTAATAGGGTCCTGAATTAGAAATTTTGTGCGCATCAACGCAAACTAATGTATGCACTTTTTCTTTGTCTGTCTCACTCTGTTAGTCTGTTTCATACCGGCTGCCACTTTTTCTTTGTCTGTCTCACTCTGATTGATATGCATTTGCTTTTTATTTTGTTTTTTGTTTTTCAGCTGAAAAAGACATGATCCTGCTGGGAATCTTGGAAAAGCACACCAATGAATGACTGTGAAATGACCTGCTTGGGACTCCTGTGATGACTGTGGAGATGAGTGTGAACTGAGCATCAGATGTTTCTTCAGTATTGACAAATGTTTCTGCGTGAAAACTGAACTTTAAGACTCCCAATGGGGAATGTTTGTGCCTGATGACTTTCTGGAAATTGTGTTGGGGTCAGAGGTGTTTTCCAATGACTCTTTATGTGAGTGTACAAATACTCCCTTCTGGCTCCTGTAAGTTGGAGAATTCTTTTCTTCATGGATTGATTTTGTCAACAACTGAGGTAGGATTTTTGGTTTGAATGACACAAATGTTTTAAATGTTTCATTTAGAAACTTACAGTTCAGTTTTTCTTTTTCCTGTTGTACACACAATTTAAATGACATCATTTGCTGATGAACAAATAATCATGGTGAAAACATTTTTTTTTCTGTGACTGATCTTGAGCGTTTAGCTGAACAATAAGTTGTTGTTGTTTTAAATTTCAAAATGAAAATTGCTTCAGTAGCACTTGTGATGGTGTCTACATTTCTTGCCATCTGTTCTAGAGTGAGTCTGAGCAGTAAAAGAGAATGTCAGGTTTGGGGAATGTTCAGTGTAACATAATTTTTCATTTTAGTTTTCTGCCATTTTTCATTGAAATGAGCCAGTGGTTTTGTTAAAGTCTTATCAGCAGACACGGTCCTGTACACCAGGCCTCACAAAAGGTCGGATGTGAGTGTACAGCTAACAGCAGTATTTTACACAAGTACATAATTGAATTGACTGCATTTAAGTTACAGGCAAAAAGTCAAAAGTTGATATAATGGCTGGTTCAGGACTACATACAGATCTCCATGATTCATTTTCCCCCTTAAAAAAAGTCATAATTTGAGAAATATAAATAAAATTTTCCCAACAAAGTTTTGACATGTTTTATTGATTATTGTTTGATGTTTGCAAGGTTTATTGTGAAGATAAATCGTTGGTTGCTAAGGAAATTTTCTTTTTACAATAAGACAACTTTCAGGACAATTTTCTCAAAACTGCATTATTGAGGGTAACCCTGTTTCAAGATGTGTAGCTGAAAAACGGTTTTCACCATTGAAAAGAACATAAAGAATACTATTAGAAAACATCAAAACCTCAAAATCAAAGTTTGGTGACAAGCGGCTCATTTCGTGGTGGACGGTCACATATGTGGACAATGTTCTCTCACTTCACACAGTTATTTATTTAGCAGACATGTCACCAAGTCCATGTGTGGACAACAGTCTGCACAGAGTTACATGTGCATACACTGACCTGGTCTCCCTGCTAACTGATCTGGTCTCCCTGCTTACTGACGTGGTCTCCCTGCTTACTGACCTGGTCACCCTGTTTGCTGACATGGTTTCCCAGTTAACTGACCTGGTCTCCCTGCTTACTGACCTGGTCTCCTTGATGACCAACCTGGTTTTCCCACTTGCTGACCTGGTCTCAGTATTTACTAACAAGGTCTCCCAGTTAACTGACCTGGTTTTCCAGCTTGCTGACCTGGTCTCCCAGTTAACTGACCTGGTCTTCTTGTTTTGTTGACCTGGTCTCACCACTGACTGACAAGGTTTTCCGGTTAACTGACCTGGTCTCCCTGTTTGCTGACCGGGTCTCTGGTTTAGTGACCTGATATCCCTGTTTAGTGACTGGGTCTCCCTGTTTTATGACTGGTCTCCCCTGTTTATTGACTGGTTTCCTTGTTTATTTACCTGGTCTCCCTGTTTCATGATTGGTTTTCCTATTTACCTGGTCTCCCTGTTTCATGACTGGTTTGCCTATTTACCTGGTCTCCCTGTTTCATGACTGGTTTTCCTGTTTAATGACCTGGTCTCCCTGTTTCATGACTGGTATCCCTGTTTATTTACCTGATCTCCCTGTTTACAGAGAATGGTGCCAGCCTTCACATGCTGCAAGCTCAGCCGCCCGTCCAACAGTTTGGGATTCTGCACACAGTGTCCACATTACATCAGCACCCACACTGCATCACCATCAGCATTAACAAACAAGAGGCAAATACTTGCCATATTTGGCCTTTTTCAAGCAACAAACAGGCAAAGACACAGTTACCTGATATAAAAATAACGCAAAAATGGAAACAGGTTGTAACATCAGCACCAAATGAAATTATATCCTCTAACTGATAATCACAAAACTGTACACCTCCATATCTGTCAAAAATATTTTTATGAAAGAGAGAAATGTCATATGCACACCATATAACAACAGCAACAAACAAAGAATGTACAACAGAAAGCTTAAATTTTACCTTGTTAAGTCACATTTTGTTAAGGCAAATTGTGTACTTTCTTTGTTGTTGTCTTAGTCATCTTTGTGCATTCTTTGTCAAGTGTGAAATTAGCCATGAAGTAATTAATTAAAACAATGTAAGACATAAAAAAAACTTCTGTTTCATATGTTGTATATATATTACACCTCCATAAGCGCATTGTGCTCCAACTTAGCCAAACATGATACACTGTAAAAATGTCTATTGCAAGTAGTAGCTATATATCTGTGAGAACAAAAACAACAAAAATGGAGCTTCTCTTTGCAAAAGTAAAATGAGCAAGTGGACTGGGGCTGAGCTTACCTTGAGACCAAGGATGTTGATGAGGTCTTTCTTGGCCAGGTCCAGAATGTACTCATCGCTGACCACAGGTATCCCCGACTCTCCCTGTGGATCACTCTGTGACTGTCGCTTGTAGCGCAGCTTGGATGTGCTCAAGTGTTCTTCTGTCAGCTGGAATAGAGACGTGGAGAATGGTTTGCAGATCAGTCAGATGACACCACCAGACAGCAGTGATGATGCCACCACAGTCATGACAAAATGTTGTTTACCTTAGTACATGAAATTGAAAAAATCCAATACCAGGCCTCATGGCCTCTTTAAGCCCCACCTTAGCAAAAGAGTGTTTGCACAGATTTGCAACTATCTGCACCAGGACGCCATGGGAATTGGATGTTTCAAGCTTTTAATGCCACAACTGGACCCTTTACCATCCACAACATACTCTAGATGTTGCATTTCTCTCTCAAATGAACCTGTTAACTGAATTGCTTGCGAACTCTTTTATCGATCAAGAGGATGTTACTTGACAGCTTAATTTTGGTTGTTCATAAAGGCCATTTAATCATGACAAAAACAGACATCAAGACATGCAGGCAGACAAACCTATTGGGCGATTCAGGCGGGGTTGTTAACTCCCTTGACTTTTGCCCGGCATTGCTTAAGTCCCTTGGCTGCTTTTACTTCCAGTGCGTACTTTCTTCACAATGGAAGGCAGTGACAGTGAATTTGCGAATTTGACACTGCCACCGTTAAAGGCATTTTTTGAGGCACGTAGTCATAATGTGTCTGGAAATAAGCAATAACTTGTTGCTCATGCTTTAGGATGCTCCAAAACGCATTTTTTCTATGAACCTGCGATCTTCTGATCAGCCCAAAAACGACGCAAAGACACTTTTTGTTCACCCTCCGTCCCCTTTCCACGGTAATTTTTGCAACTGCAACAGTATTGGCATTTGTACTGCTTTGCCATTCTAATTTCAACTTCCACCGTTAAACACAGCGTGAAGTAACGCCTACTCAGAAATCGGCCCGGAAGTGTGCTGCGACCTCTTGCGACTTCTTTCGCGAAAGATTACAAAGTGCATTCACTCTAGCAAACCAGCTTCGCTGAATCACCCAATACATGGGCAGGCAAAGACTCAGAGAAACAGTAAGGCAGAAAGATACCTGTCGGCGAGAAATGGCCTCTTTGGCTTCCTGCTCTGAGACACGAGCTCTCATCAAGGCTGTGTTGAAGTCAGACATCTTTTCCAGTTTAGAAGCCTTCTCTTTCTCATCTGCTGCGGTTGTGCTGCTTTTGCCAGCTGTAACAATGGTTCAGAGCATTACAGACATCAAATAACCTTCTAAGTTATCTAACACAGTCACATGAGTCAGGTCTGACTGGAAGGTACGGATCAGATCAAGAAATGGGTCCGTTACATCCCATGAATGATTATTGCATGGTGATTATTTTTTTCTTTTCATTCTTTACTTATGTAATGGTGTGGAGTGGTCAAAGGACAAGACACAGGCAGCAGAGTCAATAAAGTGGAGACCACAGCAGGCGTATGGCAGCAATCAGTTTTTACTTGTTCAGCCGCAGACAGTTTTCAGCACACACACAAGATCATCACGCTCACGCATAGATAAGAGAACGGCGTGGGCCACAGGGAACACACGCTATTGCTACAGTAAAATCGCCCCTCTGGACCACAAAATGGCTGACAATTGTGTTTCCCTGGCCCGCACAAATACACTTTACAATAACAAAACTAATTAAAACATCAAAAACATCAAATAAAAGCTACAGTTACAATCTTTTAAACCGTATAAACAAAATGTACACACATGACTTATTTTATTTACAACAAGAGTGGGAAGCGTGGCTTGCGTCTGTCTATATACAGATTCGTACAACTAAATCACAACTAACACAATGTACAAAATATAAATGTCACTAAAACTTACATCGGAATAAAGAGCACGCTCCCACGGTTAAAATGGTACATAACAATTACAATACAATGCTCTGTAAGAGAAGCAAGACAAACTCAAAGACTAGCATTAAAACAATCGGTGCGAACTTTCGCCTGGGGCGCGTAACCTTAGTCGCAGCAGCGCTGATAGTGAGATTAAGTTGTCTATGAATACAACTTAGCTTCTACAGTACACAATACTTAATAAGTTAATTTCAACCCAAAATAAACACTAAACATGAAGTCAGCTAAGCAAAATACTATACGACAACGCATTGATCGACACAGAATAACTTTAATCGAATCAAAACAACATTTCACTACCATTTACTAGTACTAAACAAAGCGCGCCATGCAGACGACGGCTATAAAAGAATGGACCTAGAGAGGCATCGGCTACTAATTAAGCTCGATCCGGTGTCTGAATAAACGTTAAATAAACATTCTAAGATGCCAAATTATATTATACATAGCTTAGTGCATAAAAAGGACTAGATAGACAAAGAGTAGGTAAACAAACAAGCGGTCAAAATGTTAAGGGAGAAAAACAGATTTGAAAAAGGCGCGCACTGGCGGCTATCGCCGGTCGGCTGTGTGAAGGCCATGTGGCGTTACGCCACACGCCGCGCTTCAAAACAAAAGCGTCATCTGCTCTGGTTCCCGGGTTACTAAAGTACAGTAATGAAATTGCATTGATCCGTTAAGCGGGGCAGGATTATTGTAAAACGTACAAAGAGCACTTGCTCACACTTAAAACAGGCTTTATTCACACAATGTCATGCTCTTGTTCATACTCTGTCATCATAGCACTCAAACACAAGAGAGAAAAAATGTGTGTGAGCAGGTGCAGTTTTGAGCAGAACACAAAGTAAGCAAGTCAAGTCCACACTTGCACAGCAAAATGTCTTTAAATAAATTTAGGTTACTGATTTATACAGGTTATATATTGTGTCTATTTTTTTAATAAATTTTTCATAAGTCAAATGTACATGCTTATCAACTTTACAGTTGTAGTTCAAGCTGTTTATAAAGGCTTCAAGTGTAGGCCTGTGGTTGTTTTGTCTGCATCTATAAATAAAGAATTTTGCATGTAAAGGAGTAAGGTCAAAACTTTCATCTATTTTTCTCTTTCCTTTGTGTTTGAAAAGTGGGGTCTGGGGGTTGACTGACTATCATGGTTATAACTTTTCTCTTTCAACCACATCTCAAGCCAAATCCAAAAGGAGTGTGTACTCACAGGCACGTAAAGTGATAAAGTGCACCTTTTTCTGTCTAGCAGAAATTGCATTCATCATTCATGACCACTCCAATGTCTTTCAGGATTGTTTGTTCCATAAGAAATCTTTGTTTTAAACCAATTTAACTTCTGTAAAACATTTTATACATCCGTAAAATGTTTTGTCCATTCAATGTCTTTGACAAAAAATTGTACTCTAATATTATATTTTTGATTTTCATGTCCTGCCAACCAAACAGGGTCACCTCAGGACAGTCAAACTCAGGTCATAAGCAAATGCATGTTTCAAAACACTCCTCACACGTAAACCTTTTGTCAAGTCAATCCACAAACCCAATCATTTCACGAACATAAAACAAAACATACATACACAAACATTAGACACAAATTTTCAAAGAGTTAATCCCTAGCCCTTCAATACTACCCCTGTTAAAAGAACACATAAGGCTAGGGCATGCTGGTATTGTCGACCATTCCATCCAATTTATTGATACCAGATTAAAGAAAATTTAAAAAAAGGAATAGACAGAAAGAATAAAAAATGAAAGAAACATTACATAAATGCATAAAGGCAAATACCAGTGCCATATGGCAGCAAGCTGCACATACCACCTACCAACTATCATCTCCTAGCTGCTCAACAAGAGCCACACAAAAAAGCCTAACTCTTAATGAAAAATATTTGAGAGTTTTCTGGAAAAAAGTCAGAAGAATGGACCATTAGCAGAAAAATGACAAGACAGAAAGAGGAAGAGGACTAGGCAGAAAAAACAAGAGAGGAGACAGGAAAGGGGAACCAAATGACAGCCCTGAGATTCCAGACAGGGGGAAAACATCAGACATCCCTGGCCTCCCTTTTGGGGATTGAATTATTGAACATTAATAAAAGTTTTCATCTTCCTTCAGAATCTGAGGATCCATAACAAAAAATATTGTTACTAGTCCATTTCTTAAAATGAAGTTGTTTTTTCTTTTGCTAATCTTAAACTTATGATTCAAAAACAGGTCTAATCAGCAAAAACTTTATAAATCAAACCTGTGGGAGAGATTTTCATAGGCATGAAGTACCTTCATCCAAAAAGGAATGTTTTAATGAAGTGGTCAATATATTTACCAGATATGCTGGGAAACTCTGCATCAGACAAAGACTGGGGGTTGCTCATCTTTCTCTGTGGTGAGGACGGCATGGTGCTGCGACTCAGAGCATGGATGTGCAGAGACTTGATGTCATGCTGCGGAACCTGCACAATGCCATCACAATCATGTCCACAGGCTGTCCATCACTATCACTACTCATCACAGTGTGTAGAAACAATCATGTCCATAGTCTATCCATCATTATCACTACTCATCACAGTGTGTAGAAACAATCATGTCCACAATCTATCCATCACTATCACTACACATCACAGAGTATAGAAACAATCATGTCCACAGGCTGTCCATCACTATCACTACACATCACAGTGCACCACCATCATGTCCACTGGATGTCCATCACTATCACTACACATCACAGTGCACCACCACCATGTCCACTGGATGTCCATCACTATCACTACACATCATAGTGCACCACCATCATGTCCACTGGATGTCCATCACTATCACTACTCATCACAGTGCACCACCATCATGTCCTCTGGATGTCCATCACTATCACTACTCATCACAGTGCACCACCATCATGTCCACTGGATGTCCATCACTATCACTACTCATCATAGTGCACCACCATTGTGTCCACAGGCTGTCCATCACTCTCAATAGCCTTCACACAAAGACACACTTGTGTGGTTTGCAGTCATGTGCCATTTGTCAATGTGGTGAGGCAGCTCAACCCAACAATCATTTATTAATCCTTTCATGCTGGTATAATGCACCATCATTATTAATCCCTTCATGCTGGTATAATGCAACATCACAGATTAAGTTGCAATGCACCCCCCTCCCTTAAACCCCAAACAACAAAATTTCTGCTAACCCTTTGCAAGTGAAAGGTACGTGGAATACAAATTTGCAGTCCCACAGCAAAGCAATACGTACACTACTGATGAGTTCATTTGTCAACCCCAGATAGTTGTGCAGAGCCATGAAGGTCACTCTCTGTAGTCGAATCATGATGATCTGCACACATCACGCCACACCATCACATTCACTTCTCACAAGCTGACAATAATCCTTAATAACCCTGCAAGGATTTTGTTAAACCATGTTGTCACTTTTTCATGCAAATCAATTATTCAGTGACACACTGGTCCAATCATTTAAACATGCTGATGGAAATATCACTAACCAAAACAGCTGCTGTTGTGTGACTAACACCTTTATGGATGTGAAATGTAACCAAACTAAACGTAGTGTATGCCTGTGTAATAATAATGTAAAAATAATGGATACTTTGAGCGCCTAACCTGCACAGACCCTAAACGCTTACACATTCTGTGTGTGTGTGTGTGTGTGTGTGTGTCTGCGCATATGTGTGCGTGTGAATGTGTGTGCATGTGTGTGTGTGTGTGTGTGTGTGTGTGTGTGTGTGTGTGTGTGTGCATGCGTCCATGCATGCGGATGTGTGCATGTGTGTGTGTGTGTATGAGAGAGAGAGGGAATAGAGAGTGTGTGTGTGTGTGTGTGTGTGTGTGTGTGTGTGTGTGTGTGTGTGTGTGTGTGTGTGTGTATGTGTGTGTGTGTGTGTGTGTATGTGTGCGTGTGTGTGCATGCATGTATGAGTGCATGCATGCATGTGTGTGTGTGTGTGTGTGTGTGTGTGTGTGTGTGTGTGTGTGTGTGTGTGTGTGTGTAACAAACATGACCACATCCCCCCTTTCACATGCTTGTTCATGTTAAAGGGAAAGTCCAAGGTTAGGTGTGATTTTTGACATGATTTCCATTAAAGCTCGCTGAGAACGATGATGTAGGTGAAACTGTGATCTGAGGGTTATAAATGCACACAAAAAAGGCATTTTCTGTTGAACCAAAAGCATTGCCATGACACCCAAATCACGTGACCATATGCCTACTACGTCACTCTGGGAAGTCGCTGCAAAATGGCCAACTCGAGCTCCGAAGACGAAACTGACACTTTGCCCGAAAGACCCACAAGGATACAGCCGTATCAGTTTCAGCCTGTCAGGCAGGATTTTGAAAGAGTACCAGAACATCGTGTCAGCTTCGAAGCAAACCCCATGCGGAATTTCATGGGGTTTGCGAAATCGCACTCACTGAAGTGCTTGCTACACAAATGGGTGTGATGCGGCGCAGCAAGAAAGTCAGCTCACTTGAATTGTATAAACTTAATCCACTTTCGCCTCACTGCAGGTCGATTGCACGGGAGCTCGTGCATTGTTATACTGGGGTCTTCTACGAATTGTTACAGTTCGTGGCAACACAGTAGGGTGGCATAGTTAACTTTTTTGTCGACCACACGCATACACAGTTTACTGAAGAATCTAAGATGGCAACTGCACTGACTCCCCAGACTGATGTCACTTCTGGGGAAGCCTACAGAAAATAAAATTGATTAAAAACCCAATTAAACATTTTTATTTATTTTTTATTTCATTAAATCTGAAACCAGTGACTCATTTGTCAATCATTTTGATGGTCATTTTGCATACTTAAAAACCTCGGACTTTTACATTAAGGAGGTTTCCCCAACTCACCTGCACCATTCTCACCACAGACTCGTTGAACCGCTCAAACATGGAATTGAAAGCAGAAGCAGGCAACCTGTTGACAGTCACAGCAATGTTACTTCCAGGGCCTTTAAATCACAGTAACCATCAAATAATATGTTGTTTTTCACTTATTTTTAGCACCAGAACAAAACCATTATTCAACTGACATGATACAAATACTGACACCATTTCATAGAGATCTGCCTGTATAATGTATCAAGCCACATGAAGGCAAGAAAGCATGAGGGGTACATTCCTTTCTGGTGCAGATAATGAGTCAGATACAGACCATAAAATGAGCAGGATGTGTAAGCCTGTATGATACTATTAAAACATTTTTTCACCAAGAGTATAAATTTATCTTCAGACAATCCTGGAATTAATTTTGGGGGTCAGTGGGTTGCATCAGATTTGAATGGAATCATGTCCTGGGAATATGCAGAGAAATAACACCAACAGGATGGCATGCATGCAAGCAATGCCAGAGAGTGATGTTATTTGATCAAAGTGAACTCAACAGACGGAACATGGAACCCAGGGATCAGCTTTCATCTGTGCCATGCTGCTGATCAAGTGCAGCACCTGCAGTTTCATCCCAGACAAGTTTGTCAATGACCAGTGCAGTGGAACCACCCTGTCAACAGATCATCCCTCTTTTCAGACTGTTTTGCTTGCAGCTTTTCCCTTCCTATTTTGATATCTGTGAGCCTCTTACAAAGGCCCAGCTTGGCTTGGTTCTCAGGGGGGTCTGAAGAGAGGGGTCCAGGATAGGTGTGCGTGGAGGAGGGTTGATGGAAAGCAACTTACTTGAGGATAGTCGAGTCCACCACAGCTTTTGCTGACACAGTTTTGTAAGGAGCAGGGTGACCCTAAATAACAGACACACATATATAGATACATATCACAACCACATATACACACCAGCCACATATACACACACACCACACAGATCAACTGTCATCAAACTTGGCAAGCACAGCACAACCACAAAAGAGACTAAGCAGCTGAACATCTCTCCCAGTGTCAGTCATTTGTCATTCATCAGTGAATGTCTTCCACAGTGTGGGTTTAAGGTTCAATCCTAGTCAACATCAAATTGCATTCTAGGGGAGAAGTAGGCCGAGTGGCCAATTTCTGGGATGAAGACAAACAGCCTGTCGGATCATGCACGTAAACAGTCAACAGGAAGTTGAACATCAAAAAATGGCTGGAAACATTTCCTGGCCTCTCTGGCAAAATCAACAGAAAGTGTCCATCATATCACAGCAGTAAAACAGGCACACACTGCACACAGTCTTCAACACAGCATGGCCACTACCTGTGCTCCAGAATAGTAAAACACTACTGTTCTGCTCAATATCACCATCAATTCAAGGTAATATAAAGTCATATTATATGTTTAATACTACTGCTCTACTCAGCATCACTGGCAAGATCAGGGTTATTAATGTGATACTCCCCTACTTTATGCTACTGCTCTGTTCAACATCGCAGGCAAGATCAGGGTTATCAATGTGTTACTGCTCTATTTCATGCTACTGCTCTGCTCAACATCATAGGCAAGATCAGGGTTATCAATGTGTTACTGCTCTATTTCATGCTACGCTCTGCTCAACATCACAGGCAAGATCAGGGTTATCAATGTGTTACTGCTCTATTTCATGCTACTGCTCTGCTCAACATCACAGGCAAGATCAGGGTTATTAATGTATTACTGCTCTATTTCATGCTACTGCTCTGCTTAACATCCTAACATGCCATACAGATGTTGGAGGTTGAAAGCGTGGTTCCCATAAGCATGACAAAACATTGACACTTGAAAGACCGTCATTCACTTTGTGCTGACTTACTGTCAGGACATCCAGGATACTAAGCAGACTGTGGATGCTGTCTCCTGTGTTGACCACCTTGACCAGGTGTTCTTCGCCATCCTGGCACACACACAAAACATCAGTCACAGATTGGTCTAATAACCTCTGTGTATAACATCTGTGTTGACCAAATTGACCTCGTGCTCATTTGCTGTCCTGGACAAGAGAATACACCCAATACATCAATCATGGTCTGGTCTAATAACCTCTGTGGATAACATCTCCTGTGTTGACCACACTGACCAAGTGCTCATCATTATCCTGACCAACAGACACACACAAAGCACCAATCACAGTCTTGTTTGATAACCCTTGTGGGTGCTGTCTCCTGTGTTGACCACCTTGAACAGGCGCTCCTTTGCTGAATGTTGGCCCAATAGTACCATGATAACTTTGCTGAATGTTGGCCCAATAATACCATGATAAATTTGCTGAATATTGGCCCAATAGTACCATGATAACTTTGCTGAATGTTGGCCCAAGAGTACCATGATAACTTCTTAAAGTACTGTCCCCTGTGTTGACCACCTTGAAAAGTGCTCCTTTGCTGAATGTTGGCCCAAGAGTACCATGATAACTTCTTAAAGTACTGTCCCCTGTGTTGACCACCTTGAAAAGTGCTCCTTTGCTGAATGTTGGCCCAAGAGTACCAAGATAACTTCTTAAAGTACTGTCCCCTGTGTGGACCACCTTGAACAACCGTATCCCTCCTTTCTGAACAAACATACATGACAACACAGATAAACTAGCTTCATCACCTCTGTTCCAGGCAATAATACATGTCTGTATGTGCCTCACAACTCATTTGATTGGTCTGAAACATGAACTGTAAAAAGATTACCTTTTCTTTGATAAAGACCTCGACCAGCCCACTCTGCACCACATAGATACAGTTGTCCTCATCACCAACTTTGAACAGGTAATCGCCTCCATGGACCTTCACTGATTCCATGAACTTGCACAGTTCCAGGAAGAATGGCTTTTCCAAGTGGCCAAAAACTCTGAAGTAAAAGAAGAGTACCAAAGAATGCCTCACTCCACTCATTGGCACTGTTGAATAAAAAAATCATTTCTTTACACTGTATCAAGAAACTTACCACCATGTCAACAACAACCCTAAAACCAGGAAGTACTGCCAGCAGGAAAACAGAATTTCAAACCATCTGAATCATTATATCAAAGAAACAATGGGCATTAAAAAAAAATGATTGATTAAAAAAACTGTGATGTTAATACCAGAACTAAATTACATATTAATGCATGCTGCAGTATTAATGTCTCAGTGAAGAGATCTTCCAATCACCATACAATTTTCACATGGCCAAACATCCAAGCTTACCATGTCTCATGCTATGTCTCATATGACCATAATACTGATACAATTGGCTTAAATGTGATGAGTATACCTGGCACCACAAAAATTCCTTATGCTTGGCACTGACATTCACACTTGACAACAAAGTTGTACTGTATTGTATTGTCATAGTTTTTGGTGCAACCACCAATCACATTGACTTTTGTTTATTTCTTTTTCAGCTTCATATTTCTTAAAGAACTTTATTGTGAATACAACACTACCACCACCACCCCACCCCACCCACAAAAACAACAACAGCAACAACAACAAAAAACAGCTAAATTAAACACAACACAAACATTCAAAAAAGAAGAAAATCATGATAAAAATGACAACAACAAAAACCACACAGGGCCTAGATCTGAAAGCAATGGAAGCCTGACAGACCTGACACTGCGCAGAAGGTAAAATATCTCTGGTGGCAATCGTGGATCAGTCTCCTCAAAATCAGACCAGTCAGCTTCCAGGAACTTAGATGGTGGTGCTTTTTTCTTCAGCTGTGGTAAACTGTTATCTCGTTTCTGTAAAAACCTGCAACAGTCAACAGTTTGAAGTACTATACTTGTCAATGTATTACTATCAGATTAACATAACCACTAATCCAAACACGGTATCGGAGCATGATTAAAAAAACAGTTTTTTTATTTGCCTGGACTTACCAGTAATCTGATTCGCACTTATAGTCTGGAAATGTATAAATCAACAACAGAATCAAAAGGGAATGGTGCACAGATGACTTAGTTTTCAAAAGAATATTTCCAAGAACGCTATGAAACACAGCCAGCTTCTGATTTACCCCCCCTTCTGTATTACTTGTTACCACAAGATATATATACTACTGGATATAAGCAGTAGTAATTGGACTTTAATGTCACCTTAGGACAGTCAAACTCGGGTCATAAGCAAATACACATTCCTAAACTTTTCTTACATATATGTCAACCCTGTGTCAAGTCAATCTACAAACCTTCGCAAACATAAAACATACATACACAAACATCAGACACAAACTTTTGAAGAGTTAGTCCCTTTAATATTACTCCTGTTAAAAGAGCACATAAGGCTAGGACATGCTGGTATCATCGACCATTCCGTCTAATTTATTGACACCTGGTTAAAGAAAAATATAAAAAAGGAATGGACATTATATAAATGCATAATGGCAAATACCAGTGCCATACAGCAGCAAGCTGCACATACCACCTACCATCTCCTAGATGCTCAACAAGAGCCATACAAAAAAAGCCTAACCCTTAACAAAAAATATTTGAGAGTTTTCTGGAGAGAAAAGAAAAAAAAGAGGCAGAAAAAACAAGAGAGGAGATAGGAAAGGGGAATCAAACAACAGCCCTGAGATTCCAGACAGGAGGGAGACATCAGACATGGGGGGGGGGGGGGGGGGGGGGGAGAAATAAAATAAAATAAAAGGTAACGCTCAGCTGACTCACATTTAAAATGAGAGACTGTAGCTGTCTTTAATTTTTTCAAACTCTAATGAAGCAGTGAAAATTGTTCAAGAATTGAAACAACACTGAAGATAACAACAATAGGTGAATATTTGGCTTTTTTAGCAGGAAAGACTTGGCAGCCAAACCTGCCCCATGATGTCAATCTTGTGACAAACATACACCTATTATTTATTAAAGTAATTCTGACAACTCAGTCCAGGCATCTCCAGGTTTTTCAAAGCCTACCATGGAATGATTTCAGTTTCAATTTGGTTAAATAGGTCTGAAAAAAGTCCATCCCTTAAAAACTAATCATAAAGATACTTAAATCATAACACAGATTTTTCTCAAATATCAATAATAATTAAGAGAAATATATATATGTATATATAATCAATAGCGCATTTGAAAATAAAATCCTGAATTTTAAATGTCCATTTTAATATTGTTTACTTACGGACAAAACCTGGTTTGAGAAGGTTAAGTTCTCTGAACACTGACCTTGACCCTGATTCACAGTTTTTCATACAAGTCAAAAACAAGCATGGTTTGGTTGCTTGATACACACACTGAAAGGAACAGGTGAAACACCATACACATATTACCTGTAGGAAATAAGCATTGCAAGGACACTGTGTCCATAATGATCTGGAACCATTCACTGCTCAGTTAATTCTGAAGCACTGTAAAGCGCTTTAAGCATTTATCTTGGTCAAATTCAAAAGGTGAGTCCTAGCAATTTAATGAACTACCACAAGCAATAACCTGGCTGTTTAATAGACTACCACTAGTCAAGGAATAAATTAACACACTGTGCATTCTGTTCCCACAAATTTCACATCTACTCCCTTAAATTCACTCTTCTTTTAAGTCAAAACTGAAAAGCTGCCTCTTCTCTTCTGCATACCAATCTGTGGGTTTTTTCCTTCTTCTTCTCCCTTCTCATTCTACCAACCAGTCACCAGTAATGCTTCTCTCTCTCTGTGTGTGTGTGTGTGTGTGTGTGTGTGTGTGTGTGTGTGTGTGTGTGTGTGTGTGTGTGTGTGTGTGTGTGTGTGTGGGTGGGTGTGTGTGCATGTGTGTGTGTGTGTGTGTGTGTGTGTGTGTGTGTGTGTGTGTGTGTGTGTGTGTGTGTGCATGTGCACACACATGCATGCATGTGTGCACCATAAATAATCTATTATTATTATCATTGCTAAAGCTGGAATTCCATACATTATATACATGCAGTATCAGAATATTTACTACCCAAGTGCATGTTTACCTGGAAATGTGTCTTGTAGTTGTACTTGCAGTGTACAGTCAACATTTTAAAAACAAGACTTACAATATATTAACACAGCAACAAAATTAATAAAAACATACCCAACCACCCTCCTACACACACACACACACACACACACACACACACACACACACACACACACACACACACACACACACACACACTGAACTGTATGCATAGGCAAACACACAGCCCACGCATACCAGCACCCCCCAGCACATTATTATCACAGCATCTTGAAGTGAATAGTCAAGCACTGAAGTAAATATTCAAATTCTTACAAGCATTCAGTTAAACAATAATACTTATTGATGCACACACACACACACACACACACACACACACACACACACACACACACACACACACACAACTGTATGCATAGGCAAACACACAGCCCATGCATACCAGCACCCCTCAGCACATTATTATCACAGCATCTTGAAGTGAATAGTCAAGCACTGAAGTAAATATTCAAGTTCTTACAAGCATTCAGTTAAACAATAATACTTATTGATGCACACACACACACACACACACACACACACACACACACACACACACACACACACACACACACAGATGTAAACTCAGACTGTACTGGGATGTGGAAGTTGCAGTCTATAGCAGTACAGACTCCCAAAGTAAATTATATAAATGCAGGAGTATGATGGAAAGGATCTTGTGAAAATTTTTAAAAAATTGAACATACACATGTGTACGTGCAACATACACATATGCACGCTTGCAGGCATGTGCACAACAAAGACCCCTAAGGAGTTTTAAAAAAGGAAATAGGATTAAAGACAACAGATCCAGCACTCTGTGACATTGTACAAGCCCTCTACCACTGAAACATCATTCACTTCCTGTCTCTGGTATGTCATATACAATATGCAAACTGTGTACAGCACACTGTGACCTGTCAAAGGTATCCTTGTGTCAGTATGTGTCTTAAGTATCATCAATACTGCACATGCTGTGTCAACCTGCAGCACACCTGTCATGGAGCTATCCCTGTGTCAGTATGTGTCTTAAGTATCATCAATACTGCACATGCTGTGTCAACCTGCAGCACACCTGTCATGGAGCTATCCCTGTGTCAGTATGTGTCTTAAGTATCATCAATACTGCACATGCTGTGTCAACCTGCAGCACACCTGTCATGGAGCTATCCCTGTGTCAGTATGTGTCTTAAGTATCATCAATACTGCACATGCTGTGTCAACCTGCAGCACACCTGTCATGGAGCTATCCCTGTGTCAGTATGTGTCTTAAGTGTCATCAATATTGCAGTTGCTTTGTCAACCTACAGCACACCTGTCATAGAGGTATCCCTGTCAGTATGTGTCTTAAGAGTTATCAGCAGTGTACACACTGTCAACCTAACACACACCTGTCATGGAGGCATCCTTTTAAGTATGTGTCTTAAGTGTTATCAATGATGTATACGCTGTCAATCATTGTTCAGGAGCTGTGTGAGTCGAGGTGGCCGTCCTGGGCTGTCCGTCCTAACGAGCCTTCTGGTTTCTGTGGACATAAACCTATACTGAACCATGCTTTGGCATTGGTCTCAGCTTGTCCCTAATATGTCAACTGACATCTGAGGACATTGAGCAACACTGCCTACCTAACTACCCACTGTCAACATACAGCACGCCTGTCATGGAGCTATCCCTGTGTCAGTATGTGTCTTAAGTGTTATCAGTGATGTACACACTGTCAACCTACAGCACGCCTGTCATGGAGCTATCCCTGTGTCAGTATGTGTCTTAAGTGTTATCAGTGATGTACACACTGTCAACCTACAGCACGCCTGTCATGGAGCTATCCCTGTTTCAGTATGTGTCTTAAATGTTATCAGTGATGTACACACTGTCAACCTACAGCATGCCTGTCATGGTAGTATCCATGTGCCAGTATGTGTTTTAAGTGTCATCAACAATGTGCACACTGTGTCAACCCACAGCATACTGTGACTTGTCACAGAGGTATTCCTGTGTCAGTATGTGTGCCGTGCACTGAGCATCAACTGTGTACATGCTGTGTTAGATTACATCACACTGCAGAGTGCGACCTGTGGTGGAGGTACCACAGTGTCAGAACCAGGCCACATCATGAGAAAGATCACTTTGTTCTACAGCAACAATAACTGATGATGTGATGTCCACTTTTATAGTGCGTGATTCTGTTAACTTCAATGCACAGTGTGCTGAAGGGCCGGGGGGGGGGGGGGGGGGACAGAGTCATAAATTTTATTTTTAAAAAGACACATGGTGCATTCATTCATGGAACAGGTGCATTTTCAGATGTCAGCGGAACACCGCCAAGGAGTCTGCTTCCCTGATTGTTTGTGGCAGGGCATTCGAGAGCTTGGGAGCAGAGTTGGAAAAGGCTCAGAAACTGAACTGCACAGCAGAACTGTTCTCAAAGCACTAGAACTGAATAATTTAAAAGTGAAAACCACCTGTTCTTGACTTTGACAATGTTTGTAACTTCAGAGTTTATGTTAAAGTATCAGTTTCTAAAACAAAAATCAACCAATTTAAAAAAAGAAAGAAAAGAAGATACCAAAGATATGAGCAGTGATTTTCAATGTGGCATGAAGGTTTTTACTGTGATCAAACCACCACAGACCTGTCTTCCCAATCAAATAATTTTCAGAGAATATCACTTAGAGTAGTTTTCTTAAATATGTGGTCACTCTATCAAAACTGTGATGTAAGAAATAGTATGTACCGTCATTGTCACATGCCCAAAAGTCTGTTTACAATAAAACTGAAACACAGATGAACTGAATGCACTGCATTATACCCGAAACTACAAAACAAACCACCAACTGAAAAAAGAAGATGACTATTTTCCACACTGTTGAGATGTAGAACTGCTGCTTCTACTAAAATTAACACAATCAAAACTGAATGAAACAACAGTCTCCTTCAGAAGCATCAGTGTACAACAACAGCAGCAGAAACACAGCAGACAACGTCAAGCCAAGGGTGTGGATGAGGACAGAAAACCTGAAGCCAAGAGGCAGAGAAACAAGGAGTACCCCGTCATGCCCTCTACGATGCCGTGAATCTTCTCCTCCACTTCCTTAGACACCCTCGTCAGGCTGTCCCTGTGTCTGTTGGTCAATGCAACACATCCCCTGTTCAGTGGCAGGAAACAACCAACAGTGCACAACCTCCAATAGTTATCAGCCTCCAATGGTCATCTCTACAAGCACTTGAACAGTCTACTATCAAATCATGGCTCTGATTTTACTCTGCTTCTTTGTAGGCAGAACAAAAAAGTGGTCATGAAAAAGAAAATGATCCTGCATATCATGTGCAGAACATACCACAGACGGAACAATATTCCAAGACCATAAGCACCACTGGTCCATTTCCAACTCTTACTGTTTATCTACTTCTACAGCAGAGTCAACTTTGAGGCCAGTGCCAGAGTGCTGACTGACAGGAAACTATCTTAAACGTTATACTAGCACTAACAGATGTAACATATTCAGACACTATATAAATCATCTAGTCAGTGCAGAATGTACAAAAGAGAGTGGTGGGCCTGATGGTTATTAGCATGCAGCATGATTATTGCTTACAATGCAAAGAGATTATTGCTTACAATGCAAAGAAAGAGGGTTGGGGTGGGGGGTGGGGAGGGCTTCATCTCCTGAATGACAACAGAATGAAATTAGCATGTAAAAGTTTTACAAAACCTAGTAATTTCTTCTTTATTGATAGTCTTCAAAGTATGTGTTTATGTGTAATGGTTACAATATTGAAACATTTGCTGGGGATGTTGTAATTACTACATTTGTATCTCATAACTCCATGGGTTTTATGACAAACAATTGTTCTTGCTCTTGTGGCAGCACAGTGCCCTACAATTTTCCACCCAGTCCAGCCACAGAACAGTGTAGATGTCATTTGCTTCCACCAAGTCCAGTAATATTATATATGTAACAATGTGGATGTTGTTTACTTCCACCCAGTCCAGTAATACATGTAACAGAGTAGACATTATTTACTTCCATCCATTCCAGTGATATGTGTTTTTGTTTGTGTGAAACATTGTGGATATTGTTTACTACTGCCCAGTCCAGTAACAGAACAGTGTAGATGTCATTTACTTTTACCTATTCCAGTACCACAACAGTGTGGATGTCATATACTTCCACCCACTGAAAAGCACTCAAAATTAGAATCCACATCTCCTTCAAAACAACAAACAAATGGAGTTAATTAGCACTTGAGAGACGTCACATGAACACTATAATTCTCATCTGGCATGTGAATAAATACAATGTACATAAACTCCACCAGAGGTACTTCCTCACCTGAGGTACTTACCTCAAAACAAACTGCGGCTTTCCAGTTGCACCTTGCCCTAATCCCAAACCCATCATTCTAACAGTAAGATAGGCCTTAGTGTCAGTGTGCTTCCCAGGCATGACCACTCTCTAAGGTCACTTGCTTGTGCATAGGGCAAGGGTGCAGTGTCACCCTTGAGAGACATACTTCCTATTAGTTAAATATATACCTTTTGAGATGCTTATTTTGGATTCCCAGCACTGTTTCGCCTGCACAATGTGGCATTTTTATTTGTACAGTTGATGCTTCTTGAATCTTTGCAAGCATTCTGATCATGTGAATGGGCGAGAAAACTACTCACTCCCTTAAACATAGCCAAAGTTTGTTTTGTTTTTAAAGCATTATGTGCAGTCATGAACTTGTGTCTGTATAGACTTGCAAATCATATCAACTTTTAATTGGACCAGATTAAAAAATATACTGAATTTTCATAACTATCTCAAACTGCTGTGACTTTGAAATATGGTTAAGGTCACTGGAAGTGGTGGGAACAGCCAAGGCTCATACCCTCATTAAACTTTGACATTTATCACATTCAGAATGTCTGAGAAACAATGTTAAAGTTTTAGTGACACCAAAAAGACCTGCCTAACAGTAGCACTGATAACTATACATACAGACTCACAAGATTTTGCACACAAGTCAAAAACAGCATTATGCTTGTAGTTCTATATGAGCCTGTGACGAAAAGTCGTGATCTAAAGTGTGGCACACTGCCTCAAAATCAAACTTCCAGTAAGGTATTTTCAGTCTTACCATTAGAAAGTGGTATGTTTCAAGCAACTATTTCCATCATCAAAAAATGGTTTTGATCCAAGTGTGTGCTGTATGGCATCAAAACGGATCAGGTGAGGTGTGGATGTTTGTAACAATGGACACAGTGAATGTCATAATAATACAGAGAAAAACCATTTGTATGTAATTTTAATGCTTCTGGTGCATTTAAGTAGCTGCTAGTAATAAAATCAGAGCAGGTAGGACAAACATATTCTGCTTTAAATGTAAGTATTATGTAATCACTGTGTCCAAATTTTGTGCTCAAGAATCTTGTGCAACAAATAATCATTTAAAACACAGAACAACTTCAGTAAAGTTTTCAAACAAGGAACACTTTATTCCACAGTGTACAGTGTAATGATAAATGCAAAAAAAAAAAAAAAAAAGCAAGGCAGGAGGCATATTCACACATTCCAACTTGTTTAAATAATCATTTCAAACACAGAACAACTTCAGTAAAGTTTTCAAACAAGGAACACTTTATTCCATAGTATACACTGTAATGATAAATGCACCAAAAAAAAAGCAAAGCATATTCACACATTCCAACTTGTTTAAATGGACGAACATAACACTATGGCAGTGGACACAGTCTACGAAAACCAACATACTATTTCACCCAAACTGAACAAACAGTACACAACTGTAGTGAATCTAGGCACAGTAACAGTATGATATGACAGGTGAAAAGAGTGACTTTCTGAACATGCAGATCACATTAAAACTTTAGGACAATTTATAAGCCCCCCCCCCCCCCCCCCACCCACCCCCCCAAAAAAAATCACACACACACACACAAAACATCCTTTCAAACTAAACCTGTCTGTCAATCACTTTTTTTCTGTTTGCAATCAAGAAATCCCAATATGTCTGGTGGTGAAGGCCTGAAGAACATGCTTCCTTTTTGTGTGTGTGAAGAACTGTCCAGATCCATACATGATTTTCTGCTTGGCACACTTCCAGAACCTGCCACAGTTACCGACAGTAACAGAATTTAATACAGACTTGAATACCAGGGACAGACAGACGTCATCTAATGTATGCTTACTAAAACTAAAAGAAAAACAACAACACATTAAAAATGCGATCAGGTCACAAAGCATGGCTTCTTTAAGTCAGATACTTGGATTAAATTTTTCAGTATGTAAAAAAGGGAAACAGAAAGATGCTACATGTACTTTAGACTGTAACAATCCTAAAATGCCCTTACATACCAAAGCTCTTTATTTATACAAAAGCAGTGAAAATGTTTATAATAAATTTAATTGTAAGAAAATCTTCACCCCCCCCCCCCCCCCCCCCCAAGTCAGCCTTCATGCACAGTTAATCAACGAAAAAAAAATTAAAGTGGCAAGTCAACTATTTAATGCGGAAAGGAAACAAAAATAAGACCGCAAAACGTCAACTATTACATTTAATGCGGAAAGGAAACAAAAATAAGACCGCAAAACAAAGGAAAGGGGGACGGGGGGTAGCACTGTGTCCGTGTTATGTTCACCTGCTACAAAGTTTACAGAGTACTCGTTTAATATGCACAAGCCTCCATTCGGACGTAAAAGTTTGTAAACAACCACTCGAAATGTAAGCTGTGAGCCATTTCAACTTTTAAATCGACTGTTTAGCTAAATCAGCAATAATTACAGACATAGATGGTCTGCAGACTAACAAAAGACACAGCGACCATCTGGACATGCGTAACACAGACATGACAATCTGAAACTGCCCCCTTCCCACCATAATACGATGAAGTAAACAAAGCACACTACCAATGCCATTTATATCCCTTACTAGTGGCTAAGAAAGCATTTGTTTGGGAAAATATATGATGAGGCCAGAAATTCAACAATTATGTGGGAACATTCGTAACTCTTAGGACATTCGTAACAAAACAAAATAACCAGACACAGTCAGAATACTCACCGCCACCCCTTCGACGAAACCATTGTCAGCGACAAGCGGCCATGTGATGTCAACAGGAAGGCCAGTGGTAGTTTTAGAAGCAGTCAGCAGTAATTAAATGTTTGCAATGTCGATAAAATTTGCAAAAGATCATTCGTAACAAACGGACACAGTTTTAGATTTTTCACTTCTGGGTAAAAAAATATAAACACGAAAATGCCCGCAGTAAAAATATCGACCACTTTCGGTGCACGATTGATATGCAGATACGAGAAGCAAAGGTCCGCAGTGAATGCAATGGTGGACGGTAGCAGACTATCTTTAAACTTATTGGAAATTTGGACAAGGCCGTTATGAACGGCCAGCGTATTTTCAATTTCGTTTTTTGGGGTATGAAACATGCACGGCTTGCAATTCGACTGGATACTAAAGTTAGTTTATTCAGTAGTCAAATGGTGTACAAGTTGTGAAGAATAGTTCAGCTGGTTAGGTGCTGTTTCCAGCTGAAGTCAAACAACCCACATTGTCCCACTTTCTGGAAGCCGCTTTTCATCGATTTTTGCTTTTAATCCTCCTCTTGGAGACCAAAGCTGCCAATTTTTACTTTAACTACTCATCAATGCATCCTGAATAAATGCAACCACAGTTTTTTGTGTAACTGTAGTAAGATGAAAATAAATAGTATACAGACCCGGGTTAAGCGGGAGCACCTTTTGTCACAGGCTCATATACATGCATCTATATGACCTAGTTTTTGTATAATAACTGCACACAGTCTTAACTTGATTTGATTGGGTAAAATATGCCAAGAAATACAACTTTTGGTTCTAACTACTTTACAAGATGATCAAGGTCCCTGAGGTGAAAGTGACGTAACTAGGGGAAATTGACTAAATACTATCATTAGGTAGCGGCAGCCAAAATTTAAATTTTACAACAGCAATTTAATTTATGCATTTTCAGACAAGCCATATTGATACAAGAAAATGAAGAAAAAAAAGTAACCGTTTATCTTAATTAGTTCCAAAGATATAGCCATTCGAAAATACAGTTTTGCGTGACAATAAACAGTTTATTACATTTTCTCAAATTTACCCCCCCATAGTGGTTCTCATGAACATGGGAGAATCCAAATACTTACACTTTTCAAAAGTATACCTTGGTTGCACTTTGTCACAGCTAAATCATATGGTCAGCAAAGAAAGACAAAACATAGGCAGAGGGCTGAAGTTGCTCCAAAAAGCAATTCTGAGCTTGCCAATTTGCATGAAAGAGTACTTTTGACACCACACAGTGGGTAACATATGGCAATGACAGCTTTCCCAATGGATTTCCAAGCAGGGTTTATCACAGTCTTTGCACTTATTTTTTTCTAAGCAGCTCTGACTCTTACTTTTAAAGTTACAGGGTCTTAAAGTTGGCAAAATCTTCAATTTGCACAGCGGAAAAAACACAAATATGTGGGTTGCCACACTTTAACTGGTAATAACTTGAAAACCACTACAGATACAGCAATGAAACTTGGCATGTACATTAAACCAAGTGTGAAGTACACTTGCAGCAACATTTGCAGTTATTTTGAGAGTGATAGATCTTAAAGCCTGCAAAAACTTCACTTTTCACAGTGGAAAAAAGGACAAATCTAATGGTTTTCATACTTTAACTCATAACTTGAAAACTACTACAGATACAGCCATGAAACTTTGCATGTACATTAAACTAAGTGTGAAGTACATTTGCAGCAGCATTTGCACTTATTTTGAGTGTTAGAGTCTTAAAGTCTGCAAAATCTTCACTTTTCACAGCAGAAAAAGGACGTGTATGCTAAAGAAAACATGGTACAGCAGTATCACCTTGATCATCCATGAACATACAGGCCTACAAGGCTGTGATTTGGAGTCAGTTGACACGGTCTACAGGTGATTTCACTGTAAATAGCATCTGAGTGCTTGATATCTGCCAAATAAATTCCTGCGAGATTCAACAAAGAACGAACATCCCTGGAGACAATGATGAAGGTGCAAGTTGCAGATTCTTGGCAAATACAACTGCGGAGGAGATTTGAGTGTAATCTTCAGAGCATGGCCACCTGTACACAACAACTCCATCTTTACTGCCGCCTTCTCCAAGAAATTGACTATTGCCTCTTCCTCACTGATGATCCTGGTGACTTTGCTGAAAAAGAAATCTTCTACATTGTAGACTGCCACAATGTCACCCTCCTGTTGAAATCTGAAGCTGGTTTCAAACTCAGGTTCATCAGGTTCTGATTCATCATTTGTTTCAGTCGACATCTCCTGGGTCAGATTCCTCTTCCACTTGTTGACATCGCTGCTGGCAGCCGCCATGGCCGTGAAGAGGTGGAAGTTCCGGAAGTGGCTCGCCTCCAAACAGCTCCTTCAGTCTGTTGACCATAAATACCGCAGACGAGAAAGCAGCACTGTCTTGACCAGATCTGGCTTGAGAAGTTGCTGGAAGAATGCAGTCTCATCCAAAGTCTTGGATCCCTCATCTTTCGGGAGAAGCAGCTGCACTAACAGTCGGTTGTCCACTTCAACCAGAGGAAGGTCTTGCCGCCGGCATCTTCTCCCAGTTGCCAGGAAAACAGCCTTCAGTTTGGAAAACTGGTCATCATCTGCAGGAAAACAACAACACAGTTTTGTTGTTTCTGTTGATCTTGATTGAGAGAATGATCTACGGCCTACAGCATAATTAATAATAATCATTATCACTCAGACCTTAACTCCTATCTGTTATGATTTTATCATCACTTATCACGATATCACACTGGCTACCATTAGCAAAGCAGAAATCCACTTATAATTTTGAACTAGAAATGCTGGTCAACATACTATCAAAGTTTGAGAATTTAATTACGATCGTTGAAAAACAAAAAAGACTTTTCTCAGCATCTTAGTTACCTCCCCTGATGAAGAATTTTGATCACAAAAACAGCCATCGCCACGAATTTACGTCAAAGGTTCGTCCCCCGCCAAATAATACTGTTCCAGAAGACATCAGAGAATGTATTTTAATGACTATTTTTGTGAAACTTTGGCGTATTTTGGCAATATTTAGGAGAACAAGCGAGTGATCGACAACTTCCGGTTAGTCGTATTTGTAAACAAAGACAGAACTATGAGTCGGTCGAGAAAATTGTAAGATTTTAGGCAATCCTGCAAGAATGAATCAAAATATCATATAAAAATGCTAAATTATGAGATAAACTATCACCAAATTCAGTAAACTGGAGCCAGGTGAAGAGAATACTCACGAATCCTGTGCCAAAACTCGGCAATCGAGTCACAAAAACTCCACGCGGTCGGTGCCATCTTGGATGAACTCAATTTGAAAAAAGCGCCTTTATTGCGGTCTTTTATTGGCTTGTGAAAGACCCACAGGTCATCAATCCATTAGCCCCATACCTCAATCGAAAGGGTACAGATTCAGCTTCATTTTGTGGGGGGGATATTTTAGACATTTGAGGGCGTTTTGTGGTTTAAAATTGATTTTTTTTGCGAGTTTCCGACTAAAATGCGTTCTAGCGACCAGAGATGTTTGTAAACGACCACGGCGTTTACACCACTGGAATCGGCATTCAATTTCCGATCCAATGATACCACATATTGCTGTGTACAACACGTATCGCTTTGTCACTGAGCGGATAAACACATCGACTGTTTTTGTTCAAGTCTCGGACCGCGTGATCGGCACCGGACAAACACCTCCCGTAGAAAATCAACTGGCGATTTTTCGAGGTACACTGCATGCAAACATAAAAACAACCACAAGAATGTGAAGAAAACATTCTTTTTATTCATATAATTTTCAAGAGGATACATTCAGAGACTGTGGAGAAATTAGTGACTGAAATACAGTAAAATTGAGCAAAGTTCCGATGTTCCCGCATAGGCGATGAGAGGCTGCTGCTACCTACTATCATCATGCAAAGCTGAAATTGATCACAGTTTGCAACAACAACAAAAAGAACCCTAAGGGCTAGTGCCAAACAAACGGCTTTCACTGATCATCACACAGACTCACACTTTGTCCAATAACCATACATTTCCGGCAAACTGCCAAAAGGTACACACTTTTTGAACTTTGACAACATGACCCTCTGCGCAGATTTTCTTCGTCCCATTCCTGATGGGCCAACACCCATGGTATTCCGCGTAAAGCTCCGAACCTGCAATAAAATCCAGACAAACTTAAATTTGGAAAAAATAACAAGCTGACATGCACAGTAAAAGCTATTCAAGTTACTGTTACAGTATTAACTTGGTCACGCCAAAACAGCTATAAGAAGTGAGAATATGCACAAACCAAGAGATGTACCCATTTTATGTGATGTGCAGATGATGAAAAAAGATGGGGCAGACGAAGAAATATATTTTACACTAATCGCACACAATGCCATGTCTTCTGACATAATAAAAATTCTAACTGTAAAGCCATTTACTAAAATGTGATCAATCTTTATCAACATTGTATGCAAATAGTGTTCATGATCAGCATCTGTGAACATTTCTGTTACTGGTATATGAAAACAATTCTCTGCAAACTCCCCGAAAGTTTGTTATGATGACAAAGGTGATTTGGATTTGGATTTGGCATTTTGGATTGATGGGATCCTACAATAATTTGTGCAACATCCACATACAGATAGATATATTTTACATTCTTGGATGAAATGGTGAGATCATTGCTATGTGATTGAACAGTATGGCCAGATAGTTTGGCATGCTGCTGCATACAGTGGTCAGTTGAGTCTAGTGCCAGGATATGATGTCACTGTTGCAAATCAGTCAGTTAAAAGCAAGAAAGTCCAAACTAGCTATTCAAAAGCATCTTTGAATGTGAAAAAAACAAAACAAAAAAACACACTTAAACTTTGCAGAACCAAACATGCAAATCTTGAACCATGTTTGTGAAAAGTGTTTGGACAACAAGTGTTCATGAAACGTGCTCAAAGTTTCATGAACACTCTGTGAAGTCTCATTATGAACTGGCAAAAAAAGAAAAAATGCAGCCATGCATAATTACCCAAGCTGGTCAAAAGCATGCAATCACTGAATCAGAATGGTACACTGTACCCACCTTTCTGAGCATTTTGCGTCCATAGAAGATTACTTTGTCTCGCTTCCTGAAGCGATACTTCTGTTCTGGAACCTCGCTCTGGCTTGGAAGAACTGAAAAGAAAAAATTACTTGCTTGAACTTTAAATGCAAAAAATTAGTGAGGTTACTATACTTTATTGACATAGGTAAATGTACTTTACTGACAGAGGTAAATGTATCTTATTTGCTGGGATGATGTACTTTATGTAAATGAGGTAATGTATCTTATTCACTGAGGTAGTTACATTTACAGTGGTTGTTTTTATAGTGCCCTTTCTCACTGACAAGGGAGCACACCATGCATCACAAGATCAAAAAACAAAACAAAAAAACGTTTGCATGAAAACCTCAAAAATAATATATTTAAACAAAATGGTATATTTCCTGCACACCACATCTGCAAGCACACACACACACACACACACACACACACACACACACACACACACACACACACACTTTATAATGTTCAATAGCAATCCACCATTTATACTGACCTTTGGACTTGTATTTCCATATTCCAAAGAAAAGCACGACACAGACTGTGAAGACTGCCACACCAATGGTAATAACAATACTCTGTTCAGGCAAAAAAAAAAAAGCAACAAAAAGAAAATCAGTCCAACATAAAACATTAAAAGCATCCACAATTTACCATGTAAATTGTCATACACATAGTATTCTGAAAATAGCATCAAATCTGGCAAACACTATTTTGGTTATGCTACTGTAATCATAATTCAAACCCAGACAAGAATTCTTCAACTGCACAAATTTAGGCTTTACTTGATCCAAACACACACCCAGACGAGAATTCTTATTCTTAAACTGCATAAATTAAGAGTAACAAGAATTTACTTGATCCAAACAGGCACCCAGATGAGAATTGTGAAACTGCAAAAATTAAGGCTTTACTAGATCCAAACATGCACACAGAGAAGAATTCTGAAACTGTAGAAATTAAGCCTTTACTTGATCCAAATACACAAACAGTTAACTGAGGTCTTATTGATTTTGTGTATGGATGTTTTTGAGAACTGGGAAACAGGACTGCCTGATAAACAGCCAGAGTAAGTGTCATACACTGTAAAACTTTACAGGTTAAAATATGATGCCCAAGATATTGTGTTAACTACTATTAGTTTGGAAGCAAACTTCGTTCAACCCCCAAAAGTGGTGATCAGTTCAAGTTGAAATCAGAGTGAGGTGCCACCAAGCAGACACTGGTGATCAGAGTGGATAGTATGTGACTATGCCAGTATTGTCCAGCTATTCATATACTTGCAACATACTGGCTCAGTCCATGTCATGTGTTACACTGGCGCTGTGAACACACAAGGTTTTGTGTGGAAGTTTTTTATGCGCTATATATAAATTTTCATTCATTCATTCATTCACACTAGGTCTACATGAAATGTTCCTGCTGATGACAGTAACATTATTTAAACATTAAAAATGACCATATTTTATAATAATAAAAATATGTCAATGAAACAATTTGTCATATATATATAATATGTAGTATTAACTATTATGTACATAAATCTATGAAATGAGTTGTTTCTTTTAAAGTTTTTGCTTGAGATGAATAACAAGGAGTTGCAAGATGACAAAGAGTTGCTACTTATGTGTCTGTAAAGAAAATGTAAAATGAGACTGTGAAAATCAGACATTTTCTACTGAGAGAGCTACAAACATGTCTAAACATAGTTCACCAGCATTAACTGGTTAAGATCTCCAATATAGTTACATTGATTTATCTAGTAATTTCAAAATATTATGTCTTGAACTTGTTGAAGACAATTTCATGTTCACTGTGGTGCACAATGATGAACAGCTGGATGTCAGTATCAAACAAAACCTCCCAGTTATAATTATATACTCTAAAGTCTAATTTCCTTTTCGAACATGAAGTACCAACACACAACAACAAAACAACAACAAACACAAAACACCCCCCCCCCCTTCTGTTGAACTAGCTGGTCTATGCAGTATGATAAAAGATGTTATTCCAGCAGTGTACCAATGCATGAATTAAACTTATTCTTTTATAATTTAAGACAGGCCTTCTTTGGCGTAACTGGCTCTGGCGGGCACAAAAGCTAATACAGTTCAGGTAACACACACACACACACACACACGCTGGCACTGTATCAAGTACTACAACAGTACTGTTGCATGCTAACGACAAAAACACTATCAGTATTACTACACCTGATCCCTGCAATCTAATCCTACCCATTCTACCAAGCAGGAATAAAAATTAAAATACTAACAGTAGTTCAAGTCCTGAATTGAAAAGCAGTACTAAAATTACTGCAAGGTCTCTGTCAATTATCATTTGGCAGATATTTTTCATATTGAGATGTAATTTAAATGCGACAATCAAAGAATGAGCTACTAGGTCAATGACTCAAACTGAGTCAAAGTCCAACGCAAGACCGAAGATCTTTGCTGGAAAATTGTCTACTGATAAAATAGCCTGAAAATACCATTGCATTCAAAAACCGAAAAAGACTGCAAGTGTGCAATACCATTTGAAAGTTCTGTGTCACAAACGACTCCATGAATTCAACAAATTGTGGCTGGTCATGTGTTAAAGTGTACTTCATCTCAGTCCTTTCAGCTTTGTTTTCGTGACCAACCTACTAACACCAATAATGTTTTCCACATATGAAAAGCTGCCAAAGGGGAGTAATTTTTGCGTAGCAGACGACGGAAACGGAAGTTTGGCGTTGACATGGCGCCATTTTTGACATCGAAAATCAGCCGTGTTGCCTTCGAACGAAGCGCGATAAACTGTAACTTTACAACAGCAAGCTGCTCTCTTTGACTTGTTGCTTATAGATCAGTTATGTCGGGTACAACTTTTCTTGAGGAAATTGTGAGCTGGGATGACGAGATACGTGCAGATAGGGTCGAGGAAGCTCTTCCGCGTTTGATCGTATCCTTGTACTTGGCTGGCACGGTCTCAGGTTTATGACTAAAAATTTGTCTGTCTTCTTTGCATTACTATTAGCCATATTTAGGCAGCCACCTTCCAGTGAGGAGAAAACTGCTTGGGGGAGGGGGGGGGGGGGGTCTGCAGAGTCCTATAAAGTGGTATATACAAAATAAAAATATAAAAATAAAAAAACAGGAGGGAGAGAGAGGGAGATACATGTATTAATTAATTACATTGGGGTATCCGGCTAGACCAGTTCAACTACCATAGCGGTCCTCGGGGATGAACCCCAACTGGCACAGCTCCAGCCTTCACTTACCCACTTTTTGTTAATACTTGTTGAAGATCTAGCAGGGAGCAGACCCTGATCACAAAGGAGCCTTGGGTGGGTGCTGTGGTCACTTCTTACAGAAGGTTGTTCCTCTCTGGGATGGTCCTGGGAAAGAAGGTCGTCTGTCTATATACTATCCAGTGGGATGGAATGTCGTAGGTGAGGTCATGGGTATGTCTGGTGGTTCTACTGGGGTGGTTTGATTTTGAGGGGCAGTGTCTTGATGTGGATGAGGCTGTGGTGGAACTCTGTTTTAAGGGCCCTGCATAGGACTTTGGTCTGACATGCACTGGGGTGAGGTGCTATTTGCTGGGTAGAGATTGTGTACATTAAAGTAAAAGTCCAAGGTTTATAAGTATACAAAATGACCATCGAAATGATTGACAAATGAGTCACTAGTTTCAGATTGAATGAAATGAAAAATGTTTAATTGGGTTTTTAATCGATTTTATTTCCTGTAGGCTTCCCCGGAAGTGACATCAATCTGGGGAGTCAGTGCGGTTGCCATATTAGATTCTTCAGTAAACTGTGTGTGCGTGTGGTCGACAAAAAAGTTACCTATGCTGGCCTACTGTTTTGCCGCGAACTGTAACAATTCGCAGATGACCCCAGGTATAACAATGCATGAGCTCCCGCGCAATCAACCTGCAGTGAGGCGAAAGTGGATTAAGTTTATACAATTCAAACGAGCTGACTTTCTTGCTGCGCCGCATCACGCCCACTTGTGTAGCGAGCACTTCAGTGAGTGCGATTTTGCAAACCCCATGGAATACCGCATGTCGAAGCTGACACGATGTTCTGGTACTCTTTCAAAATCCTGCCTGACAGGCTCAAACTGATACGGCTGTATCCTTGTGGGTCTCTCAGGCAAAGTATCAGTTTCATCTTCGGAGCTCGAGTTGGCCATTTTGCAGCGACTTCCCAGAGTGACGTAGTAGGCATATGGTCATGTGATTTGGACGTCGTGGTGACGCTTTCGGTACGACAAAAAATGCCTTTTTTTTGGTGCATTTATAACCCTCAGATCACAGTTTCACCTACAGCATCGTTCTCAGCGAGCTTTAACGGAAATCGTGTCAAAAATCACCCCTAACCTTGGACTTGTCCTTTTGTTTAATGGAACAGACTTAAAATTAACCAGCACACCCATTGCCATCCACACCCAAGCCCCATGCGTCAATTTACCCCACTACTTTTTTTTTTTTTTTTAAATGCTTATAGTAATATTAATCTTGACAAAATGCCCAAATGCTTTAGGATCTGATTGTGATCATCATCCTTGCTTGTTTCAATGTTTGTCTCCAGCTTCTAAGGAGTTCATTTAAACTGTCATCTGTGTCACAGTTTGTCATGTTTATATACATATTGTCATTATATCCAACCACTTCTTTGCAGAGCTGATACATGCTGTAGCTACAACTACAGTACTGGTGTATTCTCTATTGCTTTTGACAAATGACATACACCTGTGATGTGCATAGTTTGTCAGTCACTTCCTGTGAGAAAGTCTTCCATCAAAAATTGACAACTGATTGAACTGTTAGTGTTACCCAACTAAAAATAATCGTATAATTTGATTTCTTTGACCAGTATTGCCAGATTTGTCTTGAAAACCACAGTTCTTATGATGAAGCCACTGGTGAGTAATACTAAGTCTAATCCAGTAATAGTACAGTGATATTGCAGAACTTTTACATTTGCCCAGGATGTTTTACTTTTAGACTACATTTTTTCTCTTATATTAATTTTGAAAGGTGAGAACTGAGATTCACCTTTTGTTGTTTTGGATAGTTCATGCTTCATAGAATCATAGATCTATTAATGTATTATACATATTTTCAAAAAAACACCACCTTGTCAATAGTCATACGATGTAATGGCAGTGTAGAACTTGATGGCACATTGCCCTGGGACTGACGAGTGACGTGCAGTGTGCCTGGTTTTGCCCCAGCATCAAAATGAATCTTATGTTACTGATGATATCATTGATAGGATGTTTGGTATAATGCTGCCCCAGTTCATCTCATCTCAATTGAACTGTGATAGTACTGATACACTGGCACTGTGTCCAGGGGGAGCGTGGCTTCATCTGCTTGTGCTGAGGCATCTAGGTTTAAGCACCTGCTTCATGGAATTGTGGCTAGGGAAAGGTGTTTACCCTTACAACATTCGCACATACATGCATGTGCGCGCGCACACACACACACATGCACATGCATACACTCACTGCCATCTGATTGTTTACTTTTTCTCTGTCAGTGTCACTGAAGCAATACAAGGTAAACCATTTTCAGATTTTGATGGAGAAGTGTTTTGAGGCTAAGTCATTGTATGCTGGAAGCCTGCTATGCAGGCAATGTTTGATACAGAGAATTGCATACTCGCAGATACTAGCTGCAGGTTAAGACTGAAGGTATGTGCACTGCATGGCAGTTGGCACACTCCTGAAGTGGTGTAGATGATAAAAATGTATGTGAATCATGAGTACTTGCAGCTGTGCATAACTGAAGAAAAACAACAATATGAAGATGTTGCAAACAAACAGATGTGCCTTTTAGAAGTTTTACAATTAGTTGATTTCCAGAAATAACAGGGGAGATAATCTGGAAGAGTGAAGCCCCTGGGGTAGGACATAATTTCAGACACAGACTACTGGTAAAGGTCCATACTCCATGATTTCAGAATGGAGGTGGCAGTCGAAAAGCGCTGGTCTGTGACCGTATCAGACCTTCAGGCATGGACCTCTGCTATATTGGACTGCCAGATGGCGCTCTGTGCTAGAAGCAATTCTTTTTTTCTGCGTACTGCGGTCTTTTTGGCGGGGCCACATGCAGTGTGTCTGTTTGGAATGGCGGACTGTCTGAATTGACTGCCAGCGTTCATTATTTACACTGTGTTCTTGATTAAGAAGAAGAAATGTAAAATAAAAAAATCATCGGTAGCCTCTGCTGCATCGTCTGCTTCATGGCTTACCAGAAGCAGATCACTGTGAGCAGAGGATCAAATACAGAATGAGGAACAGTGAAGCCAGTTGCTCTATTCCATCACTTGTATCGGATTGTGGATAGCAGTTGACAGTTTCTCCAGGTATCTCACCTAAAGATTGCTTCAAATATTGTAAGTTCTGAAGTGTTGATAATTTCTCATTTAAAATGATATCTTGATAGATCGACAGCTCTGTGTTGTGTGTCAGTGTGAAGCGAAATGTCCATCAGGACATTTGACATCAGGAGGGTATTGATTTAAATGATATGAGTGACTCAAAATGGCATTTAGAATTCCCGGGAATTTCCATCTGCCTCCTTGGATATTACCGAAGATTTTCATATTTTACACAGTGCTTACGTATACATTTGTTAGTCCATCCTCAAAGCAAAAACATACAAGTGGCTCCCTAACACACACACACACATACACACACACATGACCAGCAACAGCTACAAACAAAAAGCAACTGGGCACGTCACATCTCTTGCTAATGGTCATTTCACTGGCTCAGACGCTTCTTTTGTGTGCGAAATTCTGACTGCTTCGAGCAATAAAATAATTAATATAATTTTGCTGACATTGGACTGGCTGTGGGGATGCCCACAGGCTTTGCTCCAGCAAAGGAATGTTTCAAGCGTTCGCATCAGTTTGGCAAATGGCACAAAACAATGCCTTCACAAAACGGGGAACCTACTATTAGAGCTGCATGTACCCCACAAACAATGAAACAGTGCTTGACCGGCATTTCTAATGCCTTTTCTGCTTCTTTTACCAGTATCTGACCCCCCAAAAAGCGTGCCTACTCTGCACTACACCTGCAGGCACTTACTGAGTGCAGTCCCTTGTATTTCTGAAGATCGTCTATTGGATAAAATAAATATCAGCTAATTGTAATTTATTAATTGCGGTAAAGTTTTGGTGTTTGGTTTCTGCCCTGTGTTTGTGTAGGCATTCTACAGATCTTATGCCAGTCATTTGTGCCGATGGTGCAGCAACATCAACTGGAGCAGAAGGTGTTCAGTAAAATGTCACATCAGGTAAGTAGCTGGGTCTCACATACGCACCGACATGCATGCACACATGCCCGCCCATGCACACACACACATGCACGTGTACACATGCATGCATACAGTTTTGTCAACTTTTGAAAACCATTTTAAACAGAGTTCATGCAGCTGCAAATAACACAGATTATTGATACTGTCATCAGTAGGAAACATTGGACTGAGGACTAATGGTGTGGGTGCAGGTGTGTGCTCTGCTGGATCATGTCACAGAGGATCTTCATGATGCTGTGGCAGAGGGCCAGGACACGGACTGTGACCACTTGATTAGAATGCTGCAGGTGAGGACAGGTAGACACAGTGGTCGCAAAACCTTTTAGAACTTGCATACAGCAAACGCAGTGCCTTGCAAAAACTGTGTAGAACCAGAGGTGATGCTACACACACTGACACCATTTTATTTTAAGAACAATTGTGTGCTTGAAATTCTGACAGACTGTTACTAGTGTTAGGCTGTGACCAGTTGATTGCAATGTTGCAGGTGAGGACATGTAGACAGGTTGTAACTACTGCAGGTGAGGACAGATAGGTGGCCTGCAGCCACTTTATTGTGATGCTGCGGGTGAGGACAGGTAGGCAGCCTGCGACCACTTTATTGTGATGCTGCGGGTGAGGACAGGTAAACAGGGCTCATGCTTGTTTAAAAAAAAACTATGTATGATACTTGTAAACACGTCCAAAAGGTGTCAGTCATTTTCATGTCCATGTAGAATATGCAAAGCAGCAATCTGAACGGCCAGCTGCTGCCCTCTGCGGGCAGTCCCTCCATTCCCATCAGTGTCTGCTGTCAGGGCTTTTGTTCAGGGCCCTCAGTCTAGATCTAACTCTAAGACATCTGCTGGTCAGTTTTGAATTCTGTCAACTGAAGCCCCTTTTGCACAGCACATAACTTCAAATAAACAGTAAAACTATCAAAAATGTTTCTTCCAGTTTGTACTTAAGAGAGGATTTCAGTTTGTCCGAAGAGAGACTAGGATTCCCACTGACACTGAGGAACATCCAACTGAAGTTGGAATTGTGGTTTATTTTAGTGCAAATTAGAAGTCCAGTTTGTACTAGGATGAGGGATTTAAGTTTGTACTGTGACATATAAGTCATATACATGACCAGTGTTGTAGCTGGCTGCGAGGCTAAAGAGAAAGTAGCAAAACCTGGCAGTTCTGGCATTTGCACATGTCAGTGGCTGCACTTTGTTTGTGGGCAGCATATCGCCAGCATTGTGCAGTGTGTGGAGGAATGTGTGAAACACATGGCAGGTGTGGCAGACTTACAGACTTGTCAAGTGCGCTCACTGATGATCTGCTCATTCCATGTTCTCAAGGGATCCTATTCTCACTGTCAGGTAAGTGCTGGCTGGTAGGTGGGGGTGGGGGGTCCTCTTGTGTTTATATGTGTTGCTTTGATTTTATTGTGGTTAGTTTTTGTGTTCTTTTAATTTGTTGAATTCTTGTAATAAAAAGACAGACAGGAGATTAGACAAGGCAGGGGGCACATTTATAAGACATGTTACAGCAGTCACTGCCAGGTTGCAAATTGTGTGTCTTTACCAGGTAGTGAGGCACACAGAAGTGTATACAGCTCTATATCGCTGTGTGACTAGCTCATTGTGAACACATTATCAACATGTGGATCTGTGTAGGTCATCTTATGCATGCTGTGTTACTAGCTCATTGTGAACACATTATCAACATGTGGATCTGTGTAGGTCATCTTGCATGCTGTGTTACTAGCTCATTGTGAACACATTATCAGCATGTGGATCTGTGTAGGTCATATTATGCATGCTTTTGTCATGTGTAAGCTATCACCACCACTCACAGTTACAGTATTAGGCATGACTGTATTAGAGAATACTACATTCACTGATTCAGTATCCTTTTTTTCTGACATCATACAGAAACAAGCTTATTTTAAACTGTAATTGTCCACACAGATATCGGTTGGTTTTAAACCAGCAGGATACCTAATACTGTGACAGCATGCACTTTTTTTTTTCTTGGCATTTCCTGGAATGGTGGGTCCATTTCATTAGTTTTGTTACAGCTGATCTTTGACACCTGATTTCAAATAAGTGTTCTTATGGCCCACTTTTAGTTTTACCTGCATGCATGTAGAAAATCACCAAACATGCATGCATTTGTGTTTTGTTTAGTGTTTTTCTTACATAGAACAGCAGGGGTCCAATTTCGTGTCACATACAGGTGTGTATATTGTTGCACAGCAAAGCAGCAGTCTGTATGGAGACCGGTTACCACTCCTCTCCAATGCCTTGTCCCTCATCTTCAGGACGGCACATTCATTGCAGATGGTGAGAACATCTTTTGTCAATTTCCAGTAGAATGAGGATGGATGGATTGTTTGATATTCTTGACTCACTGATCTCTCTCTCTCTCTCTGTCTCTCTCTCTCTCTCATGCATGCACACTGTTATTGTGTCTGCATGTTCATGTTTGTACAGATGAGGTGAACACATTCTGGTTTATGTTGCACTGTTCACCTAAGAGTTTAATAGACAGCTGACAGTTATTTCTGCCAAAAAGGGTGTTTCAGTTTTTGAATTTGTTTTTATCCAGATCACAGGTGTTGACGTGTATGTTTTTACTGGCTGCATGCTGTGTTTTCACTGTCCACACAGACCCTGCTGAACATGGTGGCAAGGCTTACAGCACAGTTGGACAGCAAGCAGGATGTGCAGGATGTTGCTGAGAGTGAGAAACCTACCTGTGCATGGATATTCACTGTAGGATTAAGAAGCTGTTTGGGAAGGATAATGAAGTCAGAATTCATGGCCATGTGCAGGACACTGTGATTCTGGACTATGCAGAAGCAGTGGCACTGCACAGGTTGACTGAATTTCCAGACTTCTGCGTGTGTATTATAAATGTGTATGTGGCATCTGACTTGCATCTGCTTATCATTTGCCCAGATGACTAACTTTTAAAAATCTCCATGTATGCACTGTGCAATACAGTCAACTGATAATGTTTACCCCTTTCAGTACAACGGAAACTTTCTGTTTTCTGTTAGTGTTATGTTTGGTTTCTGTTCTTAAACATTTCAGTGAAAAAGAGACAGGAATGAGTCACATTTTTAGCTTGCTGGGATGACCTGTGTGATTAGTGCCTGACATATGGACTTGGGAAACAAAACATAGGGGTGGGCCATGTTTTAGCTTGTATGACCACTGTGGTTAGTTCCTGGGCATACATATTGAGTGAAAAAGATGCAAGCATGGGTAATATTTTATCTTGTATGACCTGTCTGGTTAGTTTTTGGGCATACACACTGAGTGAAGAAGACGCAGGTGTGGGTGATATTTTAGCTTGTATGACCTGCATGGTTAGTTTTTGGGCATGCATGTTGAGTGAAGAAGATGTAGGCATGGGTGATGCTTAAGTTTGCTGTGTGACCTTTGTCTACAGTGTGTGGAAGTCTGTTTGCCTTGTGTCGTCTGGTGGCCTGCCTTGATCTCAAGCTGACCATCAGTCTTTGGAAAGCATTATCCAAGTAAGATGTAATTTCTTCTGATATTTATAGCTGGTGATGATAGTGCACCATGTACACTCAGGAGGTGATGTCCTTTGCCTAATTGTACATATTCTTTTGCGTAGGTTTAAAAAAATTAAAAAAATTCGTACATCATTGTCCCTTGCAGCGCTACCCATTCCTAGTAGTGACTGCAGTATTTTTGTGTGTCCAAACAATGGACCTGGTATATATATATATACAGCTGCCAGTATTTGGGGGTTTTAACATTCACTTAGATGTTGATGAATGTGATTGCACTCAGGGGCTGTTTGGACACTATAAGAGAGTCTGCACTGAAAGTTGACTCGGGGAGAAAAATCTCTTTCTGCACCAGGGACTCTAACCCACATCAGAAGTGCGGCCAGCTTTTCAGTCAGATGCTCTACCAACTGAGCTATCACCATCCTCTGTAAAGAGTGTCGTGCTTAAGTGGACAGAACATCAGCCAGATGCTGTGTAACCATGTTGATATGTCTGGTATGTAAAGTGAATTGTGTGTAGGTTGGCAGGAAATCAGCCAGATGTGTTGTGTGATTACATTGATGTGTCTGGTATGTAAAGTGAATTACTGTAGGTTGTGTGACTACATTGATGTGTCTGGTATGTAAAGTGAATTACTGTAGGTTGTGTGACTACATTGATGTGTCTGGCATGTAAAGGGAATTGCTGTAGGTTGTGTGATTACATTGATGTGTCTGGTATGTAAAGGGAATTGCTGTAGGTTGTGCAGCTACATTGATGAGTCTGGTATGTAAAGGGAATTGTTGTAGGTTGACTGGTTGTGTGACTACATTAATGAGTCTGGCTTGTAAAGTGAGTTGTGTGTGGCCAGGTTTGTTGTGTGACCACTTTGACATGTCTTGTATATAAAGTGTATGTACTATTATGTGTAGGTTGACAGGACATCTGCATGGGTGTTGTGTGAAGACACTGAAATGTGTTGTATGTAAAATGTTTTGTGTGTATGTTGGCATGACATCAGCAAGGTGTGTTGTGTGACAACAGGAAAATGCTTTGAATGTCAAATGTTTTTTGTGTAGGTTGGCAGGACATCAGCCAGGTGTGTTGTGTGAACACATTGATGTGTCTGGTATGGTGTGTTACCTGTGTGAAGAGATCAGCACAGGTGTCGCACACCTCCTTCAGTCTGCACCCCCTGCTAATGACCAAGAAGAACTGGTAACATCTGTTATGTAATTACCATTTAAAAATGGGAATTCAAAGTGGATTTGTGCTGTGCTGTTTGTTTTGTACATTACTCCACTTTTGGATATATAATCAATCACTCAGCCAACCATCAGCTTTTTGCAGACAGCACACAACTTCAAAAATCAGCTTCATCAAATAACGTGCAAAGCCTTACACGTGACCTGCAATCATGTACAGATGACATAAAAGCATGGATGTGCAACAACCAACTCAAACTTAATGATAAAAATTGAAGCCATTCTCTTCTCAACACCTCTGTCCTCTTGTCACTGCTTACCATCATCAGTCATAGTTGGTACACACAAAATCGTGTTTTCAAACAGTCAGGAACTTGGGGTTTATCCTTGACCTCAAAATGAAGTGACACATAATCATCCATACGTAGGCACCTTACAGAAAATTCAGCAAAACAACTGGTAACTTCTTGTGTATTGTCCAGATTAAACTGTTGCAATTCTCTTGTCATGGGCACTCCCAGCTCTGTTAATGAGCCGATATAGAAAGTCCAGAATACTGCTGCACATCTTATTCTCAGAGCACCACACTATCAAACCTGCACACCTCACCTACAGCAACTCTTCTGGCTCCCAATTTCTGAACAAATAAAATGCAAAACTGCTTGCATGTGTTACAATGCAGTCACAGGTTCCGCCCCCTCTTAACATTTTGAGCTACTACACCTTTACAGTCCTCCTTGCTCTCTCTGCTCTTTGTCAGGCACATGCATCTCAAACTCCAACACTTCAACTGCAAAACCCATGGCTTTCTAAAGTTACTTCAGCCCCAACATCTGGAATGGTTTTCCCCAAGACATCAGGTACTCCTCTACTCTCTCTTCCTTCAAAGGCAAACTCAAGACATTTCTCTTCTCAGAATATTACTGTTAAGCAGCATTGTCCTTCAGCCCTATCAGTCTGTACAGTGTGTGTGTGTGTGTGTGTGTGTGTGTGTGTGTGTGTGTGTGTGTGTGTGTGTGTGTGTGTGTGTGTGTATGTATGTGCATGAGTGTGTCCATTTTTCACATAGTTATGCTTGATCCCTTGTCGATGTCTGCATTGTGTCAGCTTTTTGTTAAGTTGCTGATAACAGTTCCATCTTGATGTACATTATGTGTGTTATTATGCTTGTTCAGTGCTCTGAGCCTCAGGGTAGGTACTTTACAAATTTCCATTATTGTTACTCTCACTAACCTCAGCAAATAGTCGGATTTTCTGACAGTATGTGATTTTAAAAAAATCAGTTAAAGTATGTGATGCATTTTTTAAAAGTTTTTTTTTTCTTTTTCTTTTGTGTACTGTATATGACAAAACACACATCAGTAAGCTTTGTAATGCATTAGGCTGATCCATAAAAACAGTACAAGACAGAAGCATCAACACAACATAACTTTTGAAGTTCATGTATACTGTGTGATAGTGTATTCATCTACCTGCCTTTTTTTCTTTTTCTTTTTAATATGTTCCTCCTTTAGGTCTTTTTCTTTGCCTTCAAATTTTGTCTTTAAACTTACCTTTTCAGAGTATTAAACATACATATAGCCTCTTTTCGATGTCCTTGTATGTGCATGCATGTGTGTGTGTTTTGGCATTGTGTGTTTGCACTTGGTCCTATGCATGTGTGTATGTGTGTGCATCTGCATGCACATGATCCTGTGTGTGTGTGTGTGTTTCATTATGCTTTGTGTAAGTATGTCTTTTCATTTTTATGCCACCGAGTTTGTGTAAGTATGCATTCCATGCTTCTCTTTACTTGAGTTGTAAAGTGCTTCAAGCTGCTGAACGTGCTCAGCAAATTCTGCATTAAAAAATAAAAAGTTTTATCAGTATTGTTATTGTTGAAGGAGGACTGGGCAGAAGTTGACTATCAATCTCAAATGGTAGTCAACACATTGGTGTAAATTTAGACAAGGGCTTGGGATGATTCCAGAAGCTGTTCAGGTGCAGTTACCCTTTGTATTTTGTTTCAGATGCTTTCACAAGGTGATGAAAAAGCCTTTACAAAGTCTCTCCGAATACTGGGCTTTCAGATGAAAGTTCTGAATGCCTTGGTGAGAGACTACCATGACTATCTCAGTGACTGTGTTCCTGGCATTCACAAGTTGTTGCTTTATCTGAACAGGTGTGTCTTTACTTTTCTTTGCCTTGCCTGTCAGTCTTCTCTCAGTCATGGTTCAAAGTGTAGTTGGATTTAGTTTGCTGATGCCATAGAAGATAAATTCAAACTACATGTGTGCATGCACATGTGTGTCAAACAATGTGTAGTAGTTTACATTTCATGAATGACATTGTTACACTGTGGACTTTAAATTGTCTTTATAACTTTTATACATAGAGTTACTTGTAATGTTTTGTCTGTTTGTTAGTGCACTGTATGAATGGAACATCACCAAGACAACTTCCTGAGCATATTTTAATGTCACTTGCAAATATCCTTGTATGACATCTCATGTTTAATTTCAACATCCAGTAAAAAAGAGTGTAGTGAAAACCTTTTCACCATACACTGTTTAAAAAAACAAAAAAATAAAAAGGAAACAAGGCTGATGACAATGTGGCTGTTTTGCTTGATAGGTGTGCTGTTACAGCGTGGTCGTTGTCTTTGATAACTGACAAATATCCTGTTCCCTGCTCCCCTCCAGTCTATGAAAGGTACAATAGCAATGTGTGTGGTCTGTTCGCTACTGAGAAGTGTGTGGTAACTGTATGATACTCCGTTTGATTAATGCTCTACTCTTGGTGGTGTGCAGAATAACTATGTGGGGGCTCAGAGTGATAGGTATTTTCTTTCCTGCAGCAGTAACAGTGTGGGTGTTGTATCTGATCAATGTGTTCTGTCTCCCAGTCTGTGAAGTGTGCTGTAAGAGTGTGGGTGTTGTGTTTGATCAGTGTGTTCTGTCTTCCAACATGTGAAGTGTGCTGTAACTGTGTGTGTTGTGTCTGATCATCAGTGTGTTCTGTCCATCAGCCTGTGAAGTGTGCTGTAACAGTGTGTGTGTTGTATCTGATCTGTGTGTTCTGTCCATCAGCCTGTGAAGTGTGTTGTAACAGTGTGTGTGTTGTGTCTGATCTGTGTGTTCTGTCTATCAGCCTGTGAAGTATGCTGTAACAGTGTTTTGTCCATCAGCCTATGAAGAGTGCTGTAAACAATATGGGTGTTGTGTTTGAAAAGTGTGCTGCCGCCCAGCCTGTCAGCTCCCAGACTGCAGGAAAAACAGGAGAATGAGATCCGCCAACAGTTGTGTAATGTCACCCAGCCCCTGACATCCCACCTCCTGTCCAACTCCACCTTCACACACTGCCTTCTGACAGATGAAGGTAACCACTAGGGGTGCTGGTGCCCCAGCTTTCCTTCTCTGCTGCTTTTCTTCTATTTTTTATTTTATTTTTTATCTGTTATTGTTTTATCTACAGGGAAAATGCTTCAGTTATGGATTTATGTGATAGCTGGTTATAAGACAGAAACTTCAATGCTTAGACTTGACTGACTCGGTAATTATATGAGTATGTTATGATGAGTGTTTCTGGCTAGCTGTCTGTTAGGCCTGACTTTGGCAGAAACTTTAACACTGGCTTTTTCTCATGGATTGTCAAGGCTTCTTGTCTTTACATATTGGTCCAGGAAGAAAAGAGCTATATTTAAGCTTAGCTGAGTTACCTCTGCATTGTATTGTTCCCCTAGAAAGGACATGTGTGCAGCAGGTAAAGTTGCACATATGCAGTGATGCATATTCAGTGTATTATATGCAACCATATTTTCTGTTGTCTGTTGAGACTCAGAAGAGAAGAGCGAGTTTGCATGCCTGCTGCTACAAGTGATGGTGATGGATGGAGTAGCACAAGCTTCAGGTCAGTTGCCAGCCCTCAACCCACACACCCCCTCCACACGCACATGCACGCACACCCCACGTGCGCTCCATGTTGTGTGCACATGGTGTGATTACCATGCTAGCATATTGTGGGTCATAGCTCTATACTCTGTCAAAGCTCTATACTCCCTGCACTTTTGCTCACAAAAAATCCTTTGATGTTGTGATTAAAATGTGTGATACCCTTATCCATTCAGTTTCATTTCTGAGATAAAATATATTGGTATTTTTTACACATTTCAGTTTGTATGTGATATGTCAGTCAGTTGGGGGGTGGGGGTGGGGGGGCTCTTGTGTTTTGGTGTGGATTCTTTTTCAACAATGTGCAACAGTTCTCAAACCTGAAAGGTGTGAAAATATAGCAAAGACAATTTTGTATGGCCAATGTCGGTCTAAGCTGGAAATGAATGATTGCTGTGCTTGAAGTGTTTAAAATGCCACACTGGGAAGGACGGCTCTTTCTTCCTTTGCAGTGGAAGTGGTGACGCAGTGGCTTGACACCTCAACACAGCTACCAGATGGGAGACCCCGCCCCAACCTGCTGACTGCCATCTTTATCTCTCTTTGCAAATGTAGGGCTTCACTGGGTAGACTTTACTGTGCACACCCCTCTTTTATATAGTATTTGATTGGTTCAAGATGTATAGTGCATACCTTGCTTCGCACTGAAGAATCAGGACTGTATTGACAGTGCACTTATTTTTGTGGCAGTTTTGACCACTTCAGGATGCAAGAAAGAAAATCAGCAACAGATGACTGCCAGCATTCTGAAGATAAAAACACACAATCTGTCTCAACTGAAAGTGTTTATTTTGTTCTTATTAAAAGAAGCTTAATCAATATGTATAGAATTTTCAGCACATTTGTTTTTTACACACAGCAAATGGACATAAAAGTTTTTTCACATGAAGAGAGATCAGAAAAGCAAAAGGTCTAGTATGTTTTGCACCTGTGTGGTCTCACCTCACAGTTTTACTCATTTTCATTTGAAATGATTCCCGTTTATCTGTTTACTATTTGTAAAAGGCAGATGGGGCAAAACTATGCACAATGTTTTGTCTTGTCTGAACAAAAGTGCTCAATTTTCACTATTTGCACATTTTGATTGCTGAAAGATTTAGTTGCACTTGCACTAGTTGCAGATGTTTCTGTGCTGCTATCTGTGTAGGCCATGTTGAAGTGTGTCTACCTGTTTGCCTCCTGGATCTGCCTTGTGAGGGACAGCCTGAAAGGTAAACGTCTGTTCTCCTTACTTTCCTGTCTTGCCTACCTTCTTTTTGTGCCTTTCATTTCTTACTGCTCTTCTTCTTCTTCTTTTTCACCACACTACTTTGCCTAAAGGGAGGCCAGTGCTGTATGATGTCCTGCTCCTGTGTAGAATCTCAGAGCTGTATTTTAATTCCCCTCCTCTCTTGTATTTCTGCCTTGTATTTTTTTTTAAATGGGGCAATACTGAGGGGACTATATGTTTGAAAATTGGTGTTTGATGTTTGGGTATGTAGGTTTTGTTTTATATTTGTGTATGGGTTGATTTTGTCGATTTGACTTGAGAAAGGGTTTACATATTTAAGAGTTTTGAAATGTGCATTTGCTTATGTCAGCATCAACAAGCAAGGGATTTGATTAGGGCTTAAAAGACACAAAACAAAGATCTGAATTGCCTTCAGTAACTCTTACCTGGCCTCAGTAGGTACCAGGTACATAAACTCCACCAGAGCTACATCTTGTTGAAAAAGCATATTGAGGATGTACCTCTGGTGGAGTTTATGTACTTGTATTTACCTGCATGCCAGGTAAAGAGTTACCATAGGTAATTTAGGTCTTCATTGTTTGTGTTATGTCTTTCAAGTGCTAATTAACTCCCTTGTTTGTTGACTGCACAGGGGCCTTGTTCTGTTTCAGATTGTGCTTATGACAGAGTCTGAGACTAAGGTGTGCTTATGACAGAGTTTGATTGCCTTAAGCTGTGCTTATGACAGAGTTTGATTGCCATAAGGCGTGCTTACAACAGAGTTTGATTGCCTTAATGTGTTCTTATGACAGTTTGATTGTTTTAAGCTGTGCTTATAACAGAGTTTGATTGCCTTAAGGTGTGCTTATAACAGAGTTTGCGTTAAGGTGTGCTTATGACAGTTTGATTGCCTTAAGGTGTGCTTATGATAGAGTTTGATTGCCATAAGGTGTGCTTATGACAGAGTTTGATTGCCGTAAGCTGTACTTGTGACAAGTTTGATTTCCTTAATGTGTGCTTATGATATGAGTTTGATTGCCTTAAGGTGTGCTTATGACAGTTTGATTGCCTTAAGGTGTGCTTATGACAGAGTTTAATTGCCTTAAGCTGTGCTTATGACAGAGTTTGATTGCCTTAATGTGATCCTGCACAGCTGACAGGCTGTTCAAATCTCTCTTCTTGCTTTCATTCATTTTGCATCAGTTTATTTTCATTTCTTGCTTTATTTTCTGTGCTGTCTTTCACAAGTTCTTTTTTATGTTGTTGTTTCAGGGCTGGAACTATGATTCACACATCATGACACAGGTTTAGATTTGAGTAGACACTGGTTTTTGAACAATTCTGTTCATGTGAATGTGTGCTTTTTTAAATCTTTCTTTTTAAACTAATCGTGCATTTAGTTTTGCATCAATATTTAAATTTGCTATAGAAATTGACACTTCTTGCTTGTTTTTTTCCCTCCTTTTCTTTCTTAATTTTAATTTTAATTTTACGGTGAGCATGATGGCCATGTTGCAGGAATTTGAGTGCCTACCAGTTTGTTGTGGAACATGTGTGTGCCTTCATTGCCAACTGCCCTGCCAAACTGTTACACACCATTGTAAGTCTGCACACTGTCAATCCACTGATGTCCCTCAAACAACTCTCTACTCTCTGCAAGCTCCACACTGTTTAAGTCTGCACACTGTCAATCCACTGATGTCCCTCAAACAACTCTCTACTCTCTGCAAGCTCCACACTATTGTAAGTCTGTACACTGCTCTCAACAATGACTGTTCACTGATGTCTCTCAGACAACTCTGCTCTCTTGCAAATTTCACATCACTGCAAGTTAGCACACTGACAGCCCATTGTTTGTCAAACAACTCTGCTCTCCTGTTGTCTAAATATGACCACTGCTACTGTCAGAGCTCAGGAGCTGTGTGAAAGTCCTGGGCTCTCTGTCCCTAATTTTATAGTCTGTACAGTCTCTGTGGACATAAATCAACACCAAAGAAGACATTTCTTCTGTGTCTTCTGACCTGCTGACCTTTTGCACCCACACTTAGTTTTATTGTACATTGCACTCTTAGTTTTATTGTATATCATTTAAAGACACTATGGACTGTGAAAAAACTGGGTTGCTATGGTCAAAGTCACAATGAAGGTTCAGAACTTCATTGAAAGTTTGTCAGTCCTACCATTTTCTGTACCACTGATCTGTGATTCAGATTCCATTTTCACCTATTTTAACAAGAAAAATGTCTTGAAAAGCAGAAGCATACAGACATAACAACACTGACATACATCAACTAACAATTAAAGGTATGCACCCATCCTCACCAACACCAACAACACACACACACAAACTCACACCTGCACATACACACACCTACACACACTGTGCAATTAAGTTGATGTGTTAATGTACTAAGATAATAACCAGAGCAAGTGTAAACAAAGTGGGTATGTATGCTGGCAAAAACTCTGTGACTTACAGTATCTAGGCACACAACAGGTATTTTGCTGTGCAAGGTGACAAACCCTGTTGTGTTTTAATTTACTGAATTTTGTTTATTTCTTTGGGTTTGTTTTGTTTTGTTGCTTAACTAAAGGAAGATGCCCTGTCTGTGTACCTCTTAAACATTGGTCAGTATTTGACACGTGATGTTAATGCAGTGGAACTCCTGATGAAAGACCCCCTTGGCATGAAGAAAAGGTGGTCTGGAATGAGGAATGGTCTACGATGATGGATTCACCTAAACAATAATATGAGGAGTCAAGTATCAAAACAGTGGGTTTATTGGTCAGCCTCTCATGACAGTGGTCTTACTCTGGGATTCCACTGTGCTTAATGCACCAGAGCCATGTGCTTGCTAGTTGTGCTGGGGCTTGTGAAGCAGTAGTCCTCCTCCTCACTGGGGCTGTGTTGTATTTCCTGCCCAGGAGGAGGCGCTGCTGCGTGCGCTGTTGAGTTCAAACCCCATTTCCTCCCAGGCAGCTGCAGACTGCTGGTGCTTCATGGCCAGGTGAGTGTTCTTGCTTGTCACTGTCAGCTGCTTGAAACAAACACTGATGACCTGAGTGGCGATTAACAGCATGCTAGTCGGCTTAAGTTGTTCTGCTGAGGTGAAGCAAAATTGAAAACCATTTGTCTGACTGGCTTGGTGGACCATTTGCATTGCCATTTCATAAATAAATGCAGAAATTATTTTCTCCCCCACTGGCATGCATTGTTTGTGATTATGTCACATGAAATATGCAGCCTCTCAGCAACTGCTATTTGATCTTAGTCCCCCATGCAGTCCTTTTCAAATAAGAATTTCATGTAAAAAAGAAAAAGAAAAAAGGATTGATGCTCAATAGTTGTGCAATAAGGTTAGCATGTAAAGGGTATTTCAGGCATATACTTGTAGCAGGGGTTAGAAGGCCTGCATTAGAATTTGTTGATGATTGCATATTGTGTGTCCGTGTCATAATAAATAAGCGTTCTTTGGAACGTTTTTGTGTTTGGATCTCTAAAAATTTGTTGTTTTGGCTCCCTTTCTGCTCCTCCACCTGTCCTCTCACCCCCCACCCCCCCACCCCCGCGTCTGTCAACAGGTACGGCACAGGTGACTTATGCTGGCATCATGCCCAGCAGGTGCTGTCCCTGGTCCTGCGCATCAACAGTCTCCTACCCCCCTTCTGCTCTTCCGCCAGTCCTCTCACCTCCCTCTTCTGTCGCCTGGTCAAGTTTCTCACACCTCAACATCAGGTCAGTAGCTGGCAGGTGTGTACATGTTGCCAGTGGTGACCAAGCCGTTTGACTGTTTGGCTGAAAACAATGCTGAGTACAGTTATTTCTCTTTTGTCTTGTCCCTGAGTGATGGTCTTAGGTGGTGACTCGTCTCTGATTAGTTGGTTTCTCTGGATGTGGTACTGCCTTTACAGAGGCTATGGTTTTGTACGGTTGCCTGTGGTTCTGAGTCAGAAGTAAGAATTGTGAAGTGTGTCTGCTAGGCCAGGTGGTACGAGTCTCTCTCACAGTTTACACAGCGCATTGAGACCCATTCAAACAGTGCAGGAAGTTGCAGGGGAACTCTCAAGTGGCATGCTTGTCTTTTCTTCTGAAGCCAGTTTCAGGTAAGACTGATGCAGAAGGATGAAGCCCTGTGTTTGTTGCTTTCTCCGCAGGCCGAGTTGGTTTGCCTGGCCCCTCCGGCAGATCACCTCAGTGTCTGGGCGCGGGTGAACCTGAGCATGATGAGTGGTGAGGTGGGCACTGAGGTGTGTCAAGCCCTGATTCCTCGCTGCCTGCAGTCTCTGCATGACTTTTCTCACCGTCCCAGCACTTCCCTGGTTCACGCTGCCACAGTGGTGAGACAGCCATCTGTTTGCTGCTGGGGGTGAATGGGGCAGACGTGCACCTCTCTCTTGTCCAGTCTTCTGTCTGCTTTTAAATTTTAAGTGAACGTGAATGAAAACCAAAACATTACAAAATCAAAGCAAAAGATAGAAACAGAAGAAGATACACACACACACACACACACACACACACACACACACACACACACATACACACATACAACTAAAATGCCATTATTTGTCACCGGACTGAACATTAGTGGTTGCTAGTGCTTCCTGGAAATGCTGGTTGCTTGCATGATTCTTTGCTAGGACAGGTACATGGGAAAAAAACCTCTGCAGACAAAAACTCTTGGTGTTTTCTCTGACAATTGTTTGCTTACTGTACATAGAGACTGCTTTGCTAAAGCTGCAGAAAGCACAGCAACAGCATTTACATGTTGGCATCAATCGCATACTCTGTGAGACTGTGTGCAGCATGTGCAATAGGTCAACAGTAAAACTATGCCGTAAAACTCACAACAGTACTGCTGTAAAACTTGTAACAACACTGCAGCAAAACATGCAATGCACTGCTGTAAAACATTCAACAACACTGTGATAAAACTTGCAACAACTTAATGTGCAACAATACTACAGTAGAATTTTTAACAAGAGAGCAAAACTTACAGCAGTAAAAATAAAACTTGCAACAACACATCAGTCAACTTGCAGCAACACATTAGTAACACTTGCATTGTTGCAACAACACAAGAGTAAAACTTGAAACTACAAGAGAGTAACACTTGTAACAACACTACAGTAAAACTTGCAACAACTCACCAGTGGAACTTGTCTGTTGCTAGATCCCCTCACTGCTCTGTCTCCACACCATTGTACAAAACAGTGCAACTGCTCACCATCTGACAAAGCAACAAGGGGCACAGCTCCTAGACCTGGTGTCCTCCATGTGGAAAAGGATACCTGCAGACCACCCAATCTCTCCACCCACCCCTGGAGATGCTGGTGTGACCCATCGTTTCCTATCTGCCTTGGTGACCTTGACGTCGGACATAGTGGATCAACTGGAGGTTACACTCTTGTTACAGGTGAAGGTTGTGCTGTGAGAGTCTGTCCTCTCAGATTAATCAGTAAGCAACAAAGATGTGTAGTGCAGCCTTCTGAAGAACAGTCCCTAATACAAAAATCTGCTGGACATTGTTTTGAAACAACTGAACACAGAACTGTGTTAAAGGGGACCCCAAGTAAGGAAGCACCACATGGAAGATCAGTAGCAGTCCTTTAACAGTTAAAATCACAGCAGTTTTTCTCATGATTTGTGGTTTACTTTATTTTTAAAAAAGCAGTGTTTGAAAGTTGCAGAAACATGGCTGTGAGTGTTGCCAGTGATGTCAGGAACAATGTGTGGCATGTTATTATTTTCTGTTATTTTATGAGCCATCCTTTGCTCTTTATTGGTAAGGAGTGAACCAACATGGCTGAGCTCAAAATCAAAAGAAAAAGTACTTCTGTTGCATACTTGTCAATATGATATTTTAGTATTAAATAGATAATATCATAGTAATACTAATAGAACAACCATATGAAACCTGCAAATGGAAATGCTTCCACATTTTTTACATTGGAGGCTAACCTGTGTCTTTTGCATGGTGTTCCTTCTGAGCAGTAATTTTGATGGTGGCAGCCAGGAAAGGATTTCACTGTGGTTTCTAATGCAATGCCTATTCCACCGAAGCAGTGGGTGTCTTACTGTACAGTTATCAGATTCACTACCCTCAACTGTCTTATTAAACAGTGAGAGTGACAGTCAGAATGAACTTAGAAAATAAACTTCACAGTTGATGTTTAAATCAGCTGGTTTGAGATGACTAAGGCAGTAGAACTGCATATGGTCAAACCATCAGTCCCATTTTGAGGTGGAGTTGCATGTTAGGGAAAAGTGTGCATTGTCTCTCTGGAGCTGATAGCATCACTTCATTCTTTTATTTCATCAGATTTGTATTTTGTTTCTTTGTAACAGAAGATCCACATATGATGATTAAAAAGGAATAGGCGCATGTGACAAAACAGTACTGTCTTTCCTGTACATACGTATTGGTAAACCAGATTCTGAATATAGTCTGTCAGTATTGCTGTGATGTGTACATGTGTTTGTCACTCTGTTTGCAATGTGTGCAGGTGTTGATCATAGCCCACAAGTTACTGACAGGCTCTGCCTCAGGGGATCTCACTCTGGCTGTCCTGCAGTTGGTGCAGCGCCTTGGACCACTCAGATTTCCCCCCTCATTTGAGGTACATGCTCTGCACCTCCAGCTTGTCTTCCATTACGCATGATGTGTGCTGTTGGATCAACGATGCATTCTCTGTAACATGTATATATGCAACATCCCACGAAATCAGTCTTAAGTTGCATTTTGGGTATTTTGTGATGGGTATAATTTTGAAAACTGCAGCCCCTGCTGATTAGTTTGGTATTTAAATGAAGACTGTAGTAAAGGAATTTTGGAAGCTGTGGCTATTTGGAGTTGCTAAGTGTTATAATAATAATAATGGAAATTTGGAATGCGGCTCAAAGCGCTGAACAAGCATACACACATAATGTACATCGAGATGGAAAATGTTACCCCCCAAAAAAGAAGGATATATCGACAAGTGTTCAAGCATAATTATGCACAAGATGCACACACACACACACATATGCACACACACACACTGTACAGACTGATGTATTATTATTATGGCAGCTATTTTGAGAAAACGGCCCTGAAATATTTTAAGTCATTTGTTTATATTTTCCTTCGCAACTGGTGTTTCGAGGCAGCCAAACTTCCAGATATTTTTATTTTAATAAATTAGACAAAGGTGTGCAACATGCAGGGGTTCGGGGGGGGGGGGGGGGGGGGGGGGGGGTACAAATACATTTCATTTCATTTGGCCAGACATTGGTCATTTCTGATTATATTCCTTTACTCCAGGGTAGGAGCATGTAAACCTAGTATTTAACAATGTAATTCCATTTCTAAAGGAAAATAGAGCTATTTTATAATTTCAGGCGTAATTTCATAACGTAATTGCAACAACAACAAACAAACAAAATCACCCAGATCGACCCCCAGCAGCTATTTCTGTCCCAAGGCTGATCCACAGCTGCAACTAAAGACTGGCTTCATGGGAGAATCACACATCAAGTAGTTTTCAGATCAGACAAGTTTCGATTTGGTGACATCAACTTGTTATTAACCTACTGTTTCCAATGTGGTTTTTATACAGAGGCAGCTCAATGACTCAGCATTTTATTTTAATGAAATAACAATTTGAAAATGTGCTCAAACCTTGTGAACTTTGAAAAATATCAGCCTAGAAGTTTATTTGTTACAGTTTTCATACAAAAAAAAAAAAAGTGCTCAGAATGAACTGTCCACACAGATCAACAGGGATTTGAGATGTTCAAATTCAGTAATGAAACAGAAAGTTTTTCTTGTATGAGTTTAAAAAAGATACTTTGTAAGTTATGTTTTGTGTTATGCAAATGTCATGGGCTTAATACTCTGCTAAACATTTGTGTTTTTTTCTGAATTTTAGCAGGGACAGATCCTTAGGAAGATCAGTGACGTATTTGCAGCAGGTTTGACCCACAAAACAGCATCAGTACAGTATGCAGCACTGCTGGCCTTCACACGGTTTGCTGAACACACAGCATATGAAGCTGTAGTACCAGAGTGTCTTGCCCAGCATGATGGGCTGGAGGACAAGGTGGCAGCTTTCTTGCAAAAGGTATGGGTTATGCATGCTTATGGAGGCGGACACTTTCTCTTTAACTTCTGCTGCCTTCCTTTGGGCCAGGCCCTTTGTCAAATAGACATTGTACTTTGTCTGACTTGTCTTGGGCTATACAGTATGTGACCAGTGTGCCTATAGTTGAGGTAGAGAGCCTTTTTGTTTGTTTAAAGCCATACTGAGCATGCTGGTGCAACATGGAATATTTGTGCTCTACAAATTATCATCATAACAAAATTATCATCATCGTCAAAGGATATCAGCTCCTCAGTTTTCTTTAAAATACGCCTTTGGATTGAATTGTTTTTAGGGAATCAGTTTCAGAAATATTCTTGTGGTGCCATGGAATTGTGTGCATGCGCTTGTTCTTTGTGTTCTTCCAGTACAGCTGTCTAAACTCAGAATGACAAGTCATCACTGGTCTTGTTCAGGTTCCATTTCCAGAGAAGCATCAGTTTGACCCTGTACAGTATCTACAAGGACAGCGACAACACTTTACCACCAGAGTCGACACACCAGCGGCACCAGACAGACAGACAGAGGGAAGGTCCTCAGAACCACAGAGCAAGAGACAGAGACTGGAAGATCCTGCTTCCCTGGGACAGTCATCTGTAAGTTCCTTACTGATATAGAGACTGGATAACCCTGCTTCCTTGAGGCAACCCTCTACTTAGGGCAGCCCTCTGTAAGTTCCTTATTGAGATAGAGACTGGATAACCCTGCTTCCTTGAGGCAACCCTCTACTTGGGGCAGCCCTCTGTAAGTTCCTTACTGAGATAGAGACTGGATAACCCTGCTTCCTTGAGGCAACCCTCTACAATTTTCTTATCAAGACACTGGATAACTTGCTTGCTTGAGGCAACTCTACTTGGGGCAACACTCTGTAAAATTTCTTATTGAGTCAGACTTGAAGACTGCTTCCTTGGGGAACCCTCTGTAAAGTTTCTTACTGAATCAGACTGGAAGACTGCTTCCTTGGGGCAACCCTCTGTAAAGTTTCTTACTGAGTCAGACTGGAAGACTGCTTCCTTGGGGCAACCCTCTGTAGGTTCCTCACTGGGACAGAGACTGGAGGATCAGGGGTAGCCTGCCATAAGTTCCTTACTGGGTCCATGGAGGTTGGCCCATGCTGTAACTATTGTAAGTTTGGCATTAACTTACACTGGAACTTTCCTGTCATACAAGTAAAATCAAATGAGAGGCAGACTATGGTGGTCAAGAAAGTGTTTTTCAGTGCACAGGAGTTATTTAGGATTGAGATGCGCCAATATATTTGGCTGGTTTTGTGGTAAATCGGTTAGCTAGTGAATGTATTTTGACACTGATAGTGATACAGTTTGACCGTTTGATCAGGAAATATACTTGAGCTGAGAAGCTGCTGGACTGAAGAGTAAGAGTCGTTGGGCAGTTTGATACTTTCAGTTACAAACAGACAACCAGTATTAATTGCTAGTGTATCACAGGGAAATGTTCTCTAGTCAAAATAGGTAATGTGATGACATTTCAGGTATGGGACATAAACATGTCTGTGGATATGTGGTTAAAAGGTAGTATGCTGATCAAGTGGGTTGGGGGGTAATAATGATTCAGCATTGATGTACATCTCTTGTTTGCACTGACTGGATGGATTTTCAGGATTGTTACGAGCGGGTGTTGGATGAGTTGGAAACACTGACCCAAAGGGTGGAGAAATTACAGTTGGACAGTGCCATGCCAGACTGGGCTGTGGCACGAGGTAAACTCCTGCTGCAGCGTTGGTCTGGGTGTTGGGATCAACGATAACACAAACAACACTGGTGAAGACTGACTCAGTGATAACAGTACTCCAGTGAAGTCTGTCTCTTATCCCCACAGAAAATACTGACCTGCTCCTAGCAAAGCCTGCAGGCAACCTTTCATGTGGACATACCCACAAACATCCAGTTAAACTTAAAGACTCAAGAAAAGTAATCACTCCTTTGCTTGACTTCTTATGACTGGATAGTAAAATATATTGGATTTTGCTGTCCCATCAGCAGCACAGGCCAGGGTCACCTTAGGACGATTCTTATAGCCAGAGTTTCAGTGTGACCAGAAAGATGAGAATGCAACCTGCAAGCAGTCAAAACTTCTCTCTTATTTTCCATTCTAATTTGTTTTAGTACAGCTGCAAAGACTAGAATGGAAGCAGACAAACTGAAAATCAAGTAGTTAGCTACAGGGACTACAGCCACAGTTTTTATTGTGCTTCTTTCAGGTCATACCAGTTTGTTTTGTCTATTCATCCTGAGGCAACCCAATGTGGCTGACAGGACATTAGAATCTAAGAATTAACTTTTGTGCAGAAATAAATGTAAAGTATCAACAGCTGATCTTTAAAATAATAGGAAATTTAGGCAACAGTTCCTTTAAGGACATTGCTGGCAGAACAAAAACACACTCATGTTGCTTCATTAGTGATAGAATATCACTTTGCTACATATTACAGTCGTTACATACATTAGCACAAAGTTAAACTAGCAGTCTGTTAAAATTGATGAGGTGCTGCTTCTTTTCTAGATCTAGAATAACACTTTTCACACTTCACAATTGGTTGAAAGATGAGAAAACTATGTTTTATTATCACCTTCCTTGTCTATTAAATTATGGCAATTATTCAGATGTTACTCTGTGATCATTGATGATAAAGTTCATTATTAAATGAGCAAATATAGTACTAGTAAGTGAGAGAGAGAGAGAGAGAGTGTGTGTGTGTGTGTTTAGTAGATGGTCAGAATCAAATCTGCTGTATGACTATACGGGGAGAAAATTGAACTAGACATGAATAAATCTTGCATGAAATTTCCACCTTTTTGTCTTGGTTTGTATTTGGTATGTTGGGGTGGAGTAGCTGGGTAGGTTGAGAAATGGAAGAAAAATGTGGCTGTGAAGTGCAAAACAGTGTGTTTGCATGTGTGTGTGATGATATGTCAGTCTTTAGCACATTCCATGTTAAACTAAGGTGTACTTTTGTGGATAGCTCTGGATGTACAGTACTGCTACTAGTACTGCATTAGTATTTAATAAAAACAGCTCAGTAAAAAAAAAAAAAAAATACTGAAAAACACAAAGTGTAACCGCATCAAAAAAAAAAAAAAAGGCAAAGCATGGTACATGGGATTTTGTCATGACCCTAACATATACTTGTGCTTTCACACGCTCACGCCATACACATTTACACGGCCACTCCCACACGTGTGCGTGCCGACACTCCGCAGGGACTCTCATTCACATGAAAACTTGCATTTTTCTCTGAATTGTTGATGATTTTTACTTTTGAGAGTTGTTTGTAAAATGGACAAAGCTCCGACAACACACAAATCCAGAGGTCAGTGCACGACTGGGGAGAGAAAGAAATAGCTGAAAGCTGCCAACGCTGGTCACTGAGAGTGGCGTGTTTGTACTGATCGAGCGTGCCTTTCCTGCTCCCTACCAACAGGTTCTGTAGGGGAACGAAGATGACATTTCAGAAACTGGAAGAAAAATATGCCTTTTTCTCCCACACTTTTGTACTCCCGTCAGTTTAGTGGCTGCATTTGTGTGTGTGTGTGTGTGTGTTTGGTCCCATTCTCCACCCCCCATTGGCCCCTCTCTCTCCCCCAGCCAAGGAGCAGAAAGCGAACCCTGTAGGCTGTGGTACAAAAGACTGTCTAAGTAACGGACACGTGGTAACTTGTGTGATCTGACCGGCGCGTCACCAAGTGTGGATGTTAAAACAACCCGGCCGTCACACTTTGCTGCTTGACGGTAGTACGTCAACGACCCACGCGTGCAGTTCGTGCATTCACACGCTTCCGTCGCTGCAGAGAACAGTAAGGGCAACAAGTGTGGAGTACTCACGTAGCACGTCCTTTGTGAGCTGATTCCTGTGGGGTCAAGTCCAGCAGTTCTTTAGTCCAAAAGGCGCTCGAAATACACGACACGAACACAACAACAAAGACCTGAGTCGCCTACGGTAACTCACCTGGCCTGCGAGTAAATACAAGGTACATAAACCCCACTAGCGGTACATCCTCAATACCCGCTATACAGGCCATCGCGAAATCGGGACTGAGTACAGCATACCCAAGATCGGATTACAATATACAACATGAACGCAAAGGAAGACCAACATTAGTACATAAAAATCGATAATGCAAACGTAAACAAATAAAAGTACGCCGTCTTTTCGAGGAGGCGCGCGCGCACTCACACAAACACAGTCACAATTCACACGCACGTACAAGCGTGCGCGCCCAGTCTCCCCATCCTCAAAGGCATGGGGTTGCTAAGTCCTTGAAGACAAACCTCTGTTTGCGTTTTCTTTTTTTCTGTGCTCCCTGTCTCTTAAAGAGTTATTTTCCTAGTTCTTAGGATTTGGAATGCGCTGGTTCTGGCGTACTTGAACTCGTACCGGCAAGGGTTCTGACGGATACATTCAGTTCGTCTATATATATGTGTAATGACTGTACAGACAAATGACGAGTAAAATGTACCAATCAGTTTTCTTTGGACATGGAACCATTTAGAATATTGTCCATTAACTAACACACAAGACTTAATGTTACAATAAAAAGTTTATATCCATCGTATAATACTACTGCCAAAGTTGAATCAACGACTTTTTGATAAATGACCACGCCACACTGTCAAAAGCCTTCTCAAAGTCAACCAAAAGAGAAGGCTACGTACACTATGCTTGAATAAAGAAGTATAATATTTTCTCCAATATACCACCCTTTAAGAATTCCTTCTGGTCTTCATGTATAAGCTTAGGTAGAACCGATTTTAAGCGTTGTGCAATGCAAGATGAAGCAATCTTGTAGGCTGTGTTTAGCAGAGTAATTGGTCTCCAGTTTTTCAAAAAGTTCTTATCTTTTCCTTCTTTCGGAATGCATGTTATTACACCCTGCTTTTGAGTTATTCACATTTTTCCCTTTTCAAAGCCACAATTTATTGAACACAAAACCCCCTCACTGCCCCAGCCCGTCAAATTTCCGGGCTGAAAAGTGCCAGCACACGCCTGCAAACAGTCTATTTTCCGGTCATATAAGAAATCTGCTTTAATTACTGTGCGTTTTGATGAAAATCCTTTCGAAAAAGAAATGCATGATTTCAAATTCCGCACTCTTATTGGTCGTTTTCAACGGACATCACGGCAGTGAAAGGGTTAAACATACAGCCACCTTTCTGCTTCCAGTATGGTTTCCCTCAACAACGCATTCAAATCCCCACGGTCATCTGATCAAATTTTCCTGTTCAGTCTTCCAATGAGTTTCTTGTAATTTTTTTAATTTTTTTTTTAATTACCACTTTGTTTTCTAAGAAAGTCAAAAACATCATTTTTCTTTTTGAAGTTCCCTAGCCCATTAGCATTGAATGAATAAATATTTAGTTTTTTTGTGTGTGTTCAGCCATAATAATAAACAAATCATGTTCGTAGCATTCTTGGACATGTCACCGGCCCCGCAACACTGAACACCAAGGCTGGACAACACAAACCAGCGACACGTACAACACGCTGCTTGTCTCGCCTTGCCAGCAACAGATCACTAAACATGCCACGTAACTCCTACCAGCCTACTCCATGGAGCGGGAATAATTTCACAAGTACATTCACATAATACAATCATGTTTTTCGCTTTCGGTCGGCAAACAAACAAGTACAATGGCTGCATGACACGGGTGCTAAGGAATGGGAACTGATCACGGGAAAAATAGAACGAGGGGGAAGCACTGTATGGCGACTTGTGTAAATGAAACTCTGACCCCAAAACCATT
>OY757551.1:15300882-15340786 GCA_963584105.1 Alviniconcha strummeri
CATGTCCACAGGGTAACCGACTTGGAAAGATTTCCAGTTCGAATCTCCAAGGATGAAGCTCCGACGCCATTGCCAGTAGTTGGGCCTTTGTTTATTTCCCCCTTGTCATTCCATCCTTCTCGAGCCTTGTTAGGTGCGTGGCGTTTCGGTCTTTTTCGTTGTGTTTATTCTAGCTTTCACAACAGGCTAAACCTCATCAGGAAGCCTGCCTTTTATTGGGTGTCTCGTGAGCGTCTGCTGCAGGGGCGGGGATAGCTCAGTGGTTAGAGCGCCGGACTCGTGATTGAAAGGTCGCGGGTTCGAATCCCTGCTGGAACGGCGGGAGAATTTTCTTCTCCAGGGTCGACTTTCTGTGCTGACTCTTATTTCGGTATCCGTTCCACCCCCGTGTTACCACAGTAGCACGTAAAAAATCCCGGTCATTCTGCCAAAAGTGCAGGTGGCAGGTTACAGCTAAACACGCATACACCTTACGTATGTGGCTTTTATTGAACCGTGCTTCGGCATTGGTCACAACTTGTCCCTAATATGGTCAAATGACATCTGAGGACATTAAGCATCAACTCATCATCATCAGCGTCTGCTGCCCTGCAGTGTTGTTGTCACTGCTAAGTGGGTTGTATCGTGTACACGAATTACGTGTATCCAGCCTTTGTCACGTTGCTCGTCTGACATTTCCTGCCTCCTCTTTCTTTTCAGAAAGTGTTTGTTTGTTGTTGTCGTTTTGTTTTCCCTCTCTTCTCTTCCACCATACGTCTTTCGTTTTTATCTCTGGCTTATTGGCCATTTCGTAACCGCTGTTAGCTTGCCTGATTAGGGCAGCCATTTTGAATTTCTCTTTTCGTCTGCATTTGTTTACATTCCGATGCTGTGTCATCGGTAGTCCTGATTAGCGATTTGCTTTATCAATCTGCAGGCATTGTATTTCTAGATGGAGGCCGGGTTAGTGAGGAGTTAGTTATGGTTAGTTTGGCTTTCCATCTGTTTGTCGTTGGCACAGTTATTTTTGCTTCTGTGCTCTTATGTCAAGTCAAGAACTTCTTTATTCCTTCACAGGAAAATGTGCCACACATAAAGCCACAAAGACAGTGTACATAGGTAAAAGATTAACACTTAAGAAGTACGCAACAACACGTAGTATCGCACACATCACAATATACAATAAACACAAAGCATAACCACCACTATTCTCATGACACTTCTTCGTCACTTGAAACTCTCCCAGTCGATGCCAAAAATGATATCCACAACTGGCTCGTACTGGAATGGCCATATTCCAGTTGCCATTTCCAACTTTTCAGGCAAATTTATCCGGAGTTTTGTGCACTGAAACTGTAGAAGCAACAATGCCAATGGCAGTCGAGTCTTATCGTGACGTCACGATTAGCCTTTGACTTTACGGCTCCAAGTAAACTCTCGGCCAAAACACGTACGATCACGCGGCTGCAGCGGTTATTTCCCTTGCCCATTCTGCCGTGACATACTGGTCTTGTTTTGCGATTCATAAGCATTTAAGACACTTGAAAAGTATGAAATGATTACTGAGGCATGGGATATATACCTGTATTAACTATGTGAAAATATTTAGTCGGTGGAATATACCAAAGAGGAGATCTAAAGCTAACATCGGTCAAAATCAGTGTTCAGGGGCCCTTTAACGTTCACAGAAACCATAAGGCTTATTAGGGACGGGCGATGAGGGATATATATATTTACTAGACTGCTGCTTCCGCAAGAAATAACCCCTTTTTCGCGGGGTCCAGCGTGTCCGTTTGGAATGGCGGACTGACTGAGTCGACTGCGACCGTTCATTATCTACACCGTGTTTTTGATTAAGAAAAACACCCCTCCCCCCTTTTTTTTTTTAAATCATCGGTAGCCGCTGCTGCATCGTCGGTAGCGCTTCGTGGTTCACCAAAAGTAGATGTGGACAGAGGATGGAACACATCAACGACCAGCCAGACAGAGTCTCGTCCCCTTCTAGACTTTTCGCGGACGACACCATCTTGTACAGCCTCAACATCTGTGCTCAAGATCCTGCAGCTCTACAAGAAGACCTCCGCAAGCTGGAGCAGTGGGAAAAAGAATGGAAGATGTCCTTCCACCCGGACAAATGCAATCGACTGCCAATCACCAGGAGCAAGAAGACCAGCCCGCAAGAAGTCGACTACACCCTCCACGGTCAGATCCTGGAGACAGTCTCCTCGGCCAAGTATTTGGGCGTGACACTGCAGTTCGAATTCGGACGGGGAACTCACATCGATAACGTCTGTGCCAAGGCAAACAGAATGCTTGGCTTCCTCAGAAGAAACCTGAAAGTCTGCTCAGTCATCATCAAGGAGCTTGCTTACGAGGCACTGATCCAACCCCACACTCCGAACATCGCTTTTTGGCACCTTCCTCCAAACTCTGCCAGAATTGGTTACGCCACTGAAGGGGCACTCTTTATCTCCACGCAGATTTCCACCGACGCGGTCAGCGCCCTCCGAAAGATTTGGGTACTAATAAGACTGTGGAAACAACAGCTAGCACCCAAGCACGCACGTAAATGTGAGACGCATCTACACCGGGTAAGAAAAAAGAAAATAAGAAAAAGAAAAAAAAGTTCCGTTTCGATTCAACCGATTTTTTTTTTTTTTAATTTGAACTGGCCGCGTAAGCAACATGGCAACATCAAACAAACGTCTGAATACGGCAGTGGTTGAAAGAAGGATGTCGTAAACCAGTGCTTGGAGTTTGATCCGACCCATCACTGTGTGCGCATGTGCAGTTTGGGACCCCCGCAACGACAAGCATATCTCCAACCTCGAGAAGGTCCAGAAAAGGACAGCACGTTTCGTGCCGAACAGACATCGGAACACCTCAAATGCTGGTGACACGCTCCAACAACTGAAATGGTCAACCCTACAGCACAGACGCCGGACCATACGTACGCCTCACCATGCTGTATAAGATCACAACTGGTCAAGCGTGTGTGAGGTGCCCTGACCTCAAAATCCAGCGCGCAAGTGGAAGAAGAATTAGCCGCCACAGCCTCCAGTACCAACGCTTCAGCTGCCGCACAGACTACAGAAGCAGCACCTTCTTCCCCCGCACAGTCAGGGACCGGAACGAACTCCCCCCAGATGCAGTTCTGTCCCCCACCCTTGGCACCTTCAAGTCGAAGGTGTCATCCCCCTCCCAATAAATTCCAAAACATTTTTTTCTTGCCGATGTCATTATCACTTATCAACGCTGCGCAGTACCCTAAAATGACAGTAATGGCCAGTTTTGTAGCCGATGGTCATTAAGGGAAGAAGAAGAAGAATAGCCAAGCCGATTGTTCCATTCCATCACTCATATCGGATAGCAGTCAACAATCTTCTTCAGGCATTTCAGACTGCTTCAAATATTGTAAGTTTTGAGGTGTTGATAAGTTCTCGTATAAGCTGCTGATTAATACAGCACTGTGTTGTGTGTCAGCGTGAAACGATATGTCCATATTTTTGACATCAGAAGGGTAGTGTAAAACAACAACAACAACAAAAACTACACCATGTTCACATGCACTTCAGCAGTGTGTGTGCTGTTAATTAATGCATTATTCATTGAATTTGTTCAGATTTAGAGGTGGTTAACTGTTAGAGAATAATGACTTGAAATTCAGAAATCACCCTGAAATATATAGATTTTAATCTAGATCAAAGTGTGTAACTAGCTTGTAAGTAAGCAGAATAATCTGCCAGAGAAATCTGCATAAGCAGATCAAAACAAACATAATAACAACATATAATGCAGAATTTACTGGAGATGTGTAAAAAATCTCACGAGGCCTGACTGTTGTCCTTATGACTAACAATAGCAATCATGTTTTGTTGTTGTGTTTGTGGTTTGTATCTCTTTGTGTGCACTCAAGATCTCATGTCCAACTTTTGATAAATGAAGGTTTTATGGCCTGTAGTAAATACCATATTTAACACACACACACATATATATATATAGAAAAACAAGGCTTTCTATGACTCCTGTGCATATATATATATATGAGCAAGTGCCAAAAGGTGAGCACCCAGTCAGTGAAAATATTTTTTGCTGTGATTTGAAAAAAAAAAACTATGTTAAAATGAAGAGGAAGCTTTGTACTAAAAGGAACATGAGTAGAAAGATAGTTCCTCTTCACGTTTTTTTTTAAATGCAGGTTTTAAATTGTCCGGTCACGCGTGACACGTGACAAAAAAACAAAAACAAAAACCCATCAAAAATGGATTAAATTGACATTGTTATGAAAGAAGACTAGCCATCATTGCACATTAGCACTTCTTTTATCAATATAGGGCAAACATATGATACAAATAGTATTATCTGGAGAAAAAAATAAAATTGCAGTGTGTTATTTCATTGGAAAATAAAACAGAAGACAGTCTTTTGGTGCACACATTTTATTGCTTAATACGAAACAGCAGTAGTAGCAGTAATTGGATTTTAATGTCCTTTCACCCACACAGGTTCACCTCAGGTCATAGGCAAATTTCTAAACTCTTCTCACATATATATATATCAACCCTCTGTCAAGTCAGTCTACAAAACCAATCACTTCACAAACATAAAAATACATACACAAATTTTCAAAGAGTTAGTCCCTTCAGTATTACCCCTGTTAAAAGAGTGCATAAGGCACATGCTGGTATCGTTGATCCTTCCATCTAATTTATTGATACCAGGTTAAAGAAAAATGTAAAAAGGAATGGACAGACACAATATAAAAAAAAAAATGTTATATAAATTTATGCATAATGGCAAAAACCAATGCCATATGGCAGCAAGCTGCACATACCACCTACCAACTATCATCTCCTAGCTGCTCAACAAGAGCCATACAAAAAAGCCTAACCCTTAACAAAAAATATTTGCGAGTTTTCTGGAAAAAAAACTCAGGAGAATAGATCATTAGCAGAAAAACAACAAGACAAAAAGGGCAGGAGGCGGAGGCAGAAAAAACAAGTGAGGAGACAGGAAAGGGGAATCAAATGAGAAGCCCTGAGATTCCAGACAGGAGGGAGACATCAGACATCCCCGGCCTCCCTGCGGGGTAAACAACAGCAGAAAAATCATGTTTTTTATCAACGGGTTTAATTCACTGACCATTACCAGTGGAATACTGGACCCCATTATTATTCTAAGAGAGAAAGAGAGAAAAAAGAAAAGAAAAAGGGGGGTGGGGGGGAGCTGTTGCTTTTCTTCAAAGCTGTTAACTGTCAGCTTTCAAAATAGCTGCAAATTATAATCAAGAAACAGCAATAATAAAAATCCATGAGCATAAAAAAGATAGGAGTGGTGAAAGATGTCATTATTCAAAAAGTTACTGATATTCAGTCTCAGTTACATAAGAAAAAGGAAACATTTATCAATGTAATCTCATCCCATGCGAAAATCCCTCTTTCAGAAGTACTGACAAGTGACATTAAGCATTCACTACTCTACCCAACTGTTACTTTCAAAGATTTAATAATAGAAATGCAGAGCAGATGACTAAAATAAATGTACATCTAAAATCATAATTTATGCATAATGTCAAATGCAACAAACTGATGTCTTCCTTCAACTGCAAGTAACTTTGTACAACTGCTTCCTCTGAGTGGAGATGGATTCTTCCAGGGTGATGTTGACTTGTTTGCTGTTGCTCACAAAGTACTTGATGTCCTCCCAGGATTCCTCAGGTTCAGCTGTCCAGTACCACAGTGATCCCTGGGAAGTCATAAAATGCACCTGCACCAACTGCTCCACACACATGGCAGCAACCTGAAAGAGATTGAATGAATAAATAAGTTTTTCCTGTTACTGTTAGCATTATCTGAGCCCTGGACACCAGAACTCTTTCTGTATCGGATGTTGCTACGAAAATTGTTAACAAGTGAAACTGCATTTAAAGTTTCATCACTTTGGACTGATGCAGAACTGTCCGCATTTAGTCTGAGTCCTAAGCTGAGTATGTCCTATGGTAAAAAAAGAAGAAAAAAGATTGCACCATTAGCACTGTTGCTACCAGTGCCACAACCACATTCCAAATGGGTCCTTAATTAAAATCAGTTTAATATACATCATATATCTTCTTCTTCTTTCCTTGGATGCCCACAATCATGTTGATGATTATTCTGGCACTTTAGGTGGTGTTCACAAAGTCCACATTTCCGCTCTGGTCACAAGTCCTTGATTTTAAAATTAAATTGTTGCACTGTCTCAAGTTCATTCTGTCTCTCACTCTCTAAAAACAAACAACTAGTTGACTGGTCAGTGGGAGGCATGTGACACAAAAGTGTCAACAGTCGTCACCTCTACTTCTGGTTCCACTCATATGATATTCTTCACACCATTAACAAAACAAGTGTCCCATTCAATAGATGCAGAACATAATTTTTTTAATTATCCTGTTAGTGTTACTGTTACATGTCAAAATTTAATATGAAACAAAATAATGTTAATGCATTATTTTCTCTTGCATGTTAAATTTAAAACATTTTTAATTGCAGAAAACAAATAATAGCCTTTTGGCTTTTGGAGCCAATGATTTACTTTTTAAGAAAAGAAAAAAGGACTCTTTCCGTCCCAAAATCTAAGGATCTCTTAACTAATACAGTAACTGGCCTAACGTCTAAAAGTTAAAAGGCATGTTTAAAAGTAAAACTCTACAAAAAGTTTTATTATTTTTTTGGTTTTCACTGTGTTAAAATAAAATTACATTGTGTTAAAATCAAACAAACGTCGTTCGTAACATGTGACAAGACCAATCGTGCATTGGTGACGAACGCCCAGTCTTATCCAGTTTGAAACGTTAATACGTGGAAAAGTGCAACACTGGTGTCACCACGTGTTTTTTTTACAACGTACACTGTTTGCGTGATAAAAGCTGGCGATTCGGAAAACACCACTTAAAGAAATATAACTGGTGTGGTCGTTCGTTCCAAGTACGAAAATTGTCTAATGATAATATCTGGTCAGTCGTCATCGTGACAAAAACATGTTTTATGTCACAACTCAGAGTTTTTGGTCCTCGATAAATACGATGTCATGTTGACAGAAAACGCCACTTCAGTACAACACTTCAAATCACTTTTATCACGCAAACAAAAGTCTGTGGTAAGCGAGAGCATATTTGCCATTAAAAAAAAGAAAAAAGAAATCGTGGTCATTCGTCACATTCATACTCGATTTGGTCGTTCGTCACAGTGTTAACCAGCGTGACGAAAGACACATCTTACCCGATTCCTCTACTTCCATTTTCCTTTTGGCGAAGACTACCGGTCACGTGCTCTCTTGCATTCCTGGGAAGCCCATCTGTGGTATTGGATTGTATCCGAACCGCTAAATATTAAAATTAAACGAAGTTGGGTGGTCTTCACTTTGTGACGAAAATTTCTGTACCCGAACTTTTTTCTCTTTATTTTTTAAGTTTGCAAACTATAAACAAAACAAAACAAACACAAAGCAGATGATGATGAGTTGATGCTTAATGATGTCCTCAGATGTCATTTGACATATTAGGGACAAGTTGTGACCAATGCCGAAGCACGGTTCAGTAAAAGCCACATACGTTAGGTGTATGCGTGTTTAGCTGTAACCTGCCACCTGCACTTTTGGCAGAATGACCGGGATTTTTTACGTGCTACTGCCGTGGTAACACGGGGGTGGAACGGATACCGAAATAAGAGTCAGCACAAAAAGTCGACCCTGGAGAAGAAAATTCTCCCGCCGTTCCAGCAGGGATTCGAACCCGCAACCTTTCAATCACGAGTCCGGCGCTCTAACCACTGAGCTATCCCCCCCCCCCCACCCCCCCCCCCCCCGCACAAAGCAGCCGCAAATGCAGAACTTTATTGTAGCCGATCTTTTCGTAGCCGATCTGCATTTGCGGCTGCTTTGTGCGGGGGGGAGGGGGGGGGGGGTGGCGGGGGAGGGGGATTGGGGGGGGGGGGGGGGGGGGGAATAGCTCAGTTGTAAACTTTCGACAAGCCGGTCGAGTGACGAAGCGCGTGACGAACGACCTGTTGAATTTCTAGCATCGTTTTCTCTAATAAATCTCGGGAATTTTTGAAAAATAAAACATGCTCCTTCATTAACAACAACAATTCTATTCAAAAACCAAAGATTCCAAATATTTTGCGAAAAGATCGGTAAAATCGGGTTGACGACGGTGCGTTGGTACGGCGGGCGACATTTTGTTGTCGATTTTCTTAACTTCAGCGGCACTCTCTGTTATTAGTCCACGAATATATATCTCTTTGTATATAAAGGAGACAACACACTTTTTTTTTTTTGAAAATGAGGTTTTAATTTATATGAAAACCAACAGCAAAAATGTGACGTGGGGTGTGCGCACCTTTTGGCACTGGCTCATATATATATATATACTATTACTACATTAGTGTTGTAACTTATATGAGATATAACACTAATGTAGTAGTCGTATAGTGCTTAGCAAAATAAGCTCAGAAAAAGTATGATTTTAAATTATTATCAGATAAGAATTTACATGAGAAAGAAAGGGAGGGGACTGCTAGTTCAATTAACATTATATGAGGCTGATAATAGTGATAGAGTGAGCTCTTGATCAGTAATCTTATTATCATAATAGTAATTCTGTTCATACAATAATAGTAATAATAGAGACAAACAAATTCATGTTTTTCTGTAGGCCCAAGCGGACCTCACAGCATACGAACTGCTGGAAGTTGACCAACCCAGTTGACCAGCCCTCAGACACAAAGTCAACTGAAACACCAGAATCAACCTGACAAGAGCCTGCAACTGTTATGTAAGTGTTGTACTATAATTTTACTTTGTTCACCATATTTCTTATTTAGTCCTTTAAACAATAAAATATAAATAAATAAATAAATAAATAAATTTGATGTTCTTCGCCTGAGGAATCCTTCCAGGTTTGCCCTGATATAACTGTAATGGTTGACTGGGCAAGTTAACCAAGTTACTTACTTACTTACTCCTTCCAGATTTTAAAGGTGTGCCACGCGAGGAAACAAACTGGCCTCAGACATGGAACATTTCTGCTTGCAGGCTTCACATGGTTGTTCTATCAATATTTTTCATTGTTATGCAAAAAAACTTCAATTATTGCAAAGTACTTTGTGGGTTTGAGTTTGAACTTCTAAGGGTGTAGCCATTCTGGTTTGCTTTTAACTGGTGGTGGTGGTGGGGGGTGCTTGTGATATTACTAAATCATCATGCCTCCACTGATGTTGAACATGTATACTATATATATTGGTCTGGTGGTCACATCTGTTTCAAATCACTATACACTTTCCTCACCTCTGTGTTAGACTCACTCAGAGTCTGTGTTGTTCACTCGCAGAAGTGTGCTGCATCTATGTTTGGGTATACTTAAGACTCAGTGTTGCAGGGCATTAAATCATACCCGCAAGATCAACTCTGCATATTATTTGCATTGTCAGTGATCAGTGGAATGTAAAATGTAGGCATAGCCTAGGAATGCTGCACTTACATTAAGCTACACTTACAGTGCGATGTTCAGTTTGAGGGATGCCGATGCAAAGTTATCCTTCTTAAAGTATCGGTACTTTGGCAGTGCGGCATAACTTATTTGTTTAGTATCCTACCGATCTATGTTGCTACATGAAATCGGTGGTATATTATGGCTATAACACTTTGAAGATGTTGACTTCATAGTTGTCGAATGTTCAGTTTACTAGTTGAATATGGTTTAGTACATAGGGGTGATTGTATAAACTGTGAGACATGTTATTTCTGTTTTGATCCGGCTTTTGTATGGCCGAGTCTTGGGCGTGCAGACTTTCACTCTGCTTAGCTTGTAAACCCTTTCCGGGTCTTTGTGCGTGTACCCGAACTGCCCGGTGATGCGCGTCAGTGGTGGCAATTAGGTCTTTGTATCTGTTCACTAACCGAGCAGACAGGCGCAGCCAGATCAACAGTTTAGATTCTTGCTGCGTTACCCGCGTCAGTAAGACGCTTGACGTTGTTCACAGCCGGATATGCTCTGCTAGTCAGTAACCGTGACATGCTGTAACGCTTTGAGTAACTTGACGAGGCTGGAGCCGGTCAGTTTATGACTGACTTCCTCCCGCTTACGGCATGGTCCCAACTGCCACCCGTGTCACTATCCATCTCGTTGTGTGCTGAAGTGGAACTGCTGTAACGATTATCTCACTTCCTGTTTAGTTAAGAATGAGCTTGGTAATCCGCATTCTTCACTGTTACTTTATTGTATACTATTATACTGAGAGTTCATCAGTTAATTGACTGGCCGTCTCTTGTATACTCACCGTGACTCTGTGAGATACAGGTTTTAAGAGTAAGTCAAGCACACGATTTACGTGCTTGATTATTAATCATTTTGTCATGTATTATAGTAACCCACAGGTAAACTACATGGTTACTGTATTTATTAGATTAGTAATTGCTGTTGTTTAGACTTTACATTTGCTTTCATGTTCTAAATGTTTTGTTTGCTTGTGTCTTTTCTAAAACAGACACTGGTTGGTTGGTGTACAAATAAAAGTTATGTTATAGCAACCTCTGACTTGTGACTCTTCATCCATGCTTCCAACCTGCTTTCCCTCTACTCCCCATCCCCACTCCCCTACAAAAGCTGGCGCTTGCGAGCAGGATTGGAAGCAGAAGAGTCACTAACCCGGAAACAGTGTAGAGGAGCTGTCTGGAGGCCGTTCAAGCGGATTCGACCACCAACAACATGGCAGAGCAACCGCCGTGGCGAGCGATCCAGCCACCAAAGCTACCACGCTTCACTGGAGAGGCGGATGGCTGCGACGCCGATGAATTTATTCAGGAGGCGGAGCGCATCCTCCGGAACTTCAGGATGGAGGAAGGAACAGCAGTGGAGTGGCTGATCCAGGCTTTGGAGGGATCTGTCCGGAGGGAGGTGCTCACCCGCGCAGCAGGGGAGGCAGACACAGCGGCCAAAGTTTTGGCAGTCCTCGCAGCCACCTTCGGCGACCACTGGGGCCTCTCTGCTCTGCTCACTTCGTTCCACGGCCGGCGGCAGGGAATGGGGGAGAGTGTAGTGGGGTACGCGCAGCACCTGCTGATGCTGACCACCAAGCTGAACGCAGCGCAGGCAGACGCCGTTAACCCCGCTATGCTCTGCGACCGTTTTATCGACGGGCTGCGCCCCCCCCCCCCTCCCTCCGTCACGACATTCGTCGCTACGCCAGGGAGCATGCTGACGTCACCTTCCATCAGGCACGGGCTGAGGCTCAGCGCTGGATGCGCGAGGATGCTGATGTGGAGGTGCGAGCGGAGCAGGTCCTGGTGGCTCAACCCCAGCACAACAAGGAAGTGGAGGAGCTGCGGGCCCAAGTAGCGGCTCTGACGGCGAAGACAGCAGAGGTGCAGGCTGAGCTGCAACATCAGTCAACCCGGGCACCACGGCCTAAAGTATGCTACTGGTGCGAGCAGCCTGGCCACTTCCAGCAGGACTGCGTTGAGAGACGCCAGTACGCCCAACGGCAGCAGGGCCCTCGAGCCTCCTTCAAACCCAGCCGAGCCACGGTTCTACGCTCAGCGGCACAGCGCTGGACCACGTTTTCCATCCCACCAGGGAAACTAGAGGTCCCCGTTGTCAGGACCCAGACAACGGGGGACATGAATCCTGTGGGCATGATTGGACGATGCCCCACAGCAGACATTGTGATGAACGGTAGGAAAGTGAGGGGACTGATTGATACAGGGAGTGAAGTTACGACTGTGACTGAGAGGTGGGTGGCGGAAAATCTGCAGAACTCTGACCTCCTTCCCATGACTCATGTGACCTTGAAGGCAGCAAACGGGCTGGAGATTCCGTATAGTGGGGTAGTAATAGTAGATTTAGAACTTTTAGGACAGAAGTGTGAGGGTGTACCAATGTTAGTTGTTAAGGATTCTAGTGACCCCTCCACCAGGAAGAAGAAGAGTGATGTGCCAGCACTGGTGGGGATGAGGGATAGCTCAGTGGTTAGAGCGCCGGACTCGCGACTGAAAGGTCCCGGGTTCAAATCCCTGCAGGAGCGGCGGGAGAATTTTCTTCTCCAGGGTCGACTTTCTGTGCTGACTCTAATGTCGGTATCCGTTCCACCCCCGTGTTACCGCAGTAGCACGTAAAAGATCCCGGTCATTCTGCCAAAAGTGCAGGTGGCAGGTTACAGCTAAACACGCATACACCTTACGTATGTGGCTTTGCATGAAGTGACAAGGTGCATAGTTGTATGGTGTACACAGAACTTGCGCCAGTATGGCTGCAGTTTCATGTGGCACCAGCCATGCCAGCGCTGTAATTACACCACTTCGGTGGATATAAAAAAAAAAAAAAAAAACGCGCTATAAAAAGCTTGTCACTCAGGCGAGCGCAGTTCCATCAACACCAACCTTGATCAACTTGTACAACATGTGTCAAGACATCAGTTTGAAGTCGTGTGTTTGCAGTCCCTGGCCTGCCCCCCGGGCAACCTGCCCAGACTGGAAGGGTATTACTACCCGCCAGTTGTCGGTCCGGTCTCTCCGAGGGACAAGGTCATGGCCTGCATATACATCAGACACAACGTCCTCTTTAGCAACGAACCGAACATCACAGGTCCTCCCAACGGGTACACCTGCGGAGTGAGGGTTCGTGTTCAGGGGCAGTTGGATTTCATGATTGTGAACTGCTACACCCCCCAGCCATGCACCAGTTTCGACTGGCTGACTGAGCTGGGAGGCAAAGGCAGATGCCTGGTCACTGGAGACTTCAACGTCCGGGACAGCAGCTGGGAGCGGGATTACGAGTCCTCATCATCCACACTCACCGCCCAGATAGACAACAGTGACTTCATCGTGCTGAACGATGGTTCTTTCACCCGCATACCTGACCGCTCGGATCAGAGGCCGTCGGCTATCGACCTGACCCTCGTGACTCCCGACACAGCCAGTGGTGCGGAGTGGGAAGTAGGTGCGGATTCTTTGTCGTCCGACCACCTGCCCATCACAGTCAGCTTCGTCTTCTCAGCAGAGAAGGAGACTCCTGCTACCACCAGCAAGTACAACTACGACCTGGCCAACTGGGACTTGTTCAGGAACCTTCTGGGAACCGCAGAGATAAACGTAGGCGATGCTGACCTCGACGAAGTGAACCGACGACTAGTCTCCTCCATTCTGGAAGCCGCCAGGGAAGCTATACCGGTGACCGGTGGTGGGCTGTCACGGTCGAATAGCAACCCTTGGTGGAACAAAGAATGCGAGGAGGCTGTCAGACTCAAACGGGTAATGTATAGGTACTACTCCAAAGACCAGAACGCTGAGACTCACGAAAGAATGAAAGCAGCCAACAGAGACTGCAACAAGATCATAGCACAGGCCAAGAAGGATCACTGGATAGCCTTCGCGGATTCTATTTCGGCTGGGAAGGCGGACTTAGGATCTGTGTGGAAGAAGATCAGAAGAATGAAGCAACAGTGCGTTGTTCCTGATTCTGACCTGCAACACGGCAGCACAAAGTACACGACGGCCCAGAGCAAAGCGGACGCTCTCGCGAAAGCTTTCGCCGAGGCCAGTGACACCGACAGTCTCCCGGCGGACAGGCAACAATTCCGACGAGAGATGGAGGCTACCTTCACGCACCCGGTGCCAGATGACAGTCTGGCGGTTAACACCCCACTGACCTGCACCGAGCTAAGACGAGCCTTGGCTTCCATCAAGAAAGTCAAAGTCTCCACCGGTGTGGACACCGTCTCGTATCGGATGCTGAAAGAGGCCCCCGAGTCGTTTCTGAAGATCCTGCTGGATTTCTTCCAAAGATGCTGGGATGGGGGCACAATTCCCGCGGGGTGGAAACACGCCATTGTCGTCCCCATCCACAAACACGGCAAACCGAGGAAGGAGCTCGGCAGTTACAGACCCATCTCCCTGACATCCCACCTAGGGAAAGTGTACGAACGGGTGATCAAGAACAGACTAGAATATTACTGTGAGTCCAAGAAAGTGTTCCCCGTGTGCCAGGCCGGTTTCCGACGGGGACGTGGTGTCACAGACCACCTGGTGAAACTGGGTGAGCACGTCGGGAGGGCAATAGGGAGGAGAAAGGTCCTACTGACGTGCTTCTTTGACATCTCCCGTGCCTACGACCAGGTCTGGCATGCCAAGCTACTACAGAAACTCAACAAGATCGGAATTTCTGGCAACATGTACAACTACATCAGATCCTTCCTGAGCGACAGATCGATGCAGGTCAGGTGGAAGGGAGCCACGTCGACCACCAAAGGAGTAAGTATGGGCGTTCCTCAGGGATCTGTGATCGCCCCCCTGTTGTTCAACATCATGGTCCACGACGTGGACTCGGCAGTGAAAGGAAAGGTAGTGCTGACCATGTACGCCGACGACCTGGCGATATGGACGGACACCCACATCAGACGTCTCCACACAAACAGCTCGTGGGTGAAACAAAGCATGAAACTGTTCCAGGAAGCTGTGGACGGGGTGGTCCACTTTATGCAAGTGAATGGATTCGCTCTCTCTTCCCAGAAAACTGTGTTCCTCCCATTCCACACCAACACCTCTCAGAACACGGAGGTGCACATCAGGGTGAACGGGCAGAGCATCTTTGCATCGAAAGAAGTCAAGTACCTGGGTGTACACTTCACTCGCTGGGGGCGTACGAACCAGCAGGTCGTGCACAACGCGCGGAACGCCTCCCGAGCCCTCAACGTGATCAAGGTGCTATCTGCTCAGCCCTGGGCGAACACCCCCAAGATCCTAGTGAACGTGGTGCGGGCCCTGGTGCGCTCACGCCTGTCGTACGGACTGGAAGCCATGCCCCACCTCTCGAAAACGGGTCTAGCCCGTCTCACCGCCATAGAGGTGCGCGGTCTGCGACTGGCCCTCGGGCTGCCGCAGTCCGTGCCGCAGTGCCTGGTGTACAGAGAGGCCGGGCTCCTCCCGTTCCGCCGCCACATCCAGCTCGTCTGTAGCAAGTATGTTTTTAGATGCCAGACTATCGACAACTCCACCGTCGACGAGATAACTGCTACCTTCCGTAAGCCCTCCCGACTCCAGTCCTACTCCTCCATCTGTGACCTGGTCTGCGACCTGGTCCGGAGCGCGGGACTGGATGGTGTTGAAGTGGCGACGAGGCCGATGCATCCCTATCCACCTTGGCTCATGGAACGAGCGCACGTTGAGGTGGACATGGAAGGGCTAATGAAGGACCAGAATCCACTCGTTTTAGCAGTGACAGCTAGGCTATGCCTGGAAGAAAAGTACCAACACCACCTGAAGATCTTCACTGATGGTTCTGTGATGGAGGATGGTGCAGCTGGAGCTGCCTTTGTGATCCCAGAGTTCAACAACCTCACACACTCCTATTCACTGCCTGCAGTGTCGGTCTTCACCGCTGAGCTGCTGGCTATCTCGATGGCCCTGCAACACATCAGCGCGATACCTGTCACTCCCTTCGCCATTGTTATCTGCAGCGACTCCAAGGCGGCGCTGGCAGCCATCAAGTCCGACTCTCAAAACGCACGGGAGGATCTCGTGCGTGAGATCGCGACAACTACCCATCAGCTGATCACCCGCGGTACGGAAGTTCGCTTTCAGTGGGTACCAGCGCACGTCTGCCTCTCTGGAAACGAGAAGGCGGATAGAGCAGCAAAAAGAGGAGCCAAGGGAGTTGACTCCTCGACTGTGACGATGAAAATCGGCCTGGCCGACGTATATGCGGAACTAACCAAGCAGGCGTGGAAGCAGTGGGAGAAGGAGTTCCACCCAATGGCCACGGCCAAGGAGTGGGACGACACCTCTCCCCCCTGCAGGGCAGGAGTCTTCTTCCCTGGAATTCCGACCTACCTAGCTCGCATCATGCATCGTCTACACGTGGGCGTCTGGAGATGCATGTGCGTACCGACGAAGTGTGAGTGTGGGATGAGCGTCTCGTTTCACCACGTGATGTTCTCCTGCACCTCATGTTCAGACCACTTCCAACCGTTGACTGGGAAACTACGCAGCGTGGGACTGCCCCTGTGTACAAAAAGCCTGGCAGTGTGCGACCAGCGTGAAGGATGGAGCCTCTTGCGGGCTGCAGCCAGACTGGTCTACACCTGTCCACTGGCAGCCTACCTGTAGTAGCCTACCTGTAGTAGCGGGACCACCGGCTACGTTCAACTCTTTCCCGCAGCTCGGGTTAATCCCGGCGGTGGAGGAAGGGGTGAACGTCTCCGTGTCTCCCGCACCCAGTTGTAGTCTGCTGGACCTGATTACAGCGACCACCACAAGTGTATGCTTGCATACCCAAGCATTTTTAGCCGCCTGACTACAGGCCTCAAGTTTACTACAAGTGTATGTGAACTACCATGTGCGTCTTCGACGTTTTTAACTGTAAATACTGTGTGTGCCGATTGTATATATTACATGTTGTGCAGCCCGTCGACATAACCTTGCAAGTTTTTTATCTGCAGCCCAGTTTTTAACTGTAAATAGTGGAGGACGATTTTTAAACCGGACCCCTAGCGTGCTGCTCAGTTCTACGAGTGAACGCCCCAGTACAGCCAAGACGACCCAGCACCCTGACCCTAGTATTGATCCGCAGGTGGACCCATCTCATCCCTCCCCTCACCCCTCATTCCCCCTTTGTTCCAGCGACCTCATGTCCCGATCCAAATATTGATCCGCAAGTGGACCAAGCTTACTTCGCTCCCCATCCCCCCCGTCTCCCCCCATGGTTTTAACTATGATATATCCAAAACAAGCTTACTTTATAGATTGTCCCTAATATGCTTTTGGCATCTGAGGACATTAAGCAAAAACAGAACGAACGAACAAAGCGAGCGCAGTGAGTCTGCTCAAGAGTTTGGCTTTTATGTTGCTTAACGTCCACGGAGGCGGGATGACCTATTAGGGACGGGGACAGAGTGGGAAAGAGGGCCAGGGTGATTGGCTCGACCGCGGAAACCGCCCGAAAAAGACCGGAGAGACCGTGGACCGCCGCCAGAACAATGGAAGTGTTAAGGCGGTGTCCCCTCGCCATTGCCCAGCGACTTGTGCACTGCGCAATTGCTCTTTCAACTGCTGTGCTGGACAGAGTCACTAAGACAATGTCCGTTGCACCGCTGTTGACGAACAACTTGGACAACTCGAAGCAAAAGATGTCCAACTTGCTCAGCCCAGCTCCACCTCCCTACTCATGATCTCTTCTGGGCAAAAGTGAGGGTCCAGCTCCACCTCCCTCCTCTAAGATCTCTTGATCTTTTGATCTCGCCTGGAACCCTGCACTTGTGCTCAAGAGAGCTGAGAATAGCGCTATATAAGTGATCATCAATCAATCAATCAATGGGGCGGGGATAGCTCAGTGGTTAGAGCACCGGACTCGTGATTGAAAGGTCGTGGGTTCGAATCCCTGCTGGAACGGCGAGAGAATTTTCTTCTCCAGGGTCGACTTTCTGTGCTGACTCTTATTTCGGTATCCGTTCCACCCCCGTGTTACCACAGTAGCACGTAAAAAATCCCGGTCATTCTGCCAAAAAGTGCAGGTGGCAGGTTACAGCTAAACACGCATACACCTTACGTATGTGGATTTTATTGAACCGTGCTTCGGCATTGGTCACAACTTGTCCCTAATATGTCAAATGACATCTGAGGACATTAAGCATCAACTCATCATCATCATCATCATCAATCAATGAATGTGTTATGTAGGGTGAGTAGCTTGTTGAATAACTTAGATATTGTTCCCCATGTCTTGCAACCAGCCGTCCGTGAAATTCGCCTTGAACGCACCTCCGTCAGGGGTGTGGCTCGAATAACAGGCCAGACTCTCATCCAAGCCCATTCCCTCGTCACCCTCCGCATCACAGGAGTGCAGCGGCCATCAAGACACCTGTTGGCCTCACCCTTGGCCCAACCCCTCCCCCGAGGGCTACTCCTCATTCCCACCCTTGTGAGCGGCGATGCGACACAGAGGTGTGTACGCCTCGCTAACCTGTCGGCAGAGGATTACATCCTTGCCAGACGCACGCCTGGGGCAGTGTTACACGCAGTGGACGGCATTGAAAGCGATGAGGGTGTGCAGATTACGACGACCTGCAACGAGATGACCGTCTCCATGGAACCCTCCATTGCAGAGTCTGCTCCCTCAGATGCTGTTCCCTGCCCTGCATTTGACGGCATTGACGACGAGCGGGCCCGGCTGCATGCCTTGCTTAATCAGTATGCCCACGGTTTTACCCAGGATGACCTCGATCTTGGGTATACTGAGGCAGTGCAACACCGCATCCCCACCAGCGATGATGCCCCAGTCGCGCAGCCCTACCGGAGCATACCGCCAAACCAGCTCCAGGAGGTGAAGGAACACATCAAGGGACTCCTGGCCCAGAGATTCATTGTGGAGAGCCACAGTCCCTACGCAGCTCCGGTGGTCCTGGTGAGGAAGAAGGACGGCAGTCTTCGGCTCTGTGTCGACTACAGGCGACTGAACTTGAAGACTGTTGGTGATGCCTACCCACTCTCCAGGATCCAGGAGTCCCTGGATGCACTGGTGGGGGCCCAGTACTTCTCCACCCTGGACCTCGCCAGTGGGTACCACCAGATCTCCATGGATCCCCGGGACCAGCACAAGACAGCGTTCACGACACCCTTCGGCTTGTATGAATACACAAGGATGCCGATGGGCCTGGCGTCAGCCCCTGACACCTTCCAGCGTCTGATGCAGGCAACCATGTCAGACTTTGCCTTTCAGTTTCTGCTCGTCTACCTCGACGACCTCCTTGTCTACTCCAAGACGTTCGACGAGCACATGGAGCACCTAGAACGACTCCTGCAGCGGGTGACAGAGACTAGTCTGAAACTGAAAGCCAGCAAGTGCCAGTTCCTGAGGCGTGAAGTCACCTATCTTGGCCACACGATCTCGGCTGATGAAGTGAGCTGCGAGTCTGACAAGGTGGAGTGTGTGCAGGACTGGCCAACACCAACAACGACAACAGAACTTTGCCAGTTATTACCGGCGGTTCATCAGCGGGTTTGCCAGGATTGCCGGGCCGCTCCATGACCTGGTGAGCGACGGAGCCAAGCGCTCCAAGAAGAAGGCAGCTGACGTATCCAGGCTTTGGGGTCCCAAGCATCAAGAGGCCTTTGACTCCTTGAAGGGGACTATGACGACAGCTCCTGTACTTGGCTACGCTGACTACACCAAGCCTTTCATTTTGGAGACGGATGCCAGCCATGACGGGCTCAGCGCCATCCTGTCCCAGGAACAAGATGGGAAGTCAAGAGTGCTTGCCTTCGCCAGCCGACGCCTCCGGCCCAGTGAGAAAAACAGTTCACTCTACAGCAGCATGAAGCTGGAGTTTCTTCGCATGAAATGGGCAATAACGGACAAATTCCGGCATTACCTGTTGGGAGGAAAGTTCAAGGTCATCACCGACAACAATCCGCTGACATACTTTCGCTCCGCGAAATTAGGCGCGTTAGAGCAAAGATGGGCCTCACAGCTCGCACAGTTCGATTTTGACATCCAGTACAGACCGGGGAAGATCAACCCTGCGGATGCCCTTTCCCGCATGCCCCTCGAACCCTCTCATGAACCCTTCCTGACAGTGGTGCCACCAGAGGTAGCCACTGTCAGTGCTCTCCAGTGCGAGCAGCTGGCTGTCGACCCCACCCCCACTGCTGGTGTCCTTGGCGACACCATGGCTCCTGTGCTGCCCCTGGACAAGGAGGAGGAACCTGATCAAACGGCTGTTCCCGAGGCTGCAACTGAGGTACTCCCCAGACTGTCTCTGGCTGACTTGCAGCAGCTACAGCAACAGGATCCAGTCCTTGGCCCGGTGCTCGCAGCCTGGCCAGCCAAGCCCTCCGACACCAAGGAACGTTCCATGAGAGCACTGGTGCAGCAGTACCCTCGACTGTTCCTAAAGAAGGGGGTACTCCATCGCAGGCAGGCTGACCAGCGGCGGGGTACTCTCGAGCAGCTGGTTCTTCCCAGCTCACTTCGGCCTGATGTCCTGGCGTCGCTCCATGATGATATGGGCCACCAAGGCTATGAGCGCACCATGGAGTTGCTGAGGCCTCGTGTCTACTGGCCCGCCATGTACAGAGAAGTCAGAGACTACATCAGCAGCTGTGAGCGGTGCACGATGGGACATGCACCAGCGCTCCACACCACTTCCAGTCATCTGCTTGCCAGCCGTCCCCTTGAAATCCTTGCAATCGACTTCACGAAGCTTGAGACTGCTAGTGATGGGCGATAAAATGTTCTTGTTCTAACCGATGTTTTCTCGAAGTTCACCTAGGCCATACCGACGCGCAACCAGGAGGCAGGGACTGTCTCCCTAGACTGCGACTAAGGTGTTGGTCCACGAGTGGTTCCAGCGCTACGGGGTACCCCAGAAAATCCACAGTGACCAGGGTAGGGACTTTTGAGTCTAAGTTGGTGAAATCCCTGTGTGAGCTCTATGGCATCAAGAAGACCCGGACCACTCCATACCATTCCCGTGGCAACGCGCAGTGCGAGCGATTCAATCGCTCGTTGCATGATCTGCTTCGAACCCTGCCCCCGGAACAGAAGTCCAAGTGGCCACAGTACCTCCCGGAGCTCGTGCAGGCGTATAACAATACGCCTCACGCTTCCACCGGGTTTTCGCCCCACTTCCTTCTGTTCAGCCAGGAACCGCAGCTACCAGTTGACCACCTGCTTGGGCGCACAACCACGTCCGCGGTTGGACCCACCGACTGGGTACGACAGCATCGGCTGCGCCTGCAGGCTTCACACGCCAGGGCACTGAAGCATATCCAAGAAGCTGCAGCGGAAAGACGAAAGCAGACGGACTAGAAAGCTGCCGATCACCCACTACACGTTGGTGACTTGGTTTACCTGAGAAACCGTGTCCTCGGCAGGAGCAAGATCCAAGACCGGTGGCGTCCTGAACTGCACATCGTGACCGCACGTCCCTACCCCGGCATACATGTGTATGGGGTCAAACCATTCTCTGGCGGGCAGGAGCGGTCCCTCAGTCCCTCAGTCGAGATGACCTGTTGCCTGCCAGGGCACCATTGATTGCTGCCGCAGAGGAGCCGACACGGGAAACACCTGCTCAGGCCAACCCACAGTACCCTGATCGGGGTGAGTTCTGGCTGGGTCGGCCTGCGACTGTTGGCTTGCCTCCTCCCGCACCCATTCCTGCTGCCCCCATTCCTCTTGGTCCCGTTCCCGCTGCACTCATTCCCGTTGCACCCATTCCTGCAGGTGACGCACCGCCAGTCAGAGCCAAACCTGCACTCAGGCGTTCCACCCGAGTGAACAACGGGGTAAACACCAATGCTGTCCCCATTCCTGTTGGTCCCGTTCCCGCTGCACCCATTCTTGCAGCTGACGCACCGCCAGTCAGAGCCAAACCTGCACTCAGGCGCTCCACCCGTGTGAACAAAGGGGTAAACCCCAATGCTGCCAACCTACCTCGAAGAGCAGTGTGGCGACCATAATGTTGCGTTGCACTGCTGTGTATATTTATTTCATCATGATCGAACTTTGATGGCTTGACCGCTAATCTGGTATGATGAGTTGATGCTTAATGTCCTCAGATGTCATTTGACATATTAGGGACAAGTTGTGACCAATGCCGAAGCACGGTTCAATAAAAGCCACATACGTAAGGTGTATGCGTGTTTAGCTGTAACCTGCCATCTGCACTTTTGGCAGAATGACCGGGATTTTTTACGTGCTATTGTGGTAACACGGGGGTGGAACGGATACCGAAATAAGAGTCAGCACAGAAAGTCGACCATGGAGAAGAAAATTCTCCCGCCGTTCCAGCAGGGATTCGAAACCGCGACCTTTCAATCACGAGTCCGGCGCTCTAACCACTGAGCTATCCCCGCCCCCAATCTGGTATTACTTCATAGCATTATATATGATCAGTTGAGTAGTAACGGGACAGAGTCCAGATCAGGTCACTGAGCGTTATGTTGTCTGTGAGTGAGAGTTATGTTTATTTCGAGTCTTTCATGTTGCTTAACGTCCACGGAGGCGGTATTTATTTCGAGTATACGTGTTAACCTTTATATAAGGCCCTGTATTCTCGTGTGTGCATTTCTCTAATGAAACGTTTTATCGTACCGCGGGGCCTTCACATAAGGCTTGGTATTGAAATCATGGTTTGAGATGGCAGACATCACTTGTGTGCCGTTCATGTTGTAAATGACATGCAATGTGTAGTATTCGATTGTTGCAATGTGCGCTGTGTTCTTTTATTTTTTTCGAATATGTTGTTTTGAGGTCTCGTACAGCCAGTTGTGGAACGTCCTCCATTTTTAAATCCCAGATGGCAGTAGGTTTTTGAAAGGCAATAAGAACAGATGTTTCTTTTGGAGTTTTCATCATTAACGCAAGGAATCCTCTTTTTCATCCTTTTGTCCCGTTTCAAGCAATGCGTTTTGGGTCTGTCTGGTTTACTTGGCTTAAATGCAGTAATCATTTTGCCCTTTAACTGCAGTGCAATCATTGTTTGGTCTTTGGAGACGTTTTGTGTAGTTAGCCAGGCCTTTATTAGTATGTTGGCAAAAAGGGGTACAGTTTTGTGCGTGGATGTATTGGGTACCACTTTGATGGTTTGTTAACTCAACTCTTAGTTGCCCTACACCCTTTAGTTTTGTTTATTGCTATGTGATTAACCAGCGAGGACGCTGGTTATGAATGAAACATAGTTCAGGAGCTGTGTGAGAGTCGAGGTGGACGTCCTGGGCTGTCCGTCCTAACGAGCCTTCTGGTTTCCGTGGACGTAAAGATTTATTGAACCGTGCTTCGGCATTGGTCACAACTTGTCCCTAATATGTCAAATGACATCTGAGGACACTAAGCAACACTTCAACATTATGAATGAATAGGGGGGGATGTAACCGAGTGTATTGTACACATGTTCCGGCCCATACCCTTTAACCTTTTCTTTCCGGTCCTTTTCCTTTCTGATTGGGTGGGGTTTTTATGGCCCAATTATCTAAGGTGTTAAAAGTTGTGTGCTGGGCCGGCAGCATCCCTTTCCCCCCAGTGTCCCTGCAGAGGCAGGTTGTTTGTTTAACTGTTGCGGCCGGTGTTTATGTGTTTTCATCAGGGGAGAGCCTGTAAGTAGTTATTTTTCTATGGCTTGTTGTTCTGTTGTTTCTATTGATGTAAATAATGTATGTTTATAATGTTATCATGTTCACAACGTGCCTTGATTTTGGTTCTTGAATACGTGGGTAATTTCGGCGTCAGATTGCCGCCTGGTTGCAGCCGCTGTGGCGTCAGAGTACCTTGTTTGTGCGTTCATATCTTAAGCTTTTATGCCACAGGATGACCGATGTTTCCAAAATGTATGTAACTAGTATGTTATGCTGCCATTGTTGGATGTTCAGTTTGAGGGATGCCGATGCAAAATTATCCTTCTTAAAGTATCGATACTTTGGCAGTGCGGCATAACTTATTTGTTTAGTATCCTACCGATCTATGTTGCTACATGAAATCGGTGGTATATTATGGCTATAACACTTTGAAGATGTTGACTTCATAGTTGTCGAATGTTCAGTTTACTAGTTGAATATGGTTTAGTACATAGGGGTGATTGTATAAACTGTGAGACATGTTATTTCTGTTTTGATCCGGCTTTTGTATGGCCGAGTCTTGGGCGTGCAGACTTTCACTCTACTTAGCTTGTAAACCCTTTCCGGGTCTTTGTGCGTGTACCCGAACTGCCCGGTGATGCGCGTCAGTGGTGGCAATTAGGTCTTTGTATCTGTTCACTAACCGAGCAGACAGGCGCAGCCAGATCAACAGTTTAGATTCTTGCTGCGTTACCCGCGTCAGTAAGACGCTTGACGTTGTTCACAGCCGGATATGCTCTGCTAGTCAGTAACCGTGACATGCTGTAACGCTTTGAGTAACTTGACGAGGCTGGAGCCGGTCAGTTTATGACTGACTTCCTCCCGCTTACGGCATGGTCCCAACTGCCACCCGTGTCACTATCCATCTCGTTGTGTGCTGAAGTGGAACTGCTGTAACGATTATCTCACTTCCTGTTTAGTTAAGAATGAGCTTGGTAATCCGCATTCTTCACTGTTACTTTATTGTATACTATTATACTGAGAGTTCATCAGTTAATTGACTGGCCGTCTCTTGTATACTCACCGTGACTCTGTGAGATACAGGTTTTAAGAGTAAGTCAAGCACACGATTTACGTGCTTGATTATTAATCATTTTGTCATGTATTATAGTAACCCACAGGTAAACTACATGGTTACTGTATTTATTAGATTAGTAATTGCTGTTGTTTAGACTTTACATTTGCTTTCATGTTCTAAATGTTTTGTTTGCTTGTGTCTTTTCTAAAACAGACACTGTTTCCTGGTTGGTTGGTGTACAAATAAAAGTTATGTTATAGCAACCTCTGACTTGTGACTCTTCATCCATGCTTCCAACCTGCTTTCCCTCTACTCCCCATCCCCACTCCCCTACACTAGTATTAATACTCTGTAACTGTTATTATTGTTACTTGTGTGTTAGATCCCATTCCCTCTTAATACTGCCCACCCTTAGCTGCATGTGTATCTGTGGAAGATTGTGTTTGCTATCTCTTTGAGGTGTATTATGACCTGAAATTGCTGTGATTCAAAAATGCTCTGACAGAATGTTTATTTATTTACCGGATATTTATTTTTGAAACTGTTTAACGTGAATGTGTAATTGTCGGTGTTGTGCTGTCGGTGTTGCCAGTGCTGACAAGAAGTGTGACATTGCAGTTTTCTGTCACTGTGACACACAGTCTGTTATTAGTGTGAATAAAACAGCTGAAACTGAAAGTTGCATTATTGTGAAATACATTGAATTGTGTATGATTTCATCCTCTACCAAACTGTACCTGAATCATACCTGAAGTTCTTGTGACCTTTACGTTTAAGTGTGCATTTTTTTTATTTGACCAAGTTTTGACTTCGAGAGACAAGTTTTGACTTCGAGAGACAATCTTCCTCTTCCCCCTCCAATCCCCCTTTTGTGATTTAGCTTCTTCTTTTTTTCTTCTTTTTTTTCTTCTTTTTTAACTCATGAAATTGACATGTCTATGTGCAATGATATCTGTGTTTGGCTGGCTGTCAGACAGAGGCCAAGGGAAAATTGTTATATTACTTTCAATAATGTTGTTTACACACCAGTTTTGACTATGTTTCAGTCTGAAGGGAACCTCCACCAGTTATTCATTGTGTTGGGTACATAAACTTTGAAGACATCTGTGAAGATTCAAGATTCAAGATTACTTATTATCTCATTCGAGAAATTAAAACGTGGCTGAACATTAACCACACCACAGTACGCAATAACACATATTGTATATTTTAGAACTCAAAGAACAGTTATCGAAACTACAAATTACATATTAAACAAACTAGTAATTCATGTAATTTACACACACACACACACACACACACACACACACACACACACACACACACACACACACACACACACACACACACACACACACACACACACACACTACTCTGACATTTGAACAGACTTATCTATTCAGAAATGATCCTGGGAAAGTACAGCTTCCATGGTGCATCACAGAAAACTCTGTGACAACTATTCGGCTTTCGGAGTTACGCTGAATAACCTTCTCCAGCTACACATTCTCACAATTCTGGCGGTTTCAAAATCCTGCGTCATACAACCTTCATGCCAGCTCCCGCTTCTCGCCATTCCGGTGGGGCTTCATACTCAACAGTGTGAACCAGAAAATTTAAGTTGGCTATCCTGTGGGCACCCAAATGACAGTGACCACATGTGCTACGTCAAGACTGCGAATTAATCAGTGAATGTTTGTTGCTCATGTACATAACGTATGTAAACATCACATATGAAAGTAACTGAATCAGGGAAATATGAAATGGTTCATGCAAACCATGAATAATTCAAGCTTTACTAGCATAAAATTTTGAGAAAAAAGAAAAGAAAAAAAAAAGAATGTGGTAATTATATTTTTCTTTCTCTTGCTTAGTTGATTGTATGTAACCTGAATGTGTGTTTACCCATACAAATGCAGAATGTGGCATACAAATTTAATCTCATTTTTTAAATTTGTTCATTTTGTAGAATTTTCGCAGCATACAGTTATTGTGTAAGTACTGTCTCAAGCTCAAAGAAGCATGTCTTGCTGGTGGACATGGTTTTGTTCTCTGTTTTGGTTGAACATGCCTCACCGATGTCTGAAAACAAAGTGGCCTGTTGAAAGTACAGATCTGAAACGCTGGATTGTATGAGTATACTCTTTATAAGTATGGATGTAAAACGACCCACGATGTAGTGAATGGAAGGTGTCAACTGTTTTCCTTCTTTGAGAGTATGGGTGAATTTACACTTACAATAGTTAGATTAAAAGGCAAGTTTGTTTGTTTACTTTTGCTCATACTACAGAACAGGTTGCATAATGATACCCTTGTATCTCATTGACAAAGTCATAGCATACTGCGGGGTGGATGAAAATTTTTTAATGATAAAGTTGCGAGAAAAAAGAACGAGCATATATACGGCGAAGGCTAACGGAAACAGAGCAAATCCCCAGACCATTAGCTTTCGAAATGAACACACGCGCACGCACTGCACGCACGTACGCACACAAACTGAAGAAACCACATGACGCATACACACACAACCACGCGCGCCCAAACAAACAATACAAACTTGCTGTCTCTTCTTTATCTTCTTTAGACCTACTTTATAGTGAAATAAGGACAAACTGTACTCACACCATATGCTACGATCTGCATGTTGGGCACTTGATGGCAAGGAGACTGTGCAAGTGTGTTAAAAAACGTACTTCTGACGCCCACCGACGCGAGCAGTGCAGTGTGGTGGGATTTGAACCGGAACGGAACGATTAGAGTGAAGCGATTGAGTGCTGGGGCGACCCACATGCAAAACGCAATGAGGGTCGAATTGTGCTTAACCGCCAGCAGTCTATGCACATAATTATGGTGACAAACAATATAGCGTTAAACTCACCATGTATCAGTCACTGTCAGTGTTCATTGGCATATATCGCAGTTTAGCACTATGTTCTTGGGCTTGGCAAAGATCATGGAAAGGGGGGTGGGTATGAGGGGAGAGGACTTTGGGGAAAGGAATGCCGGGATGAGGGGGGAATAAGTGGGAGGTTACTGTGTGGAAAGGGATGGGATGAGGGAAGGGGTCTGTGGAGAAAAGGATGGGGAGGGGGGGGGGGGATAAGGGGAGGGGACTGTGTAGAAAAGGAGGTGGAGAGGGGAGTGGACTGCGGGGGAAGGGATGAGGGGAGGGGACTGTGAAGAAAGGGATGGGGGGGGGGGGGGCTGTGTAGAAAGGGATGAAGGGAGGGGGGTAACTGTGGAGAAAGGGATGAAGGGAGGGGACTGTGGAGAAAGCGATGAGGGGAGGGGACTGTCGAGAAAAGGATGGGGAGGTGAAGGGATGAGGGGACTGTGTAGAAAGGGATGAGGGGGACTGTGGAGAAAGGGATGAGGGGAGGGGACTGTGGAGAAAGGGATGGGGGGGGGGGGGGGGACTGTATAGAAAAAGATGAGGTGAGGGGACTGTGGAGAAAGGGATGAGGGAAGGGTACTGTGAAGAAAGGGATGAAGGAGGGGACTGCGGAGAACGGGATGAAGGGGGACTGGAGAAAGGGGTGGGGATAAGAGGAGGGGACTGAGTGGGAGAGGGGTGCTGGGGGGAGGCGCGGGTGTGAGGGGATCGGACTGTGGAGAAAACGATGTGTGGAGGATAAGGCGCCTGTTGGGGTGAGTAAGGAGTTGAAAACAAGAATGTGATACCAGCTGCCGCCGAAAAGACGTATCCTTTGTTTCGTGGGGTATTGTCTGGCAGCCTTTCCCATTGCGCCTGGGTGTTTTTTGCTTGTGTTCTTATTATTCATAGCTTTTATATAGCGCTATTCTCTGCTCTCGAGCAGACTCAATGCGCACATGTCGCATGTGATTCTGAATGAGTGACTGTATACAGCGCGTATTATTAATATCCACGGAAGTGGTGTACTGGTAGCGCTCTGTGGTTGTTGCATGGCTGGTGTCCCGTGAAATGCTGCCGTTTCGGCGCAAGTTCTGTGTACACCATTCAGCCATGCAGCAGGGTGTATGCGTATTTAGCTTGAACCTGCCACCTGCATTTTTGGCAGAATGACCGAGATCTTTTACGTGCTACTGCGGTAACACGGGGTGGAACGGATACAGAAATAAGAGTCAGCACAGAAAGTTGACCCTGGAGAAGAAACCTCTCCCGCCGCTCCTGCAGGGATTCGAACCCGCGACCTTTCAATCACGAGTCCGGCGCTCTGACCACTGAGCTTTCCCCCTCCCCCGATCTCACCCAATCCAGAGATGCTTTATAGTCTTGCAGGGGGGTAAAAAGCGTTCCTTAGCCTACTTACTTACTTCAGTCTTGTAGTCACTGAGCTTGAATTTGTTCCCCATCATCCAGGTTTGAATGTCTCTGCAACAATGATCCAGATTCCTCACTGCAGCCGTGACTGAATCATCGTCAGTATCAATAGGTATATTATTTGCTAGGTTATATAAGATTTAGTTTCTTAGTAACGACATGCCCTTCAGTGCTGATGTCGGCAAAACGATCGTGTACTGACGACTCACATTTTACAGACTGTTATCAAATCTCACTTTTGGTGTAAATTTTCACTTCATTCGATTCGCTAAATACCCATTTGACTGATTTTAATATTTTTGACCCAAAATGGCTTTCAAATGTCCCAGTAATTTCCGACCGCCTCCTTGAATATTATCGGAAGACGTGAGGGTTTTGGCAGATGGATAGTGTATCAGTAGCAGGGCGGGGTGATGGCATTGGTCTGGACATCTGTATCAGTAGGTTCTCCATCCATAGAATGCTGGAAAGTATATGAAGAAATTATGTAACCTCTCTCTCTCTCACGTCCACACTGACATCCACAGTGACACACGCACACGCATGCACGTCCACACTGACATCCACAGTAACACACGCACACGCATACACGTCCACACTGACACGCACACGCATACACGTCCATACTGACATCCACAGTGACACACGCACACGCATACACGTCCACACTGACATCCGCAATGACACACGCACACACGTCCACACTGACATCCATGGTGACACACGCACACGCATAAACATCCACACTGACATCCACAGTGACACACGTCCACACTGACATCCACAGTGACACACGCACACACCGGTCCACACTGACATCCACAGTAACACACGCACACACGTCCACACTGACATCCACAGTGACACTCACACACGCATACACGTCCACACTGACATCCACAGTGACACACGCACACGCATACACGTCCACATTGACATCCACAGTGACACACGCACACGCATACACGTCCACACTGACACGCACACGCACACACGTCCACATTGACATCCACAGTGGCACACGCATACACGTCCACACTGACATCCACGGTGACACGCACACGCATACAAGGAATTAGAATCGTTCTGTCTCAGCTAAATGAACACCTCAACCACAACCTGCTCAGTCCTCTCCAGTCAGCCAACAGACCCAATCACAGCACTAAAACTGTCCTGCTCAGGATCGTTAACGACCTTCTGACAGCTATGGACAACTAAAAGATATGCATTCTGACACTCTTAGATCTCTCGGCAGCCTTCGGTGCAATCGATCACCAAATTCTTCTTACTCGACTTCAACACTCGTTTGGCATTTCTGGCTCAGTTTTGTCTTGGTTTTCGTTTTCTTTGTAACAGAACACATGCAATCACCATAAATAGTCTGCAGTCTCAACATCCACGCTCTATTATCGCGTTTCCAAGGGTTCTGTACTGGGCCCTGTGCTTTTCATACTCTACACCCAACGTCTCTTTGACCTAGTAAGCAATCACGCAGTCATCATGCTTTTGCAGATGACAACCAACTCTACAAGATTAGTACATTAGACGCAATTCACCAGTCGATAGAAACTGTCCAGAATTGCACTACGGATGTCAAGTCTGCTTGGATGACAGCAAAACAAATTCAACTAAATGACAACAATACCAAAGCCATGATCATACTTTCAAATAGAATGTCTATCCACAGTCGCTTGCCGTCTGTGATTCACGTCAGAGACGCCGATGTCCCATTTGTGTCACCTGTGAAAAACCGCGGTGTAACCCTGGATTGTCAAATCTCAGCATGCTTACGTGTCCAGTAAAATCTTTGCCAGTTTCCTATCGCAGACCTCTAACCTTGTGCACAGCTCTCTCTACCTCTCCACCCGGTCACCCAGGTTTACCAGCCGCGACCTGTATCTGTGTTGTTGGTCTGTTGCCCATTGAGCTAAGCGATCGTTTTGTTTTGGTCCTCCGAAGATAAATGGTAGTAACTGCAAATCCATCTCTGTTTTGATTGCATAATCATGGGGGGGGGGGGGGGGGGGGGGGGAACGGAAAAAGAACTATGAAAATATAAATGCCACGTACTGTTTCATTCTCAGTTCTTCGTTCCTTTCGTCAGTGGGCTATTGGTTCCATATTAACAGCACATGAAAGAATGCATTTATTATCTGTAATTCAAACTTATTATCTTGTGTGCGTGTGTTTTTGCCATGCTTTGTATGAAAATGTTTGTTAATTTTCAGTATGTTTTGTACGCTTGTATACCATTGATTTACATAATGACGTCAAAATGATTTAGCCATCATTTCATTGATCCGAACACATAAAGAGTTCGAAAGAACACTATTTATCATTAGGACATCAAAGTTCTTGGCAATTTCAAACAGTATCCGTATATTTTATGCTGTTCCCCATGAAAAGGTTAGGAAAATGAAATTATTTTCACACACTCTGTCCAGATTTAAAAAAAAAAAAAAAAAAAAAAAAAAATTTTTTTTATACGTGACATGTACTGAGAAGTTCCGGTATCTTATCAATGATGTCATACTAAAATGCGGGAAGGAGTTCGTGAAAACAGTGTTAGTAACAGTGTCTGGGAAAGTCCTCTTCTAAAATCGTTATAAAATCAACGGCACGTTCAATCAAAAAACGTTTAATGCGGATAATGTTCGTTTAACCACACGACTGAGAAGACAGTTTAGCCTCCAAAAGGAGAGTTCCTTCAAGAACATTTGACGGGGCGGGGATAGCTCCGTGGTTAGAGCGCCGGACTCGTGATTGAAAGGTTGCGGGTTCGAATCCCTGCTGGAACGGCGGGAGAATTTTCTTCTCCAGGGTCGACTTTCTGTGCTGACTCTTATTTCGGTATCCGTTCCACCCCCGTGTTACCACAATAGCACGTAAAAAATCCCGGTCATTCCGCCAAAAGTGCAGGTGGCAGGTTACAGCTAAACACGCATACACCTTACGTATGTGGATTTTATTGAACCGTGCTTCGGCATTGGTCACAACTTGTCCCTAATATGTCAAATGACATCTGAGGACATTAAGCATCATCTCATCATCAGTACATTTGACAAATCAGAAACGTTAAGCGTTGTGTTGTGAATGGGGAACAAAAACAAAACAATTTTTTTTTCCACCAAATTCAGTAACATCACACCACCACCTCTACTATTTAAATCTTGCATACTAGCGGCCGAACTAACTTTACACTTTCGATTTCATTTTTCAGTAACCGCTAATCTCAGTGGAGGATATCTCCAAAGGGGAATAACTCCAAGCCTCATTTTCGGTTTAGTAAAAACCAACACATTTCTCACTTCCTGTTTCTAGACGCAATTAGAGCTCTAGTTTCTGTTGCTTTTATGGATCAATCTTCAGAATTCTTCACTTCTTGACACCAAAATTGTCGATATTTTCAAGTGATCCATATCTTGTCAACAGCGCTTTTACTATTTTTGACACAGAAGCGAAGAAGGGTATACATTTTCTTGTTTTCTTTGCATGACCTTGTTGACCCAGAGACACAGGGAAACAGAACTGGTTGCAAAGTCAGGCGACTCATTGTGAAGTGTGACTCTACAGCTGTTTGTCATCCACTTGACTACACACATCTTAGCTGTAAAACCAGCGGAAATTGTAGACATTCGTGGTGAATACAGTTGGTTGTAATCAGTCGACATAGGTAAAACAAAGTGTTGCCCAGTTGGGATTCCCAACATCACATCTTTTGTAATTACACCAATTGAACTGAGGTCAGACGTGGTATTTTATTTCCTTGGCAGCAAGCTGGATAAGAAAGGCTTACACAGGAAACGAGTGAAAAGGACCAAAAGTGAAATCTCTGAAAGCTGAATGACTTCTGTGAGTTACGGTGAAAAGAAGACGTGCTGTATAAAATACAGGCTCGACCTGCAGATAAGTTATTTACTACTGTGTTAATCACTGGATATTGCAGTGTCAAATTACTGATGGTTGTGTATCACTGTGGTCAGACTCAGAGGCCAGTAGTACACACTTTGTGAACTGTGAAACTCCAAGAAGTTTAAAAACTACAACCAGCAGATCTCTAGTCACCCTTGGTGTTCATGTGCAAGACTGAATATGTCATCAGTTCCTGTGGATGCAACTCACCTTGATGAGAAGATGTGTGAGGCTCGCACTAAGTTTGAGAAAGCATGTCAGCAGATTGTGCTTCTTGACCAAAAGATTCGTGATTTAGAGGTGCGGTACAAGCGTGCTGTGAAAAATAAGAAAAACTCTTTTCGCTACAACTTGCGCCTGCGTCTTTCAGTGGTGACAGGGGTGAAGATGATGTACCACCATTATGCCAGCACTAAGGCCGAAGAACTCACACGCTTACGACGACAGCAAGTGGAGGACACGGTGTCCTAGCCAGATATAATAATTATGTGTGAAAACTATCTAAATGGTTGTAATTTACTATGGACATGTATTGTGACAGTTTGACTCTGAGTTATTGTGGTTATTTAACTGGTTGTCATTCAGACATTCTGCATAGAGATATTTGGAGAACAATTTCTTTAATTAACCACTTAACCAGTATATTGCTGCTATTATGAATCAAACGTGAAGTAAAAAGCATAATGATTCATTTAGTATGTTACTTTGTAAAGGGCATTACTTAATGTTAATTGTCACTGAAATTTAAACTAACTATAGATTAGATACCAGCCTGAACAAGCATTGATCATTATGCCTTTAGCATCCTAAAAATGTATGTTTGTCATGGTGACAGTAGTTGTATTTTTGTGTTTGAATTGTGATAAGCTCAGCTGGTCCTTTTAGATTGACATTCACTGATTCAGTATGGGGTAGCAGTACCACTAGTACCAGTACACTACACATGTGTAATACATACTATGTGTATAAATTGACAGTGCATGATCTGACTTAGTTATCTTTTTAATTAAAATGTTTTATATTTTTAGTGCAAAATGTATACTAACGACTAGTATTATATTTATAGAGTTTATTTTTAGTTGATTAAGATTTTTTGTTTTGTTTTTCAAAGATTATTTTTATGTCAACATGCTTGAATTAATGATTGCCAGTAATGGCAGCAAGAACTATAATTATCTTCTTAATCTTACATACTAACTTAGTGGTGAAAATGACCAAAACAGCATATATGTTGTATACTGTACATGTGTTGATGAAAGGAAAAACATGTTTGTTACAATTTATGAATACAGTAAAAGAAATTTGACTTTCTTTGAGTTTGTTTGGGTTCTAGTCTTTGTTTTTTTGTTACAGGTTCTAGCAATTTGATGCCAGTTTGTCAATCTTTTTGAATTTAGATGTGGGTTAGGCTGCTCATTCATTGTTGATCAGATTCAGAATCAGAGATGCTTTAAAAAATAATAATTTGTTTTTAGATTATAAATAATTATGATTAAAATAGTTTAACATGTAGTAGTATTGGTATATATGTATATATATTATATAAATATCTATATATTTATTAATAATAATAGTAGGAGTATGACCTTTAATGGCTTTATATTAAATCATAAAGTTTAGGTTTGTGGAAAGAAAAGAAACAAATCTTTTACACTGTCAGATTTTCTAGAATTTCTCCAGAGAGTCAAACCTCATCCTCACATAACTTAATGCACTAGTAGTAGTACAGTAGTAGTAGTACAAATACAGCTGCTTGCAATATGACTAAATATATGCAGTTTGAAAGTGCATTATATACTAAAACCTTTTTTAAAGAAGCTATTAATTTAGTGATTTACATTTAAGTTTTATTAAAAAGTATGAAACTTGAAATAAATTATTTAACACAAATGGAGTAAAACTGTCCAGTTGAAACTGTTTAAGTTATTCACTAAAGAAAGTAAAGTACGCATACTAGTAGTTTACTACTTAATGAAACTTTTTTGGTTTTAAAAAGACAGAGGGCATGGAGGTAAATCTTTAGGGCTGTAATTTATGTTGATCATGATTCACTAACTGACACGAAAAATCTCTCAGCATACTTTACAATAATGCTAACATTAACAACACACGTGCACACACAGGCATGTGTGTGCGCACACACATACAGTACACATGCATGCACACACACACACACACACACACACACACACACACACACACACACACACACACACACACACACTTTCTTTCTTCATCATTATCTTTTTCAGTATTTGGGTTACCCAAATACTGAGAAAGAGAATGATGAAGAAAGAAAGTGTGTATGTAACCCAAATACTGAAAAAGATAATGATGAAGAAAGAAAGTGTGTATGTGATTGTTAAGGAACTGGCTCCATGACTGTACACACATGACATGGTCAGAGGTATATTTTCTTTAACAGTAACATGGATTGATGAGCAGTAATCTGCCCTAGACTAATCTTTACAATTTTAAGAAACTTTTTTAATTTTTGATTAAAATTTGAAATTATTTAGATTGTGACACTGTCTTGGACAGCATGGCACTTTTCTTGATGCTGTTAGTCACTTAGTGTGACTGTGAATGTTGCAACTTAAAATAAAAACGTTTGTGTCGCCTTTGCATTGTACATGTAAAAGTTTACAACTGTGCACACACACTGTCAGTGTGACAGTGCTAAGATAGTAAGAATAAGTCAGTCATGCATACATGTGTATATAATATAATTATTGCTTAGTATTTTGTACTGCCTAGTACAGTAGTAGTAGTAGAGTAGTAGACATTGGTGGACATAAACTAATAAAGATCAGTTCATACAGTTACAAACATAAACTTGTGGGGCTCCACTTCAGTGGACAAGTACCAACAGAATTCCATTTCCAGTACAAACATGTTTCTGGAATCACAGCCTCAGCCTCAAACAACACCAGCCATTACTCAGCATTCAAAATAGAATTTAGGTTAATTTTCAAAGCTTTAAAACTAATCAAAGAAGTTTTAGTTATCTGCATACATGTACATACAATAATAATTATATAATTTATAATATTATCATGGTGTAAGGTTTTGTAAATTACATAACTCCATCCTGAGATAACCATTTGTGGTGGGCAGGATGTTCAAATCAAAATTGGTAACATGTAAAATATTAACAGGCCTTTTATTTTTTTGAAGAAATTATTTGATAAAGGTATGTAATTTAAAATACTGCCCCCTTTCCATTTGGCACTGGCCACTGCCCCCTTTCCTCAAACTAACAACCACAAAATACTGAACAGGCTTGCAATTTTCTGATTTTGTTTTTTGTGGTTTTTGATGTGTGTGAAGACACCACTTACGCCACAATCTTATCTGTGTAGTAATATTTACTAATAATAACAGTATCATCAGCTTTAGGTGTTCAGTTTGAATGCACAGTTTAAGAAAGTTATGATTGAGAAAAGGAAAGTAAGGAAATTTTATTTTAAATTTTATTTTAGTGTTTAATTTTACATCTTTGCACTGTCAGTATTATATTTTCATTTTTTTGTTTGTAACCATATTTTTGTTTTCATTCTCCTTTGGATGTCAATGAATAACAGTTTTTAGTTTTACATTATGTCATGAAATTTTGGCAATAGGAGTCTTGTCAGTGTCATACTCTGTAGGTCTGTGCATTGTAATAGTACAGTTGCCACTGTTTAGTATACTGTAATAGTAACACAGCACCTGGTTCTTATCACTTATTATGATGAGTTTTGAGAATGTTTCTTTTCATCCCAGGTCTGTGGTTTAGCAAGCTTTTGTAGTTGTACTACTACTTTTTAGACAAATCCGTTTTTTTCACACCTAGTGTTTGTTGTAAGGAATCTATTGAGCAAGATTACCGTCTTTTAGATACAGTATCCAATTTGAAACTACTTGAAAATTGAGCATTCTTGACTACTGAAATGAATGACATTGTGACAGGATATTCTACCACAACATAAAAGAAGAAACATGCAATGAAAATATATGTAATCATACTTCACAGTCCATATTACAATGTTGGCATGGAGCTGTGTGTGTGTGTGTGTGTGTGTGTGTGTGTGTGTGTGTGTGTGTGTGTGTGTGTGTGTGTGTGTGTGTGTGTGTGTGTGAGAGAGAGAGAGAGAGAGAGTCAGTCTTCTCTGTCATGTCTGGCCATGTGAAGCATATTTTTATAAAGTGAACAGATTCTGTTTGCACAAAATGCAGTGCTTGTAATATTGTTATGATAACTAACTTGAAGCTTTTGGGGGCTTTTTTTCCCCTTAACACCTCTGAGAACTAGAGGTCACTGGTACATAATGATCTGTGTTGGTCTGGGTGGCTGTGGCAAAGATACTTAGCACAGCTTTTGTGGCTGCTGTCAAAACAAGATCTTTTGAGGTTTGCTGATGATAAATCTGTTTTGATCTTCATCTGTTCCTGCTGGTTAAAATGACATTAGCATATTGTGAAGGTGACAGCAATGTTTGTAAAGTCAGAATGAATGAATATGCATTTCCTCAGTAAGTTCCAATCCAGTAATTTGACAAGATCAGGCCTATTATGTGTGTAGTGATGCAAGGGAGAGAATTTACCCATTTATGGCAGTGTTGGTGACGTGACTAAATTTAGTGCCGTGGTAGTGTTCCAAAAATCAAAGTGAAAGTTTATACTTATACTCCGGTATATGTTTTTATTAGGGGAGGGGGGCTATACAGTGGATCACCTTGTTTGTCTATCCAGTAATTTTTGCCTGGATGATACCTTCTAAACCACACAACCACTTGCAACCAAACTTTGTATGGTGGTACATTATCATAGGTGAAATGTCTGTGAAATGGCTGGACTGATGCTTTCAATGGCAAGGCCATAGTGAGGGGGTTGGCCACAGTGATGAGGTTGACTACTCAAAAATGACTTTCATAGATTATGAGCGGTGGAACTTTTTACAGCCAAACTTTGTATGATTGTACACCAGCATGGACTGGAGTTGCATGGAGCTCTCTTCATGTTCAAACTCAAAAGTCACAGTAAGGGTTCAAAGCCTCCAAAAAATATTGTCTTCTAGCTGGGAAATGAACTGCTGAGCCATTTGGAGTGAAATTAGCCCAGTGCCACTTGGCCTACCTGCAGTAGAAAAGTGTACTGTACTGTAGCCCAAACTGAATTATAACCATGCACAGTTTGTCTGTCTGAGTTATATTTGATTCTTGTCCTAGAGCTGTAATCTGCACATTGTATAGTTGCTACACACATTAAAAAGAGCATGCATAACATGTTTAGTGCGACTCTAGGGTAAAGGAAATAAACAAATTTTTTTGTCCAGTTTTGCACTTGGACGTGAATAGCCTAAGTGTAATTGGCCCTCATGGTCAAAAAAATATAAACGAGTATACAAAGGTCTGTTTAGTATCCAGTTATCTAGGAAGTTATTGACTATGTTCTCGAAATTCAGTATGATTGCTTGATTTGTCATGCACAGTTGAAGCCTTTAAGATTCATCAGGTGTGTTTTGTTAACCTGCTGGCATAGTTGTACCAGCAGACCTCACTACCAGGTCACACATGTGTGGACAGTTTGTTTTGTAATTGATGGAAATCAGGCTGTAGATGGCTTGTATGACCATGTTTCCTGCCAGATTGTCCATCTTCCCTTGATCGCTTGCAGCTGAATTGTCCATGAGCATTTAATGGATAACTAGCCAGTGTCACAGAGCTTAGGGGAATCGGTACAAGTGTAAATACTGAGGCTTGATGCCACACACACAGTAAAAGTTAGGATTAGGTAACAAATTTCCATCATGATTTTGCTCTTTGCCACCTAAATTTAACTCTGTGTGTGTGTGTGTGTGTGTGTGTGTGTGTGTGTGTGTGTGTGTGTGTGTGTGTGTGTGTGTGTGTGTGTGCGCGCGTGTGTGTATTATCAATCATTTTAGATGTCAAACATGTGGTGCTCAACTTGGATGTGTGCAGCACATGCAGACTTTCTTTCAAGTATCTGATAATGCAGGCCTGCTATGTAATTCATTCTTAATGTGTATATGTATATATATGAATGGTCAATATTCAAAAGCTGTATTCATGTGTGATTCTGTACATATGAAATATGAAATATTGAATATTGTTATTGAGACTTCATTCATGTTACAATACACATAGCCATTGTAAATTCCTTTTGTTCTTCTTTTAGATGAATTGACTCTCAAGACCCATTTTGTCCAAGAGACATAACTACTGGGAGACATCAAAATAAAAACAGAAATGTTCTTTTAGAATGCTGTCTTGATTTTGTTTGGAATTTAGGAAAGAAGGTTTTTGCCAGTGTTGTGAATGATGCATGGCACATGCTCACCTGAGGCCAGCAACAAAGGTGCTGCAGTATGCATTAGGCCAGCTGTAGTGGACCCAGTGATTCATCTCGTTTGTGAAACTTGTTTTGTACATTTGATAGAAAATAGCTGAATTTATTCTGAGCTTTCATTTTGATCCCTTCTACCTGGTAGACACAACATGTTTTGAGAAGGTTAGTTACTCCTTTAAAACTAATAACAGACCTTAGTAAATGCAGCATGTATGGAATCATGTGGGTGAGTGCAACGTATATAGTGCATGTGTGGATCATATTTTATGAATGAATGGAACACATGCAAGTGTGGAAAGTGGTTTGATGTAAGTGAATCCATGCAACTTGCAGAAGTAGGAATTGGTTCTAAAACTTATGACAGCTTCAGTGATGTCTTCTGCTGGGTCCCAAATTTAACACTGTTGTGTCTTTTTTATGTTGAATTTTCAATTAAAAAAAAGAGCAAGATTGACAAATTCCATTAGAGGGTTTACCGTTCCTGCTGCCACTCTGTCAGTGCATTGTAAAATGAGTATGTTGGGTGGGTACTATAAAAATAAAAATGCATTTAATCTGATGTTTTACCTTGACTTTTATTAGTTTTAAGTTGTTTTAAAGTATAATTTCTTTGGGATCAGAACACAGAAGACGTTAAACATACACTATTTTACTGATAGGACATGATTAATCAAGTGTGCCAATGTTGAGCAGGACTCACTTCAAATGAACTGACAGTGATTCTGCATGAAATGGAAAAGATGACACAGTCTGTTTGTATGCATTACTTAGATCTCACTAGGGTTGCCAGAAAGTGTTTCACCATAATAATAGTAATGATAAAAAAAAAGCAACCATGCTTCATAATTCTGTCAGGTCATGGCTTTGATAAAAGCATGGTTTGCAGAGAATTTGCATGCCTGTTTTACATCTTGTTCTGTTAAAAAGCGTTCATTGTTAACCTCTTGTGTGTTTTGAACTTCTTCTGTTTTCTCCAGTTTCTGATTGCTGTCAGTACCTTTGGTTTAGATTTTATTTTTATTTTCTAAAGTTAGGTGTAGTTGGGTTCTTTCAGCATGGAAACTGCGATGATAAAAGTTCTCAGAATAGGTTCTGGGTCATAGTCATTTGAACTGATGTTATTATTTCATGTGGATTCTTGTTTATGTCCTTTTTTGTTTTGTTTTTGTTTTTGCATGTTTAATTCTTTTTCTCATGGCCGCATG
>OY757551.1:15340986-15355986 GCA_963584105.1 Alviniconcha strummeri
CAGCGACCTCAGCACCACGCAATTGTTGTCCCAACTGCTCTGCAGAACAGAGTCACAAAGACAATGTCCGTAGCTCCGGTTGGGAAACAACTGAAGCAGAAGTCCAACTCTCTCTCTCTGTAGCCCAGCACTACCTCCCTGCTCTTGATCTCTTCTGGGCTAGCTTCTTCCTGAGAGTCCAGTTCACCTCCCTCCTCTTCATCTCGCCTAGACTCGCATATGTAGGACTGAGGCGGATAATAATCGCTTTTATACAGCACTGTTCTCTGCTCTGCTCGAGCAGACTCACCGCGCTTTTGTTGCATGCGATTCTAAATGAATGACTGTAGCTTTTTATTATAGCGCGTTTTGAATATCCACCGAAGTGGTTTACTTACAGCGCTGTTTGGTTGTTACATGGCTGGTGCCACGTGGAACTGCTGCCGTCTCGATGCGTTCTGTGTACACCATACAACCATGCATCATCTCACATTACTTTATGCAAAACCACATACGTATACAGGATGCATGCGTGTTCAGCTGCAAAGACCTGTCACCTGCACTTTTGGCAGAATGACCGGGATCTTTTACGTGCTACTGCGGTAACAAGGGGAGTGGAACGGATACCGAAGTAAGAGTTAGCACAGAAAGTTGACCCTGGAGAATAAAACTCCCGCCGCTTCTGCCGGGACATTTCGATCACGAGTCTGGCGCTAGTCTAACCACTGAACTGACCCCGTTGACTGCTCGTTGGACCTGCACAGACACCGCAGAAAATCACGTGTGGATGGCATGCCGGCTGACAGCACTGGACTAGCCACCCCGGCCTGCAATTCTGATGCCGGGACGCCAGGCTCTCCGACTTTTACAAGTTTCACCATCGACAACAATATTTAGCGTAAGCTCTTACTAGTCTGATTGTACTTTTTTTTTAGAGTTCAAAGGTCATAGGGTCAGGTCACAGACATTGAATACTATTTATTATTCAATGTCTGTGGGTCAGATACAGGCTAAAACATCGAACTGTTTTGAATATTTTGTCAACCTCACCAGCAGTTGTTCACTCATTCCTTACATTCCAAAAGTAAAGATTTGCGTATTAAGCCTGACGTCATTAGCTCCATGACGCATCGCCACATTTTTCGGCCAAAGGGCAAAGGCTGATCTTAATAGGCTATACGTTGGAGGCGCCCAGTTTTGGTCGAATCGCCAACGGAAGCAAGCAGCGTACGGCCTCAGCCGCAACGTCACAGTTGCAAAGAGGAATAGGTGAGTGTAGGCAAAGATTATAAATACAAAGATGGATTTATCATCTGCGGTGTAGGTTACTGATTCCATCTTCAAAAGGAGCAACAGAGAGGCAAGTTGAGCTACATTACGTGGATGAAGTGGCAACGTCCAGTCTTGGATCGAGAGTGACTGGAGAACAGGGAAGGAGGCGAGGGGTGGGCTTTTTTTTGTTGTTGTTGTAGGAGCAGCGGAAAAGGTTCTGTATATGTATCGTCTGAATGAACTGTTTTCGATTTACGTTGTGGTTACCTGGGGTGGGGATTTTCTGTGATTTTCGTTATTGTATCGTGTGGATGGATAGATTTTGATCTTTTTCTTCCGTATTGGGTCAGTTTTTCAGGTGAGAGGTAAGCCTGGACTTGAAGCAGGGGCAAGTCCATTCCAATTTAACTGAAGTCTTTCAAGTCCCTTGGCTCCGAGGGTCACTTTGGTGTCAAGAATTCGGGTACAGGGATTGTCATGATTAGCCCAATGACGGCCCTGAACAAAACCGTCAATGGTACAGAACAGAGATCTGCAGCCTTCTTCTGTTAGAACAATGGTACAGAACAGAGATCAGCAGCCTTCTTCTGTTAAAAAAAAAAAAAAAAAAAAAATCATGCCGGAAATCAATAATAATAATGTGCTATTTCTCCACACTGGAGCACATAACCCAAACACAGTGTCAAAACAAACTCGTGCACGGCAACACAAACAGCAGCAGCAGCAGCAGCAGCAACAACAACAACAAACACCAAACACACACACACACACACACACACACACACACACACACACACACACACACACACACACACACACACACACACAGAGTAAATAGGATAGCTTGAAGAGGTGAAATTTTAAAGATGATTTGAAAACTGTGAATGTGTTTGATGATCTAGCTTTTGCAAGGAAGACCGTTCCAGACAGACGGTGCAGCATAAGAGAAAGATCTCCGACCAAGCGAGTGCGTGCGCACCGAGGGAAGACAAAAATATAAAATAAAAATAAAAATAGAAGTATCAGAAGAAGAGCGTAGCTGGCGGGTTGGTTTGTAAACTTTAAGTTCAGTAAAGTAGCCAGGAGCGGTCGAGCTGAGGCAGTTGTAGCACAGAGAAACGAATTTGTACTTCAGTTGCAAACGAAAGAGTAATGTAGCGTTTTGAAACTTCACAGATTGAATTCCAGAAGAGGTTGAACACAGAGATGGCAGAAGGAAAACGGACGTCAGTGACATGGGCGAAGACACAAGAAGGTAAGACATGCGTTGTTGGGAAGCTTTTGTCTGTGGACCAACTTCTGAGCTGTGAAAGGCCTTACGTCAAAAATATTCCCCTGGCCAGACCCAATCATCGGTTCCTCGTTTCATCACCGGCACGTAAGCCCTCATTCTTTGACGTCACTCGTCCTGTCGGGGAAATGTCGAGGCCGCTAGTCGTGTTAAGAAAGGACAGACCCGAATCTCGAGCTGCAAAGAAAAAAAAATCCAAGAGAAGGAGAACACCACAAACACCTCAAGTCCTGTACAGTGTCATTTACGAGGAACGTCTTCGTGACATCGTTTACCGAATGACTCGCACAACCTATGAACGTAAGGCCAAGGGTCCCGCCTTACTTCTTCCCAGGGAAATCTATACCTGCTGTCCAATGAAAATATAACAACTTCTTCGTCACCAGCGTGTGTATTTCGTCACCCAAAAGGAGGACTGATTTCCTCTGTTCCCACGACAATGTGGCGTGGAAATTAAATGCTCATGCAGTGTGACTGTTGACGTCGACATTGATGATATAGACCTATATTGCTTGGGAGGTGGTATGACTGTTTACAAGTTACTTTGGCTTCCGGCCTAGACTTACGTATTTCTAAGTATGTGTTTATTGGCTCCATGAAAGACGGCAATATCGGCTTTTAGCACCGTCGGTTCACTAACCTCGAATGGTTTGAGGATACGTGTGTGTGTGTGTGTGTGTGTGTGTGTGTGTGTGTGTGTGTGTGTGTGTGTGTGTGTGTGTGTGTGTGAGTATGTGTGTGTGTGTGTGTGTGTGTGTGTGTGTGTGTGTGTGTGTGTGTGTGTGTGTGTGTGTGTGTGAGTGAGTGTGTGTGTGTGTGTGTGTGTGTGTGTGTGTGTGTGTGTGTGTGTGTGTGTGTAGTACTGGCATAGCACGGAATGAACTGACATCTGTGGATATGCCAACGTGGTGCATACTTCAAATTCATTCCGTCCACACACACACACACGCGCGCGCGCGCGAGCGCACACATTCTTATACTATTTGAGGACCGCGAACCGACGGGGATAAATGTGGACAATGCCTGAAAGACGCGCGTCTATGTAATGATCAGTGTTCGGCCGGCCGGCCCGCCAGGCTGGTCAGAAATGTTACTTAACATGTCGATTTTCTTGGCCAAATAAATGTCCTAGCCTCAGTGGTAAACTCTGCTCGACCGTTGCGCCTGTTGCATCACATTCACCGGCCTTGGCTGTGTTTCAAGGTCACAGTGCCATCTTACTTTTGAAATTGGAATTGTTTTTCTCGATCGTCGAGCTGATCAAGGCCAGTTTTTTTTTTTTTTTTTTTGCTAGTCATATAGGCCTTGTAAAGAAACACACCACTATAATTAAACTGACGAATCTAGAAGGACATGTTCGTGTACACAACACTCAACAAACACCAATTTTTGTTATGACCTTTTATGTAACAATGACAAAAATACCAGTTATTTTATGAGTGATTTATAGGTTATTCTTTTTTTTAATCTAGACTAACAGCAACACACATAATTATACTCACACTTCCGAGTCCAAGCCCTACACATACACACTCTCACGCTAGAGTCCAGCTACACAGCTCACTCATCAGACCAGAACTCTCATAGCACAGGACCTGAATCACACACGGCATTGACGACTCCCGAGACAGTGCTGTCCCTAAGCACTGGCGTTGTTCTCGCGATGTGGTCTGCGATCACCTTCGCCCCCTGAGAACAATTACACTGGAGGAAAAGTCCTAGGTCCTCCTGTCTGTCCGGCAGACGCCCGTCTAGCGTCTGAACAGTGATGTCCGTTACTCGTCCGTCCCGACGTAGTCCACGTTCCTGGCGTCCTCTCGGCACCAGTCCTCAACCGTGACCCTGTCACACATTGCCGTGGATCACGACGCTGCTAATTTCTCCGCGATTCTCCTTTTAGATCAAATACTGAGCTTGGCTGATTATCATGGTCTCTGTGATGTATCATCTACATCATTCTCTCCTCACTCATTCCTTATTCAATACTCCTGTCATAACGGACAATGGTTGCAACTCAGTAACTACAACTTCACTATCGTTACCGGCCTTCAGTTAATCAATTCAACGCTGTGTGTTATATTTCATAAATCTTAACAGCCATAATAAATCTCTACATCATTTCCAGCACATCAACATAATTTACGAAACATTTTTCCACAGCAATTATTCAAAAGCATACATTTAGCAAATTTACATGGCATTCAATTTTCTGTTCAGCAAGTTCTGACGCGACACAAAGATTCACGTGACTCCGTATTTACACGTCCCCAGTCCAGCAATTGACACCCTACTAGTGAGTTTGTCTTCTTGTACTTTTCCACAGTTAATACTCAAGCCCAAAAGAAATGCAGGTTACACTTGTGTGATGAATGCGTTTCGTCTCATGCCTACTAGGATTAGACTGGGCAAGGAATGCTAATTTTTACTTTAGCATATACTCAAGGAAGAAAACTGACGTAAGCCTGGCTTGACAAAAATGTCAACGTTCGATATTTTGGGTTTTATTAAACACTGTTTGACAATTTGTAAGCGCTTAGGCGGGTTAGGCGTTCTAAGTATCCATTATTATTATTTACTAGTATTATTCTTTAAGCTAGGTCATTCAGTTTTTGAATAAACTTAATCTGTTTAGTTCAGCACTTTTTGACAAGTTTACAGAGGAGTAAAAAAAAAAAAAAAAAAAAAAAAATGCATGATAACATTTCTGGACGCATTCCTTGAGCATTTCTTATCCACAATCAAATTTCGAAAAATCAACAAATACAAGGGGTTAATGACGCCCGACTGACCTCTGACATGTAATATGGCACGCAGCAACACAGCTCTGACTCGTTCACAATAACGGTCACCTGGCTTGCAAATAAGTACAGTGCTGGTCCACTACACCAGGATCACTTTCTCAACAACAACAGCAACAATAACAACAAAACAACAAGAACAACAACAAAAGACGTTCCCAAGTAGCATATATTTCAGACACACCCTGGAACACACACATGTGCATCACACGACAGCCGCACGATTGTTAAATCATGCGTAGCGCATGACAGAACAATGATTGTTAAACAATGCGTAGCACACGACAAAACCATGTTTGTTAACCCACGCGTAGAAAACGACAGAATCATGATTGTTAAATCATGTGTAGCGTACGACAGAACCATGATTGTTAAATGAGGCGTAGTGCAGGACAGAACCATAATTATTAAACGATGCGCAGCACACGACAAAGCCACAATTGCTGAACCATGCGTAGCACACGACAGAAACATGGTTATTAAAGTATGCGTAGCACGCACACGATAGAACCACAGTTGCCAAATCATGTATTGTGTACCATAGGCATAACTGTTACACTATGCGTAGCACACAACATACATGATTGTTAAACCATGCGTAGTAGCACACGACAGAACCATTATTGTTGAATCTTGTGTAGTGTACGATATTATATTTATAATCATGATTGTTAAATCAAGTGTAGCATGCGAGACAATTATGATTCTTTAATCATGTCTAGCATGCAACATAATCATGACTGTTAAATCCTGTGTAGCCTACGTCGCCCTGATATAACCGCACTGGTTGACTGGGCGTAAAACACCAACTTACTTACTTACTATGTAGCCTACGACACAAACACGATTCAGATCATATGTAGCCTTCGGTACAGTCATGATTGTTAAATCACGTGTAGCTTACGACACGATCATGATTGTTGGACCGTGTGTAGCCTACGAGACAATCATGTATTGTTAAATCATGTGTAGCCTACGACACAATCCATATTGTTGGATCATATGTACCTACGACACCATCATGATTGTTAAATCATGTGTATCCGACAACACAATCATGATTTTTAAATCATGGGTATCGTACAACAGAATCATTATTGTAAAATTATGTGTAGCATACGACACAATCATGATTGTTAAATTATGTGTAGCCAACGACACAGTCATGATTGTTAAACCATGTGTAGCGTGCAACGGAATCATGATTGTAAAATCATGAGTAGCATACGACATAATTATGATTGTGAAATCATGTGTAGCGCACAATACAATCTCGATTATTAAAGTATGCGTAGGACGCACACGATAGAACCACAGTTGCCAAATCATGCATTTAATACGACAGACATGATTGTTAAACCATGCGTAGCACACGACAGACATGATTGTTAAACCATGCGTAGCACACGACAGACATGATTGTTAAACCATGCGTAGCACACGACAGAACCATGATTATTGAATCTCATGTAGCGTATGACACAATTATGATTGTTAAATCAAGTGTCGCGAATTGCACAATCATGATTGTGAAATTGTGTAGCATACGACATAGCGTAGCGTACAATACAATTGTAATACAGTAGCGTATACGATTCACATGATTGCGTCAATCATGATTGTGAAATCATGTGTAGCGTACGAAACAATTATGATTGTTAACACATTCATAATGGTAAAATCATGTGAATTGTGTCTCCTATATGTGACTATTGGAATACAGAAATGAAATCAAGCTTATCATGACGGCCTTTCTCGAGTTTGCGTGTAAACTAAGGGAGACAGTTTTTCAACTCAGCATGATGACAAACTCGACCAGCTATACACTGTTATGCCAGTTTCCATCAGCTTTATGGCAGCATGAGAAACAGTGGAAAGATTGTCTTTTCTTAATAAGATTTTGTCTATGAATTAAAACCGCTGCATACAGATAAACAAAATAACTGCATAAATAAGAATGAATAAGCCAGATCAAACTATGTATTCGATTTTAGGGGTGAGCGGGGATAGCTCAGTGGTAGAGCGCCGGATTCGTGACCGAAAGGTCGTGGGTTCGAGTCCCGGCAGAAGCAGCGGGAGAATTTTCTTCTCCAGTGTCAACTTTCTGTGTTGACCCTCATTCCGGTATCCGTTCCACTCCCGTGTTACCGCAGTAGCACGTAAAAGATCCAGGTCATTCTGCCAAAAGTGCAGGTTACAGATTATAAACACAACGTATGAGGTTATGAATGATGGAACACCGTGCATGGTTGTATTATGTACACATAACGTGCAGCGAGACGGCAGCAGTTTCATGTGGCACTAGCCATGTAACAACTAAACAGCACTGTTAGCACACCAGTTCAAAGCATGTTAAAAAAGAGAAGAAAAAAGTGCTATTAACCCATATAAGCCCCAAGATTGTATTTAATACTAAATACCCTGATGCAAAAGGCATTATCTTTCTTGCAAGCGGTGGCCTCCTCCAAAAAACAAAAGGGGAAAATACTCAACCACTTCTTCTTTGAATAAAGGAAGTCCCTCTTCAGAGGTGCATGTCAGAAGGATGCCAAAATTACACTCGACTAAAACAGACTAACAAAACCAGTTATGTGTCCTGAATATGGGACGGTGGGCATAAATGGGTTAAAAAGGCTAAATCACTCATTCAGAATCACATCCGACATGAGCGCAGTGAGTCTGCTCGAGAGCAGAGAATAGCGCTATACAAAAGCGATCACGAATATCAAAATTGGAATCTCGAAATGTAATTGCAAGTTTTTGTATCTTCCTTCCCAAAAAGTTGTAACCGTTTTCACTGATATAGATATTTTTTTAATAAGATTTTTGAAAAATCCAAGATTGTTCATCTGAAACAATAAGTAGATCGGTTCCATTTTTTGAATGTGAATCGTATGAGCTTTTGATCTTCATTAAGTTATCCAAATTTAGAATTATATATATATTTATGAATGCATTTTTGAAAACCTGTTGTGATTTGTCGAGATGAATTTATATATATTTTTAATTATATTTTTTAACACTTTTTCCATCTCCCTAATATTTGTACATATTACATTTAGCTGATATATTTAGACCCTTCCGGTCACAGTAAAATCTTAATTCTTGAAAAAATCGCATACGCCTTTCTCTGATCCGCTGTTCTGTTTTTACTTCTTTCTGTGCGTGTGTATGTGTGTGTGTGTGTGTGTGTGTGTGTGTGTGTGTGTGTGTGTGTGTGTGTGTGTGTGTGTGTGTGTGTGTGTGTGTGTGTGTGTTTGTGTGTAACACACGCACGACTGCAAACTGAAAACAAGATATCATGAGTCTACAACGACTGCAAACTGCATCTCAGTCTGCGACGACTGCAAACTGAAAACACGACATCATGAGGCCATTCAAACATCCACTCAAACTGCCTTGTCAGTTTGTTGTAGCCTATTCGACTTTGAATTAGAAACAGTAACAAGGGTGGAGCCAATAACAACAACAACAAGAACGAAGGACACCCAGGACGTAGTGAGCAGTGCAGTAACTGAATAAAGTATCCCAGCGGTACCAAGATGAATCCAAACATCCAAACAAGCCAACTTACCTCCCCCCAACAACAAACAAAAACAGAAAGCAAAAAACAACAAACAAACAAAAATAAAGAAAGAAAACAACAACGGCAAACAAACAAACAAACAAAAACAACAACAAACGACAAACAAACAAAGAACAGAAACAAAACAAACCTAACGAACAAACAAGAAAACAAAGTCACATTTTATTTTATGAAGCTGCAGTCGAACGAACAAACCACCTGAGTTACCTTGGAAGGTCCAGTTCGCAGAATGCATGCTAAATGGATGCTGACCTACAGACAGCAAGTAGAAACAGGCGTAGGCCTACAGCACTGGCGTGCAGGAAAACTCGGTCCAGAAGCTGTAGCTGCGTGGGGTATTATGTTGTCATCAGAGTATGGGCTCTGTGTTTCTGAATATGGATCCCGAAAAGTAGCAATCATTCTGTTTCAGATTTTTTTCTCTTTTTTCCTGAATATGGACTAGGCCTCACAAGTACAGAACGAGGCAATGAGAGCATACTGGGAACCACACATCCGTTGAGACCAAGTAGCACATGCCAGATCTTGCACCGATGCAATCCAGACAGAACGTGTAACAGGTCAAAGGATGCTTCAGTGATGTTGAACATCCCACAACCTACCCCATAAAGGAACTCTCTGTCGGAGGCTAAACTTCTTGTGTGCTTAGATGAGGTTAATCGAACATGATCAGCATTAAAAGTTTTGTGATTGAACGTACCGTTTGATTTTATAACAATTTTAGAAGAGGATTTTCCCAGACAGTGTTACTAACACTGTTTTCACGAGCTCTTTCCGCGTTTTAATATGACATCATTGATGGGATACAGGAACTTCTCATTTTTGTGTACATGTCACGTATAAATTATTTTTGTCAGTGTTTATTTTTTAAATCTGGACAGTATGTGTAAAAGTTTTATTTTCCTAACCTTCATGGGGAACAGCATAAAAACATAAATAAATTGATATTGTTTGAAATTGCTAAGCCTGTTCGGCTTGGCAATTTGCCAAGCCTGAAATGATGTCCTAATAAATAGCGTTCTTTCGAACATTTTATGTGTTTGGATCAATGAAATGATGGCAAAATCATTTTGGCGTCATTACTATATATTTACAATTTGACGTCAAGATCATAGGAAGGAGAAGCAAGAGTCGAAGCAAACAATGGCTCTAGAAGTAGTTTATCGAAAGCAATGAAGAACTGAGAATGAAACAGTGGTGTTTTATATCTTCATAATTCTTTTCCGTTTTCTTCAAGATTATACTGACTGCATAATCTTGAAGAAAACGGAAAACTATGCAGAAATAGATTTGGAATTACTACCATTTATCTTCGGAGGACCAAAATAAAAAGAACGTTTAACTCGACTGGCAAGAGACCGACAACGTAGATACAGGTCGTGGCTGGTAAACCTGGGTGACCAGGTGGAGAGGGGGAGAGAGCTGTGCACAAGGTTAGACGTCTACGATAGGAAGCTGGCAAAGCTGTTAATGGACAGGTAAAAGGAAAGGTTCCTGATACATGTTTTTGATTGATAGGAGTAGTCTACCGGAACCTACGTTTAAATATTCTACTACTACCTGTTTGCGTAACGAGTGTGTGTTTCTGGCGTGCCACCGGCCGGTAGGTATTTCCTTTCTTTTCGTTTTATTATTATTATTAGAAAATAGTGTCTGAAATATTTCCTGTAGTAGCATCGGATCAATACACTGAGAAAAAATCGTCACCAAAACCCTTGCACCTCGGTCCATCGCTCAGCATTATTAGGCAGCTACCGGTCTCATCCACTGCTGTGAGGTACACATTTCACGATAAGGAGATTTATTCAAAGAATGATATAAAATTATTCACAAAATCGTCAGTTAAGTCGCCCATTAAATTATTAGGCCTGAGAAGATTACGTGCCTGAGACAACTCCATTGTCAATTGTTTGTAGGCCGAGTCTACAAAACCGTACGTAAAACAACAAAATATAATGATGAAATACGCATTCCATAAATAGCTGCACCCCGTGGGGAGATCCCCAATGTATTTTTAGATCACTGCAGTTAGTCTTAAACTGGCGTATTTCAAAAGGGCCAAAGCTACAGAAAAATCTTCTATTTTCTCTCTCTTTTTTTTAAAGCCAAAAATCGTGTTTTAGCCAAATCTGCGTGAGCTAGTCCCTTTAAATCCACAAACGACACAAAAGGTGGAAGTCTGGGACGACTGATGGGTGGGGGCAGGGACTGGGATTAAAAGCACCCAAATCGATTCCGGCACCTAATTGAGAGAGACGCAGAAGGTGTACCAAGACGGCAGCAATTTCATATGGCACCAGCCATGCAACAATCAAATAGCGCTCTAAGTAGGCTTACAACACTTTTAAGTGGATATATTCAAACCACAACATAAAAGACTACAGTCACTCGTTTAGAATCACACGCGCACTTACAGGGAAAAGTGACGGCAAAAGTGACGTAACATGTTCTTTTTTTCTTGTTCTTTTTTTCTCTTCTTTCTCTCTCTTTCATAAGATTGTGCAGGGGCCATATTTGTTCACACAGTCACAGTGGCAGAAATATTTCTGGACAGCTTCTTTTGTGTGGATAACCGTAAGTATTAAAAACTGGACTCTTCAGCGCTTTTCTTTCTTTCTTTGTACCTGTCTTTTTTCTGTTTGTTAAGCTAATCAGTTAGTCACTGAAACTATGTAATTACTAAATTAGAGAAATAACATTCGTCAACTGTTTCTTCCGTCTTTTTCGTGCTGTTCCTGGCTTGTCCTTCTTCGTCCTCAGAGCATTCATCTTTCTGTCTTCTTCACCTTTCTTCTTTTTGCTCAGCTTTCTTTCCTTCCCTTCCTAAGCCTTCTTTTTCGTGTTCCTTCTTCAGACTTCACTTTCTCCTCTTGTGATTTAGTGCTATCGAAGAACATCGCCCAAAAAGCGGTCACTCTTGGATAAACGATCTTTTCTCATCTTTCTCTTGAAATAGAACATTGTGCTGTTGTTCGTTACAACTGATGTCTTAACAAACAGGTGACTCCATCACAAAGATTCGTCCTAGAAGATATCTGTCAGCTGGCCGAGGAAGAGCTACGGAGGAAGATCTGAATTGTGTGGATTCAGTGATATGTAACAGCTGACCAAAAATATTATCAACTGATTTGATCGCAAGAAGACCTCCAGTTGATCGGGGAGCATATGCAAAAACTGGAGAATAAAGTGATTTTGATAGGCCCGCAACAGCTCTAGTCGGAAAAACGAACTAACTGAAGTCCCACGGAGACAGGATCCACCGTAGCCGAAGCCGGAAGATGATAGACTGCAGCATCAGAAACCTGAAGGCGAAGCCTAAAAAGAGCAGCGTGCAAAAAAAGCTGAAAACGAAAAAGAAGAATCTGCAATAGTTAACGTGTAGAATCAAGAGTCCACAACAGCTGAAGTCAAAAGACAACTCGAAACAGCTGAAGTCAAAAGACAACTCGGAACAGCTAAAGTCAAAAGACAGTTCGGGTCCACAACAGCTGAAGCCAAAAGACAATTCGGGTCTACAGCAGCTGAAGTCAAAACACAACTCGGGTCTGCAAAAGCGGAAGCCAAAAGACAAGAGTTTACAGCAACTGAAGTCAAACGACAATAGAATCTTTAACAGCGAAATCCAAAAGAAAAAATCAACAACAGCTGAAGCCAAATGTGAGCTGAAAGATAATTAGATCAAGCCGAAAGACAAAAGTGTATAACAACTGAAGCCCAAACACAAAGGTCGACAACGTCTGAAGCCAAAAGGCAAGTATACAACAGCTGAAGTCAAAATACAAAAGGTCTACAACAGCTGAAACTAAAACACAAACGTCTACACCAGCTGAACCCAAAACACAAACGTCTACAACAGCTGATCCCAAACACAAAAGTACATAACAGCTGGAGTCAGAACAGTAAAGTCTACACCAGCTGAAGCCAAAAAGGTGAGTACTGTTCATACACTCTACAGCAACAGCTTTGTTGTACTCAGACGTTTTTGCTTCTTCATTGATTACTTGTCTTCATTTCTGATTAGTGATAAAATGTTTGGTTGTTTGTTTGCTTGTTAATGTTTGAAATGTAAAAGGTAGTTTTGTCCATTTTTGAAACTTGTGTTTCTCCCTGATATAACAGGCATTGCTTTCTGGGCTTTAAATATCAGGTTACTTACTTACCACAGTGGAAAACTATTAACCTCAACCGATCCCATGTTTAAAATAACTTGGTTAACTGTAGCCAAATGGAAACAACTTTGCTTTAAATGTCTTTGTTTCAGCAGTCGGCTGCACATAGCACTCAAAACCCAGTAGTTCAAACCTTTCCCGCTTATGTGACACTGTGTGTGTGTGTGTGTGTGTGTGTGTGTGTGTGTGTGTGTGTGTGTGTGTGTGTGTGTGTGTGTGTGTGTGTGTGTGTGTGTGTGCGCGCGCGCGCGCGCGCGCGTTCGTTCATTCCGGCATATGCGTATTTGAATATATATGTAAAGAGAGATAACGAAAGTGTGCCTGCAAAGGCAAAGAATCAGATCTAGCTGCACAGAGAGTAACGCACTCTCTTTGATGAACTAAATCAAGAGCGTTGCGTGCTTTTATTTATGAGTATTACTTTCATTGTAAAGTACCAAGGCTGGTAGGGCAGCAGGCGCTAAAAAGGTGTACCATCATCCTCATTATCATCATTTGCGCTTGGCAGATCTGTGCTGTGGAACGTGAAAGATGTCCGGAGGGAGTCGGCTTTATGTGAGGGACATACCCCCGTCTCGACAGAGCAGCCGTGTTATGATCACGTGCCCGGCTCGGAGCAACTCTTTGGCGTATGACGTCAAACCTGACGTCCTGTCCCAGAGCGACAGGCTCAACCCCGGGCTCCTCCGCAGCGTGGTGAGAGAAGAGCGCGTACGAGACATCTTACAGCGCGTCTCTCGCACCACCGTCTCCTGCAAGGCCAAACACCCGGAACTCTTGAAGCCCGAGGACACATATACGTGCTGTGTCTATGGTAATGAATATGTCCTTAAAAAGGACGTACCTGTGGTGCCCATCCTGACAGAGTCAAAAGCGGACCTGAGCTTCTTTAGGTACCACAAGCCTGAGCGAGCAACCAAGGTAGATACTCCCAAACACAGGAGGGATCTTCAAGAAGTGGATAATAATTGCCAAACATTGGGAAAGTATTTCGGAACGTGAAATTTATTATACCATATTTTGGATAAATCTCCTGAAAGAAAGAATTTTAAAAAAAGTTTGGAAGACTCATCTCGTCCTCCAATGAAAACCAAATACACACTGTCTGCTCTACGTTAGATCGATTTGTAAAAAAAAAGAAAGAAGCAAGTTACTACTACTACTACTACTACTACTACTACTACTACTACTAGATACTTTATACAGCGTTTTCGGCGACTCAAAGCGCTGTGCAGCTTAATTAAAGAATGGAACGCATAAATACATATACACAGAGATAATAATAATACATTGATACATTGTACCTATTCATAATAATGACACACACACACACACACACACACACACACACACACACACACACACACACACACACACACACACACACACACACACACACACATACACTCTCTCTCTATCTCTCTTAGGATCGAATGCACACGCTCCAGTGCCGATTCAATCAATCACTTGGCAGCAAAGCACGTGAACCACATGTGGGAGTATTGACTGTTCTTTATTACTACTTTCTGTGCAGTAAACCAGCGTAGATTAATCAAGTAGAAAACAGCACTGACAAGAGTAATACACATTTTAAAAATATTCCATTCCTATCGATATGACCGATGCTTCTTCGGTGCGGTACCGATGTAAAATGGTCGGCTCTCACAGCAGGCCTACTGTTTCTGTGCTTGAAGTTTGTTGTTCAAATTGAAGCCTTGGGATAGAACTGGCTGTATATTTCCATAAAATCAATAGTTAGAGTGTGTAACAAGGCAAATATCCCCCTCCCCCCCCAAAAAAAGTCTCAGAAAATACTTTGAACATGTTTCCGATTTAAGTACTCGGTGTGTTGCATTACACGTTCTTCCATGTGGGCTCCGATTCGCGGACTTGTCAGCGGTTCTG
>OY757551.1:15365986-15370133 GCA_963584105.1 Alviniconcha strummeri
TGGGGCAGAAAAAGGACGGCACTTCTAAACTGGTGCTCACCCAGTTCCACCGTGTAGGACTGCTTCTGACTGTCGAGGAGCGGTTCCCGCTCTCCCCTGGAGTCCACGCCTGTTTCCATCATGCGCAGCATTTCCTCACCGCGCATCCTGGGCATCTGCACCAGCACAACGTCCACCAGCGTCCCGAGCACCAGCAGCAGGGCCAAGAGCCCGCAAACAGCTCTGGGTGGTGACCATCAACAGCAAAGTGTTATGGACAGGGTGCAGGGTCTGATGTGTACAGGGTGGAGGAGGAAGGGAGGGAGGGAGGGAGGGGGAGGGAGAGAGAGAGAGAGAGGGAGGTAGAGGGAGCGAGAGAGAGAGAGAGAGAGAGAGAGAGAGAGAGAGAGAGAGAGAGAGAGAGAGAGAGAGAGCAAGGACTGTAGTTTAGGTTCGGTCAAAATCTAACAACTAATCCTTGTTAAGCTACTGATGAGTAAACAACTGCAGGGCATCATTTATATACATATATAAATAGCCTGTTTATGAATGAGTAAGTGAGATTTTATACATGAAACTGTATGCATGAAGCATAAGAGAGAGAGAGAGAGAGAGAGAGAGAGAGAGAGAGAGAGAGAGAGAGAGAGAGAGAGAGAGAGAGAGAGAGAGAGAGAGAGAGAGAGAGAGAGAGAGAGAGAGAGAGGTGTATAGAACTATCGTGAGGACCTTCAGTCTACAGAACCATAGACCAGCGTGGCACTGTTCAGTCTACAGAACCATAGATCACGACACAGGCTGACCTTTAGTGTACCAACGTGACGACCTTCTGTCTACAGAACCACAGACCAGCGTGACGACCTTCAGTCTACAGAACCACAGATCATGACACAGGCTGACCTACGGTGTACCAACGTGACGACTTCCAGTCTACAAAACCATAAATCACGACACAGGTCTACCTACAGTATACCAGCGTGACGATCTTAGTCTACAGAACCACAGACCAGCGTGACGATCTTAGTCTACAGAACCACAGACCAGCGTGACGATCTTAGTCTACAGAACCACAGACCAGCGTGAAGACCTTCAGTCTACAGAACCACAGACCAGCGTGAGGACCTTCAGTCTACAGAACCACAGACCAGCGTGAGGACCTTCAGTCTACAGAACCACAGACCAGCGTGAGGACCTTCAGTCTACAGAACCACAGACCAGCGTGAGGACCTTCAGTCTACAGAACCACAGACCAGCGTGAGGACCTTCAGTCTACAGAACCACAGACCAGCGTGAGGACCTTCAGTCTACAGAACCACAGACCAGCGTGAGGACCTTCAGTCTACAGAACCACAGACCAGCGTGAGGACCTTCAGTCTACAGAACCACAGACCAGCGTGAGGACCTTCAGTCTACAGAACCACAGACCAGCGTGAGGACCTTCAGTCTACAGAACCGTGGTGAAGACCTACAGTGCAGCGATGGCCTTGGTGTCCAGCGCTCGCTGCTGTTCTGCACACGAGACGTCGGCGAGAAACAGACTGAAGTTCATCAGCGCCAGCTCTGCACACAAAACACAGCTGTCTGACAGTGCTGTGGCTGTGTGTGTGGCCATGTTTCCCGTAACAGCTAACATAGATCTGGGCGCCAAGTGGACGGCTGTACAGAAACCTAAGCGTACAGAATGATAGTTGCCTGGGTGTGTGGCTCAGACATGGGCAACTTAAACGAATTGAGGAAATCTTAATTAGATTACGTCCATAATGCAACACACACACACACACACACACACACACACCAGATACACGCATATCACACGAGAGAGAGCAGGTTCACTGACGAGCGTTGACGATCAGCCAGATGTCCCAGCTGGAACAGGAGTCAGGCACACATATTCCCTCTTGGACAGTTGCGGCTTGTGGCAACCCGGAACTCTGAACAACCAATAAACAGGAGTCAGGCGTTCACAGAACAGATGGGGCTTGACCAGTCAATGAACAGGAGTCAGGCGTTCACAGAACAGATGGGGCTTGACCAGTCAATGAACAGGAGTCAGGCGTTCAAAGAGCAGATGGGGCTTAAACAACCAATGAACGGGAGTCAGGCGTTCACAGAGCAGATGGGGTTTAAGCAACCAATGAACGGGAGTCAGGCGTTCACAGAGCAGATGGGGTTTTAAACAACCAATGAACGGGAGTCAGGCGTTCACAGAGCAGATGGGGTTTAAGCAACCAATGAACGGGAGTCAGGCGTTCACATGACACCTGGGCGTGTTCCAGACATTGTGCAGAATATTGGATCGCTATTTCGGACAAAAAACGTTTGAGATACCAAGAATTTGCGTAAAGTTAAGTAGCCGTTTATTCCATTTAAAGGAAAATGGGGGTGCCACACATAAATAGCAAACAAAAGACTGTTCATGAATAATCTCTCTCTCTCTCTTGCACTCTCACATACGAATTTATGAAGCTAACTTATGCTTTAAGGAAGAAAGCAAATGTAAATGAAACCAATGATGCATGGGTGTTGTGCTTTTGCCACCTAACCATATGAGCTATTCACATTCAGTTGTAACACAAGGTAGTCATACCAGATTCAATGGGATATAGGCGTTGCAGTACTGGCCGGAAAATCCGTGACCGTCTGACGTCATGTTGGGCAGCACTGTGACGTCACGACACTCGTCATAGGCCCCGAGCCAGATGAGGTTGAAGTCCAGAATGGCCGGGCTGGGCTTGCCAAAGGCGTCGACCACTGCAGGCGATAGACAGAGATACACGGATAGATAGACCGATCTCTCCAAAGGCGTCGACCACTGCAGGCGATAGACAGAGATACACGGATAGATAGACCGATCTCTCTCTCTTTCTGCGTAATTTCATTCACATATTCATAAATCGGTTCATGAAAACAACAACAAACAAACAAACAAACAAAAACAAAACAAAAACAAAACCCCAGCAGCAACAACACGAAAAAAAACAACCCACCAAACAAATTATTATTAAAAAAAGGCAACACACACACACACACACACACACACACACACACACACACACACACACACACACACACACACACACACGCACGCACCCCCACAACAACAAAACATCAACAACAACAAAACACACGTATCAATCTACTGGTCAATTCGTTCATCACTGTTAATTTGTTAAGCGATTGTGTTCATGCCAACAAAGCCCAGAGTCTGAAATCACAATTCACAGCTGCTTTGGTCTCAAGCTTTGGGACAATTCTTAAACCCTCCTTAAAAAGCGAGTCTCAGCTAGTTACTTCATCGTTGTTTCTTTGAAGAATTCGTCTCCTGTGTTTATTTCTTATTTACTTATCTTGTTAAATGATGACCTGGCTAATCGTGGATACTCACTGCGCATCGCCCATGGCTCGCGGCTTAGGAAAGCCTGTTCCAGTAGAGTCTTGTCGTTCAGACACTGCCCCACACTCGCTAATTGCTCCTCACCAATCGCCGCAGACTGTCTCGAGCCCAGAACCCTTTGTCTGTATGCGTCAACTCGCTCGCCGTTGGTCGTGTCCGAGATTTGTGGCGCAGAGTTCAGAATCAGCTGGCCAAGGTCTGCACCAGGGATGAGACTGAGCAGCTGTTTGGACGCTTCGGCGTGTTCTCTCAGCAGACGTTGTCTGTGGTGGACAGGAAGGCTGGCCAGCAGGGCGACGTGGTCCAGCCCTTCAAGGTAGGACAGAGGGCCAGCAGCGCGCGTGCACCCCAATAGCAGCACAGCGGTGAGCAGGAAGACAAGGCGGCCATCGCTGTGCACAGCTGGAGAGGCCATCGTTCTCTGGCTAATAACTGCTGGTGCCACGTTCTGGTCAGAAGAGATGGAGGGACTGAAACAGAAACAGAATTGGCGTTTGTAGTTTTTTGTTTTTTCTCTGCACGAGATTACAGCAGCGTGCAAAAAAGAGGAATAAAGTGTGTGTGTGTGTGTGTGTGTGTGTGTGTGTGTGTGTGTGTGTGTGTGTGTGTGTGTGTGTGTGTGTGTGTGTGTGTGTGTGTGTGTGTGTGTGTGTGTGTTGGGGAAGGAGGGGGTAAATTAGTACAAAACTGGGCATACTTCTTTTCCCTCAGTATGAAACCGGGTACAAATAACACGCAAAGAAAAACGGATGGGTGCATGATTTCAGTGAGTTTTTC
>OY757551.1:15370333-15377833 GCA_963584105.1 Alviniconcha strummeri
CGACAGCTCCCTACAACTGCTACGACTGCAACAGCGGCAGTCCCCTGCCTGGCTTCTGGAGAAACGGCAACTGTGACGAGAGTGGCTACGTGGCTCAGTGGTACCTGCCTAGCGCCTGCGAAACATTCTGCTTTTCCAGTGTCGGACTCTACCCTGCTGGAAGTAAGTGCAGCTGCCCTTTGGTGATGTTGTTGGGGCTACAATCATGGGGGTGGGGGAGGGAGGCGGGGGGGGGGGGGGTGCTGGTGCTGGCGGTAAGGTGATAGTGTTCAAATGTAATTCTCACCAACCACGTCATAAACATCAAAACCAAAAGCTATGACCTTTTATTGATTTCATTGTTTCTGGTAAATTAACTGTATTTTTGTCCACCTGTTGCCGGAAAAAGTCGAATCGCCGGAAGCGTGTTAGATACGACAGTTATATCTGCTCGGCTCTGTGGCACTTGTCTATTTTGTGATTGTATTGCTGATAATTGTAAAGCTCTATGAGCTCCTGTGAAAAAGGTCGGTTTATAAATGTAAGTTATTATTATTACTATTATTATTAAATATACAGGCTGGTTGTACTGCCCATTTAAAAAAAAGAAGACTTCTGTTCAATTTGTTGTGAGCTTAATCTTTCATTCATAACCCTTGTAGTTCACATTGTTTCAGTTTTGTTGTTGTCGCAATATGAAGCTGAGAGAAAGTCAATAAAATCAATAAGATCCAAGCACATAAAAGACCCAAAAGAACGTTGTTTATTAGGACAAAACACAACATGCGGTTCCCTTTATCAAGCTACAAAATGACAACCAATAAGGCTTGGGCGTGGATAGGCGTAGTGGGCGGAGGGGGGCGAGGGAGGGGGGGGGGGGGGGGGGGCCTTGGCTCAAGAAACTAAAAACAAACAGGATTTAAGCTGTCACCAAAAGAAGGCATGTCTTATGGTTTGTGGGGTATACTATCTCTCAGTCGTTTCCAGAGACCGGGTTGCACAATTGCCTAACGATTTTGCTCCTGAACGTCTTTGCGTAGGCCTAGGATCAATGATTTCTGACGGTACATGTGTGTGTGTGTGTGTGTGTGTGTGTGTGTGTGTGTGTGTGTGTGTGTGTGTGTGTGTGTGTGTGTGTGTGTGTGTGTGTGTGTGTGTGTGCAGCCGTGTTCCGAGGCTGTGCCATCGCCCTCCACCTGCCAGGCCACGCTCTGGAAGATGGCTGCTTTGAGGACGTGGCCAACAAGCGCCACGTCTGTCTCTGCTCGGGGGACCAGTGCAACACGCACAACCTCACCGCCTGGTCCCAGCATTACGCTGAGAAATACATCAACATGAAGAATACAACGCCCAGCAGTGAAAGCAACAGTGTGCACTGATTGTTCACCTGTGGAGCTGGAAAGCCAAGGCCGACCAGTGAGAAAAACGCAAGCAAAGTCTATGCGTTTGAAGTCCCTGTCTTATACCGAGTGTAGGTGTTTGCTGTATGAAGTTTTTTTTTTGCTGTATAAATACCGATTGTCTCCCCTCAGCGGAAACAGGAGTTACGTTTCCTATTTCACTTTCATGTGATTTAATTGGTCATTTTGAATCAACAAGAGGCCAGCAATTGACGGGACATGCTCGTAACTCAGAACCGTGTACCCGTATGCAGTACCCGACCACGTGGAGTTATGTCACGCGCAGTCCACGGACTTTCAACTTCTCTTTGCCTTCCAGGATGATTGCTTGTCCTTCTGGATACACTTGTGATGTGTGCGTCTTGTATTTATTTGGGTAACAAAAATCCTACACAACTTTACAAGGCTATTGTGAAATCCATTTGAACAGGAAAAGTTTTGTGTGGTGTATAATATGTCTGCCGTTCACCGCTTGTTCATGGCAGAGGACGTAAGCTGCCAACAGATGAACACCATTTCTGTTTGCTGTTGAAGGTGTGAAATAAATCATGTTGCAATGTACTGCACCTGTAGAAACAAATATCTGAGACGAAATACGAACAGAAAGGATGTGAGGTTTACAAATAAAGTACATTTTTCCAAAACTACTGTTACGTAGATTTGTTTGTTGTCCATATTGGTATAATAGTAATAAATATAATGCTGCATTCTTTCATGTACTATTTCTCCAGACTGGAGCGCATAGCACATTACAAATCAAAGAATCAAAACGTAATGAAAAGAAACTTTCGCTCGCGCGCGCACACGCACACACACACACACACACACACACACACACACACACACACACACACACACACACACACACACACACACACACACGCACACACACACACACACACACGCACGCACACACACACACACACACACGCATGTACGCACACACGCATACACACACACACACACAAAAAAACGCACGTACAAAAAAACACGCACGCACGCATGCACGCAGTCACGCACGCACACACACACACACACACACACACACACACACACACACGCATGCACAGGAGAGAGAGAGAGAGAGAGAGAGAGAGAGAGAGAGAGAGAGAGAGAGAGAGAGAGAGAGAGAGAGAGAGAGAGAGAGAGAGAGAGAGAGAGAGACTAAGATCGTAATGTTTACAGCATTGTAAAGATTTTATTTATTCCACATTTCAATATTTACTTTTCGGTGAAGACTTGGCTGCCTCGTGCATGTATGCCATTTTGAAGTTGCTATGCTCAACAATCATCATCACCATCATCACTTCTATCATCGCAAGAATTTAGGATTTCTGCTCATTGTCCTTGGTCTGTAAACTAACAGTCAATATTTCTGCTATGCACAAAAGGTCCTTTAAGAATGGGCCCTATTACATTATCAAGTCTAATCTCCAAACTGAAAACCAAGCAGAAATAATTATGAGATGGGACAGGACGAGTCACAGAAGCCATAGCACATTCATAGCACTTCCGCCCAGGTAGGTTATACATACTGCCAAGAGCCTGTAACTCCCTCGTAACCCATTGTGACCAGAGACGCTTCCCTTTATAAAGGTATCGCGACTACACTGCCATCTGTTTTGTCCAAACTTTCTGTTAAGTACGTGGACATCCGTTTTAGGTGCACCCACCGCGCTGTTTTAACACTATGGCGGTTCTTCTGTACCCTCCACCCCCCCCCCTCCCCCGCCCTAAAAAGAAAATCTCCGTGTACCCTCTACCCAGGAATTAAAGACACGGCGGCTGTAAGGCCGGGACGGCAGCAGCATCACGACGTGGAGTTCTGTAAGACGGCTGGGAGCGGGCTGCGGACGGGGCTGTGAGGGGCTGCAGCTTAGGGCACCTCCACGGTCAGGAAGTTCTCCATGTCTCGCCTGTTGCAGCCGCTCCTGGCGCAGAAACACCACACCTCGCCCCCGGCGCGGTGACAGCCACGGGTAGGGATGCCCTTGGGGAACCGGCGTTCAAAGCCCGCTGAGCACCCGCGTATGACAGCTGAAAACAACAGAACAACGTGCCTTTTCACAGCCGAAAACAACAGAACATCGTGCGTTGTACAGCTGAAAACAACAGAACATCGTACTTTAGACAGCTGAAGACAACAGAACATCGTGCATTGGACAGCTCAAGACAGTTATTGTAGCCCACGTCTGGCGGCTGCCGACAGTTATCATAACCCCAGTTTGTTGGCTAAAAACAGTTACCTCTTTTGTTGGCTGAAGACAGTTAACACAACTCGTTTGGATGGTTTGACAACACAAAGCCCCGTTGGACGTGTGATGACGAAACAAGTCCGCGTTGAGCAGGGTGAAGACAAAACAAAGCCCCGCTGGGCAGGGTGATGACAAAACAAAGCCCCGCTGGGCAGGGTGTTGACAAAACAGCGCCGCTGGGCAGGGTGATGACAAAACAAAGCCCTCATGGGCAGGGTGATGACAAAACAAAGCCCCGCTGCGTAGGGTGATGACGAAACAAAGCCCCGCTGGGTAGGGTGATGACGAAACAAAGCCCCGCCGGGCAAGGTGATGATAAAACAAAGCGCCGCTGGGCAGGGTGAAAACAAAGCCACGTTGGGCATGGTGATGACAAAACAAAGCCCTCACGGGCAGGGTGATGACCAAACAAAGCCCCGCTGAGCAGGGTGATGTCAAAACAAAGCCCCGCTGGGCAGGTTGATGACAAAACAAAGCTCCGCTGGGCAGGGTGATGACAAAACAAAGCTCCGCTGGGCAAAGTGATGACGAAACAAAACGCCTCTGGGCAAGGTGAAGACAAAACAAAGCCCCACTGGGCATGGTTATGACAAAACAAAGCCCCGCTGCGCAGGGAGAAGACAAAACAAAGCCACGTTGGGCATGGTGATGACAAAACAAAGTCCTCACGGGAAGGGTGATCACAAAACAAAGCCCTCATGGGCAGCGTAGGGTGATGACAAAACAAAGCCCCGTTGGGCGGGGTGATGACAAAACAAAGCCCCGCTGGGCAGGGTGATGACAAGACAAAGCGCCGCTGGGCGGCATGCACTCACAGCCGGCAGGGGAGTTGCTGACGCGAGAGAAGCAGGGTCCAGCGCAGAGGGAGGCCCGGCGCAGGAAGACTCTCGACACCTCCCCGTCCACAGCGCAGAGCGAGTTGTAGCGCCGGCCCATCGGGTCCCCGCTCTCACACTCGTAACACTTCAGTCGCAGGCTGCTCTTGGGGGCCACAGGCACTGACACAACACGCAACAGTCACATTAGTCGTGATATCATTATGAGAGAGAGAGAGAGAGAGAGAGAGAGAGAGAGAGAGAGAGAGAGAGAGAGAGAGAGAGAGAGAGAGAGAGAGAGTTTATAAAGATAACGAACTAGATAAAGAGTAATGCACTCTGCTGGATGAACTAGAGCCGTGCCATACGGGATGTACTTTACACGATACCCTTCAAAAGCTGTTCTTATACTAACACACACACACACACACACACACACACACACACACACACACACACACACACACACACACACACACACGCACACGCACACGCACACACGCACGCACACGCACACACGCACGCACATACATACACTATCAGAATTATTCCCCCAACAATAACAACAGCAAAACCACAAGCACTAGAAGTGTCATAGCCCCCAAAATGTATTTTAGAATGGACAAGTGTCGGCCTGAACAACATGCTTCATGAGGCTCCTCAGCCGAAATGCACAAGGTCAATTTGATGAATTTAGACATATGTATCTGTGAGCAAGTGCTCTTTGTATATGTTTCTACATTAATCCCGCCCTGCTTAACGGATCAACGCAATTTCATTACTGTACTGATAGTAACCCGGGAACCGGAGCAGACGACGTTTTTTGTTTTGAAGCGCGGCGTTTGGCGTAACGCCACATGGCCTTCACACAGACGACCGGCGATAGCCGCCGAAGTGCGCGCCATTTTCAAATCTGTTTTCTCCCTTAACACTTTGACCGCTTGTTTGTTTACCTACTCTTTGTTTATTTAGTCCTTTTTACGCACCAAGCTATGTGTAATATAATATGGCATCTTAGAATGTTTATTTAACGTTTATTTAGACGCAGGATCGATCAGTAGCCGATGCCTCTTTTCTTTCATGTTGCTTAACGTCCACGGAGGCGGGATGACCTATTAGGGACGGGGACAGAGTGGGAAGGGACAGGGTGATTGACTCGACCGCGGAAACCGCCCGAAAAAGACTGTTAAGGCGGTGTCCCCTCGCCATTGCCCAGCGACTTGTGCACCGCGTAATTGCTCTTTAAACTGCTGTGCTGGACAGAGTCACTAAGACAATGTCCGTTGCACCGCTGTTGATGAACAACTTGGACAACTCGAAGCAAAAGACGTCCAACTTGCTCAGCCCAGCTCCACCTCCCTACTCATGATCTCTTCTGGGCAAAAGTGAGGGTCCAGCTCCACCTCCCTCCTCTAAGATCTCTTGATCTTTTGATCTCGCCTGGTACCCTGCGATGCCTCTCTAGGTCCATTCTTTTTATAGCCGTCGTCTGCATGGGGCGCTTTGTTTAGTACTAGTGAATAGTAGTGAAACGTTGTTTTGATTCAATTAAAGTAATTCTGTGTCGATCAATGCGTTGTCGTATAGTATTTTGCTTAGCTGACTTCATGTTTAATGTTTATTTTGGGTTGAAATTAACTTGTTAGGTATTGTGTACTGTTGAAGCTAAGTTGTATTCATAGACTACTTAATATCACTATCAGCGCTGCTGCGACTAAGATTACGCGCCCCAGGCGAAAGTTCGCACCGGTTGTTTTAGTACTAGTCTTTGAGTGTGTCTTGCTTCTCTTACAGAGCGTTGTATTGTAATTGTTATGTACCATTTTAACCGTGGGAGCGTGTTCTTTATTCTGATGTAAGTTTTAGTGACAGTTATATTTTGTACATTGTGTTAGTTGTGATTTAGTTGTACGAATCTGTTTATAGACAGGCGCAAGCCACGCTTCCCACTCTTGTTATAAATAAAATAAGTCATGTGTGTACATTTTGTTTATACAGTTTAAAAGACTGTAACTGTAGCTTTTATTTGATGTTTTTCATGTTTTAATTGGTTTAGTTATTGTAGAGGAAACTGTATTTGTGCGGGCCAGGGAAACACAGTTGTCAGCCATTTTGTGGTCCAGAGGGGCGATTTTACTGTAGCGATAGCGTGTGTTCCCTGTGGCCCGCGCCGTTCTCTTATCTATGCGTGAGCGTGAGGATTTTGATGTGCTGAAAATTGTCTGCGGCTGAGAAAGTAAAACCTGATTGCTGCCGTACGCCTGCTGTGGTCTCCACTTTATTGACTCCGCTGCCTGTGTCCTGTCCTTTGACAACTCCGCACCATTACATATCAAAGTAGCTGCTGAATGCAACAATGGCCAGAAGAAGCAGGGCGGCTACACACATGGCGGAATACAGAGCCACAACCAACAGGAACGGGACGGTCAAAGCGGTGGCTCAGACAGCCATAGCAGCAGCAACAGCAGCAACCCGACACCTAGGCTGTTCACCACGTGCCGATCCAGATTTAAGACCATAGTTTTGCCGTTACTTGTAACGAACTGATTGAAAACAATTGTCACAAGAGTCGAAAAACAGCTGTCCTTCATTTCCACTTGTCGACTCCAAAGCCTGTCATTCTTTTCTCCAGCAAATGGCGTTCTTACTATATATAAGAACGTGTCATCACACGTTCTTTTTATGTTTTTCAGTTTTCGGTCATTGCTGCATTTTTGTCATCTGCTTCAGATGGTCTGGAAAAGGTTCGGATTCAGACCGGAACATAAGTCTGGCCATTTGAAAGCACTGGTGAAACTTGAGGAGGAAACTTACTTTCCAAAGAGCAACTTATGATAATAATTTGATTTTGAACCGTTCAAAAGCATTTTCGTGCAGAACAAAGACTCCATGGTAATACAGAAAGCAGTAAATACCGGGCCCCGTCTTCAGAAGCAACGCTAACTGCCCGGTGCTGCTCAGCGTAAACCCAGGGCACAATGTTTAGATGAACCTGTCCGTTTTAACCTGTCCGTTTTAACCACGAAGAGGTAGTATCTCAGCCAGTCTCTG
>OY757551.1:15382833-15390444 GCA_963584105.1 Alviniconcha strummeri
TTGTGGCATCATTGCCGGCACTTGCAGAGGTTGTGGCATCGGCACTTGCAGAGGTTGTGGCATCGGCACTTGCAGAGGTTGTGGCATCATTGCCGGCACTTGCAGAGGTTGTGGCATCGGCACTTGCAGAGGTTGTGGCATCATTGCCGGCACTTGCAGAGGTTGTGGCATCGGCACTTGCAGAGGTTGTGGCATCATTGCCGGCACTTGCAGAGGTTGTGGCATCGGCACTTGCAGAGGTTGTGGCATCATTGCCGGCACTTGCAGAGGTTGTGGCATCGGCACTTGCAGAGGTTGTGGCATCATTGCCGGCACTTGCAGAGGTTGTGGCATCGTTGGCGGCACTTGTATCGGTGCTGTTAGAGCTTGTATCGTTGTTGCCGGCGCTTGTATCGGTGCTGTTAGAGCTTGTGTCGCTACTGGCGTTTGTGGTGTTGCTGTTAGCGTCTGTTGTGTCACTGTTGGCACTCGCAGTGTTGCTGTCGGTTGTGACAGTGTTGCTGTCGCCAGTTGTGACACTGCTGTCGATAGATGTTACAGTGCTGTCGGCAGTTATGGTGTTGCTGTCGGCTGTTATGATGTTGCCGTCAGCTGTCATGGTGTCGCTGCTTGTTACTGTGGAGCTGTCCACAGCTGGTGTGTTGCTGTTGTTGCTGTCCGTCTTTGTGTTGCTTGTTGCTGATGACGCGCTTGCGGTTGTGGTGTCATTGTTTGTGGACAGTGGTTGTGACGTCATGTCCTTGTTCGGTCTTGGCGTTGTTGCTGCGTTGATAAGCATTACTGCAAATTGCAAACAAACGAAGATAAATATTACAGCTTGCAAACAAACAAAGATAAATATTACAGCTTGCAAACAAACAAAGATAAATATTACAGCTTGCAAACAAAGATAAATATTGCAGCATGCAAACAAACAAAGATAAATATTGCAGCTTGCAAACAAACAAAGATAAATATTGCAGCTTGCAAACAAACAAAGATAAATATTACAGCTTGCAAACAAACAAAGATAAATATTGCAGTATCAAGAGCTTGAATTTCCTGACTGTCTTTGTCCTAAGATTTTAGATAGACGTAATGAAAATGTTGGCTTAGTAGTCCGTCTGAGGGAATCTGTTTGCACTGAGAGCGGTGAATTGTTTACCTTTGATACAAAAAGAAACAGGAGAACATCTGAGACCGATTAAAGACGAACAGAGACTATGAAATGTGTCCAATAAAGTCTGATAAAACAAACAACTTATGTGTGAATAAGCTGAACTTGTTCCATTTATGTGATGGTGTGAATGGTGTGACACTGAGACGCCCTAAAGAGAAGGGAAACTGCTCCCAAGCAATAATAATAAATACTACAGGCATCAATAGTTACAACAAACGACAACCAATAGTAACGACAACAAGACAAAACAAAGCATGCAATACATAGCAGCAGCAGAATGAACAACAAACTACAAAACCAAAAATATTAACAGAATGTCTTCACAAATACTGAAAATCAAGAACAACAAAAGGAAGTAAAACGAAAAAGAAAAAAAGAAAACCATTTAACCAACCCATTAATCAACAAGTAAGCAAACAGACAAATAAACAAACAGAAGACAAAATATTAAACTATAAACAATGGGGGGGGGGGGGGGGGGGGGGGGGGAACTCAACTCACCCGTCACACAGAAGAGTGTACCGCACTGAAGAATTTTGCCTGCCATTTTCTTCTCTTTTTTCTTCTCTTTATCTTCTACTTTTTTTGAATATTTTTTTTTTTTACGTTTCTTTTTGAACTGGAATGTTTTTACTTTTTTTCTTTCTCTTTTTTCCTCAGTTTTGTTTTGCTTCGTAGGCTCCTATTCACCCTGGTTGACTGGACGTAAAAAGCCAAGTTACTCGTAAGTTTCTAAGTAGTTTTCTTGGCAAATTGCGGATTAAGATCGATACACAGAATGGACGGACAAAATAGGACAGAAAAATATAGTTCTAAGAGGTGTTTAGTTCTTTTCCTAACTTGTTCACTGACAGGTTCACTCGGCCTAGCGGGTCATATATAGTCAAGCCAAAAAACGTCCACACGGACACATACGTCATTGGCACAGACAAACGCCGCTGACGTCCCATACGTCAACATCATTTTCCGTATATCCCATAGCCTGTGCCACCGGCCCCTCAGAGACGCGGCTAGTCACTGACCAATAGTTTTGTACGAAGCATCAGGAATAATTTATGGTGACAAAACAACAACAAACAAACACAAACAAATAACAACAACAACAAAAACAACAACAAACCAGCGAAAACAAAAACAAACAAACAAATCAGCACTAATGGTTGACAACACTGAGATAAAAAAATAAAAAATAAATTGTAGCTGAAATTATACAGAATGAAAATTATTAGATCTTGTTCCGATAATAACATTGGCTGGTTTTCATGAACATTCCAAGAAGGTGCCGATGAATTTCTGCACATTTGCGGGCATAATTTGTTTCCATTGGAGACATTTGGTCGCTGTGCTAGTTGCTCAGGTTGAAACATAAACGAGACCATGTTTTAACATTCACAGCTTTCTGAGTTTGTTATCAATTTTCCATTCTTCCACTAAAGCGGATGGCATGGGTAAGAAGCTAAAAGTCAAAGAGTTTGGATCAAACCTAACACCGAAGAATGTTCATCCAATCATAGCTGCAGACAGATAAGGCGCGATAACTGGTTCTTGCTATTCTTTCTACGGCCAGTGTAACAGGCTATGTATCTTCTCGACATCAACCTTGTCATCGTGTTCCGGAAGTAGCGGGAGTGGGGGCAGGAGCTGAGGATATTTCGGTCTCTCCATCACGGAGTGACACGAACTGACAGTCCGTTGTTTGTCGCTTGTCACGCTTGAGCTATTGTCAAGTGAGCGGGTTGTACTTCCCCGGAGTTTGTACAGGGATAACACTCAAGAGATATACGCTTGTTTACATGTAGCATCACTGGAATACCTTTTTAGCTACATAACCAGTGTCGTGTAATCCTTAAACCCTTCCCCCTCCTCCTTACTCTGTCCCCCCCCCCCCCCCCCCCACTTTAAAACTTGTTTATTCTGGCGGTTTTGTCGTACTGATTTGACGTTTCTGTGACTGCGAAGGGAGGGGATTGCTTGGTCATGAAATATGCGTGCGTTCTTCACACGGATTAAAAGTAAAGGGCTGCATCCGAATCGTGGTGTTGTGACGTCGGTAAGTTACCAATTAGTGCTCTGTTAACGCAACAGCAAGTGCGCAATAAAACAGAGAAGAGCGTTTATCAAAACATAGCAAGAAACACTATAATAAATACAGAGAAAAAAGTGCACAGACTTACGGTCTATGAATCACATTCTTCTGCAACATTTAAAATGGCTCCAGTTAGGTTCATTGCACTGCTGTCTCCTCTCTCTCTCTCCCCCCCCCCTCTCTCCCCCCCCCCCTCTCTCTCTCTCTCTCTCACATCTCTCTTTGTCTCTGTATCTGTCTGTCTGTCTCTTCTACTTCTTCTCTACCTCCTCTTGTTTCTTTTTCTTCTTCTTTATGGTCCCTTCTCTTTCTCTTTTTCTTTTTTCTTTTTTTCTTTTCTTTTCTTGTTGCTTTTTCTTCTTCTTCTTCCCCTTCCCTGTCCTCCTTTTTTCCTTTCTTTCTTTCCTCTTCTTCTTCTCTTCCGATTCCCGCTTCTCCTTCTTTCTGTTTTCCATTTCCCCGTGTGTAGCATTTTCTTTTTGTTTTTTATTCTTCCTTTAGTTCGCTTCCTCCTCCTTCTCTTTTCTCTTTTCGTTTTTCTTTCTCTTCTTCTTCTGCTTCTTTCTGTTCCTCCGCTCCCCTTCCTGCTTCTTTTTCCTCTTTCTTTTCTTCGTCTTCCTCCCACTCCTCTTCCTGCTTCTTTTTCCTCTTTCTTTCTTCGTCTTCCTCCCACTCCTCTTCCTGCTTCTTTTTCCTCTTTCTTTCTTCGTCTTCCTCCCACTCCTCTTCCTGCTTCTTTTTCCTCTTTCTTTCTTCGTCTTCCTCCAACTCCTCTTCCTGCTTCTTTTTCCTCTTTCTTTCTTCGTCTTCCTCCCACTCCTCTTCCTGCTTCTTTTTCCTCTTTCTTTTCTTCGTCTTCCTCCAACTCCTCTTCCTGCTTCTTTTTCCTCTTTCTTTTCTTCGTCTTCCTCCCACTCCTCTTCCTGCTTCTTTTTCCGCTTTCTTTTCTCGTCTTCCTCCCACTCTCTTTCCCACTCCTTCGTCGCCCTGATATAACCGTAATGGTTGACTGGGCGGAAAACACCAAGTTACTTACTTGCCTACTCCTTCTTCGTCATCGTCCTCCTTTTCCTCTTTCTTTTCTTCTTCTTCCTCCAGCTCTCTTTGTTTCCTTTTCTTGTTCGTCGTCGTCCTTCTTTTTTCGTCTTTTCTTTCTTTCCTTTTTTCTTCTTCCCGACCCCCTTCCTCTTCCTCCTTCTTCGTCGAAGAAAAACCATTGTCTTCCTGTCCTTTTGATGCCAGTGGTAGGAAGGTTTTGCTAAAAATGTGGAGTATGACACTTTTATATGATAACAAATAGCGTTCACTACTATACTCAAGTTTTAGCTTTTAAGTATTAAAGCAGTTATGACCACCACGGTTTGTGCCAGTTTATTTCTTCAGACCAAAGCTATAAAAAAAAAACATAGCATCTTGTCTTACAACATCAGAACTATGATAAACAAAAAAAATAAAAACACAAAATACAATATACGTTTATCTGTTCAGTGCGTCAGACAAAAGCTAGACGGCCGAACACCGTATTGTGTGTGGAGTTCACAATAATTATTCACTCTGGGAATCGTGTGGCAAACTGACCTTTTTCCTGTCATTTTGACTCACATTGAAGAAAGGGCTGTCTCTTTGTTGTCATGGTTACCTTCCTTCTCCCCTCCCTCCTTCCTGTTGCCATGGCAATCATTATCAATCTTTGTCAGCGATGAGGTAAAACCATCGACGTGAGAACATTAAGGCAGACATCGTTTATGCTTTTTTCATTCGTCAAGATTGTGTCGGTGGATGAGAGTTGCTTAGTTAACCGGACTTGAGGCCCAGTCGACCCCTAGTTTGAGGAATGGCGGCTGGTTGGAGTTTACCATCTGAACCAGCCGAGTGAGGCCAAAGGCGTGCCATTTTACTGTATCTCCTGACCAAGTTAGTACTGGGTGTCCTTCAGTCTTGAGTGACTGTTCTTCACAATCCAGGCTGCATGTATTGCAACATCTGTTGTGGCTGGACAGTTTAGGTTGTATGTACTGCAGCTCTCTCTGCTGTGGTTGAAAAGTCCTGCACGACAGTGTCAGTCCTTGCTGCATCTGCTGCACTGTTAATGTTGTCTCTCGGGTCTGCACTTTGGCTGTGCTTCCTGTGATCCGGCGTTCCCAGCCATTTCCTCTACTCCATGTCCAGCAGTTTGAGGTCGCGCTTATGTACAGCCTTAATGTTAGGTGAGGCCTTTCAGTCGGTTCTTGTCTGAAGCAGGCTCGCATTATCAGAATTGAGGTAAGCTTGCCATTAGCTCGCCATACATGACGTCTTTGGACCTGAGGTAAGCTCGCCATACAGGACGTCGCTGGGGACTTTAGGTAAGCTCGCCATACAGGACGTCCTGGCCTTATACTTGAGGTAAGCTCGCCATACAGGACGTCTTTATACTTGAGGTAAGCTCGCCATACAGGACGTCCTTGCCAGCCATGCCAGCGCTGTAAGTACACCACTTCGGTGAATATTAAAAAACTAAAACGCGCTATAAAGCTAGTGACTCATGTAGAACCACATGCGAGCGCAGTGAGTCTGCTCAAGAGAGCGGAGAATAACACTGTATAAGCGATCATCAATCATCAATCAATCCTGTTCAGGAGCTGTGTGAGAGTCGAGGTGGACGTCCTGGGCTGTCCGTCCTAACGAGCCTTCTGGTTTTCGTGGACGTAAAGAATTAGTGAACCGTGTTTCGGCATTGGTCACAGCTTGTCCCTAATATGTCAACTGACATCTGAGGACATTAAGCAACACTTCATCATCATTATCAATCAATCCTTGGGGTCCTTCCGCCAGCTTTGCCTGAGGAGTGTGTACCCGCTGTATATTCCAGCCTACTTGACGCGCGCGTTTGAGGCGTGACGTTGGTGGAGTTTAGGCTATATTCGTCAGCACAGGCCATTCCTGTGTCGGTTGTTGTGCCTCTTGCTGTACGTCAGTCGAGCGCTGCTGACGCCCTTCTTTTGTTGAATCTGCACAAGCGCTCTAGCCCACTGTCTATTTGTACCCTGTGTGGTAGACGGTGTGTGTGTGTAAATGTGTGAGTGCGCACGCGTGTCTGTGTGTGTGTGAGTGCGTGCGTGCGTGTGTGTGTGTGTGTGTGTGTGTGTGTGTGTGTGTGTGTGTGTGTGTGTGTGTGTGTGTGTGTGTGTGTGTGTGTGTGTGCGCGCGCGCGCGCAACGTTTGTGTGTACGAGAGAGAGAGAGAGAGAGAGAGAGAGAGAGAGAGAGAGAGAGAGAGAGAGAAGAGAGAGAGAGAGAGAGAGAGAGAGAGAGAGAGGAGGCAGGCAGGCAGGCAGGCAGGCAGGCAGGCAGGAGAGACACAGAGAGAGACCCATAACTTTATTACCCAAGGACAATTGAGATTTTAAGCAATAACCAATTTTCACAACCTGTCCTAGCTATACTACGTAAAAATGTACAGAAATCATTACTAACAACACTGCAAAACAACGCACTTATTACTAGTGCTGTAGATAACATTATAAAACAACAGCAGCATCTACAGTAATATAAACGGCACAAGTAATTACAAAAGAATTAAAGGTCATAATTATGCAATGTTAGACCTATACATTTTTGGAAATATCCGTTTCCACATTTATATCCGACCGGAATCAAGATAAATGAAAAATGAAAAAGGTATCACGGTTAAAAAAACAAAAACAAAAACAAAAACCTAATATTTATTATAAAACTAATGTTGAACTAAAAAGTATTTTAACCATGTGCTTGTGTGCCACTACTGAATACATACTATGGGGTGTTTTTGTTACAGTCGTGTCATAAATTCCCGGTCCTAGAAATGTGTTAAGCAACAGAAATATGAACATTTACAAAGACTTCACTTTGGTAGTTATTCGTTGTTAATATAATTTTTGGTATATATTTCTTCTAAAACAGTTCAGTCAGCTGCAGGTGTTTAATGCTGAGAGGAGGTGAGATCCAAACTGAAGAGGCAGATAAAGGGAGCTCATCTTTATACACGTCCATACTTAGTTCAGGAGCTGTGTGAGAGTCGAGGTGGACGTCCTGGGCTGTCCGTCCTAACGAGCCTTCTGGTTTCCGTGGACGTAAAGATTTATTGAACCGAGTTTCGGCATTGGTCACAACTTTTCCCTAATGTGTCAACTGACATCTGAGGACATTAAGCATCAACTCATCATCATCATACACGTCCATATGAAGGTACCGCAATGCATGTGTTTGGTCCCTATCGAGCAGGCGTTTGTTGGAGAGACAGGCAGACGGATGAGCACGCATACAGACAAAGAGAAGGACACAGACGAACAGACAGACAAAGAGAGAGAAGGGTCATTCCTCCATCGAGCGCTCTGTTGTGACCGGTT
>OY757551.1:15390644-15401432 GCA_963584105.1 Alviniconcha strummeri
TACACGCGCACGCACGATCGCACGCACGCACACGCACACGCACGCTCGCACTCACGCTCGCACACACAGACACGCACACACACACACACACACACTCACACACACACACACTCACACACACTCACACACACACACACACACACACACACACACACACACACACACACACACACACACACACACACACACACACCGATCCTTGGTTGCCCCTTGTGATCCTCGCTCCATCAAGGTAGCGCTGACCGACTCTAGTTGATGTCGGGTGGCTTTGAGCTTGATGGTGACGTCATGTGAGACCTGAGTGACGGTGCAGTCATGCGTGATGCAGCGGAGTCCTATGTTGTAAGCCAGAGTGTCGAACCGGACACAAGCAGAGTAGCGGTCAATGGTCCACGGCTTGGCCAGCAACTGGAGCTTCTCGCTCTCCTTAATGTTTCTGGAAACAATAGAAAACAGCACGCGGAGAAATCAACATAACTGTCATGAAGTCACGCCTACAAGGGACATAACTCGACACCTCAATCGTCTACGGTAACTCTTATCTGTCATATTCTTCATCTTCTGATGTTGCTTTACGTCCGCAGAAACCATAAGGACTGTTATGGACTGGGAGCCCAGGATGGCCACCTCGACCTCCACACAGCTCCTGAGCTCTGTCATCTAACAAACAAACAAACAAATACAGTGAAGATGAAGTTGACCATGATAGTAAAAGCAACAACAACAAAAGATGCTCACAAGTGCTTTGACCCAGAGCCTGCGAACCCTACATTTTTTGCAGACTCGGTAACAAAAAGTTGGAGAAGAACGAGTCTGAATCACATGCAAATTGTAATCAGTAATTTGAACAACTGTAATAGTTTAATAAAATGTTTTGTTTCAGACGATGCGTCTTTTGGGGCAGCATAACGTAGGAGCTGAGCCAACATCGTTTCCACCCTCCTCCCTCTATACTTACTTCTCAAAAAAAAACGACGACCCTCCTGCCCTCTGTTCTTACTTCTCACTACAAACGATGACCCTCCTGTCCTCTATACTAACTTCTCAATAAAAACGACGACCTTCTTCCCCTCTATACTTACTTCTCAATAAAGACGACGACCCTCCTGCCATCTATACTTACTTCTAAAAAAATAAAATAAAAAAAAAGACAAAAAAAGACGACCCTCCTGCCCTCTATACTTACTTCTCAATAAAAACGACGACCCACCTCTACTTTTCTATATAATTACTTCTCAGTAAAAACGACGAATCTTTTTAGACAAGAGATGGTCGCGGCTTGGGCACAGAATAAAACCATATTCAACGACCTTTGGCAACAGCGATTGCTTGTCGGCGTACAATGGAGGGACTGGGGACTAGAATGCTAAATCCAACGAAAAAGCTCAATATAAATGTAAGAAAAACACAAGAAGTACTAAAAGGGGCACGGAAGGAAAAAAATATATTCCTCGTTCTTCGCAGCAATCTGGACCCACTAGTTTCTTGTATCTCGTCTACAGAAATATGTCAGGCAAACAAGTTTCTGGCATTTATGTTCCCGATGCGAAGCGTGAAAACTTTCCCGTTGATTCACCGGATGACATTCAGTCTCGCTGTGTTATACCGCGGATCCATCGTGGCATCAAAGTTCACAGTCAATGCTATATGACAGAGGCGCACTACAAGTTTGCCGAGAAACGCTGGAACGCAAACTCCCAGCATAATTTTCCGACATACTTCCTCCAACCACTGTCATAACCCCCGAAAGCTGTCAGCTAACCGACAGTCTTTCGTTGGTTCTCACATGGCAGTAAGATCAGTTCAGTTCAGTTCAAGGCGGTATGGAGCTCCATCCTGTCTCTCTGAAGTTTCCCCAATATTGCCTTTAAATCAATGCCAATGTTCGTCGGTAATCACACAGACAGCTCAGATTAGATCGACAATGACACGTTTTCTCTCGTAACCGCTCGCAATGCTTACGCCAGCACACACACACACACACACACGCACGCACGCACGCACGCACGCACGCACGCACGCACGCACGCACGCACGCACGCACGCACGCACGCACGCACGCACGCACGCACGCACACACACACATCATTCGAAACGAGACGGATTTGTTTTGTACGTATGGCACACGCGCCCGATGCTTGCGTGTGTGTTTCGACCCTATGTTGCTTCCATAATCTTGGTACTCGTACTTTTTCGCTTAGTTTTACAATGGGCGCGGTCAGCGATTTCAGTGGACTGAGGCGCTGAGATAAAGAGCGCCCTTTCAGCGCCGTAACTAGTTACAGCAGGGTTTGGAAGAAGGATGCCTGAAAACGAGGCCTAGAGTGTGGCTGGAACGGTGCCACGAAGCCTTGCCATCAACGCTGGCAGCTTGCGGTCCACGCACCCGTCCATCAACACACCCGTCCATCAACGCACCCGTCCATCAACACACCCGTCCATCAACGCACCCGTCCATCAACACACCCGTCCATCAACACACCCGTCCATCAAGGCACCCGTCCATCAACGCACCCACACACACACCCGTCCATCAACACACCCGTCCATCAACGCACCCACGCACCCGTCCATCAACGCACCCGTCCATCAACACACCCGTCCATCAACGCACCCGTCCATCAACGCACCCACGCACCCGTCCATCAACACAGCCGTCCATCAACACAGCCGTCCATCAACACACCCGTCCATCACTGCACCCACGCATCCGTCCATCAACGCACCCATCCATCAACGCACCCACGCACCGGTCCAGCAGCGCACCCATCCATCAACGCACCCACGCACCCGTCCACGAACGCACCCGTCCATCAACGCACCCGTCCATCAGAGGGAAGTGACGAGGCACGAACTCCTCCGGGTCCGTCAGGAACCAGTGCTCTTCGAACTTCCGATTGAAGTTACCGCCCATGTCCAAGTGACCAGCGCCCCACGTGGTGTCCAGGGGACGCCACTCTCCCTTGACGAGCACGAGGTTCCAGGCGTGGTTGGTTTTGCTGCTGGCCGTGTAGACGTCTTCGGGGTCATGGCGGTATCCCTTGGCGATGCCTTGAACCAGAATGCACGGAATGTTGGCCAGTCTGCAACAATTCATCTCATGAATCGTCATCGTCATCCTAGCCCAAGCACACACGTAAACATGAGACGCATCCACCCCGGGTGAAAAAAAGAGAGAAGAGTTCCGTCTCGATTCAAACGATTGCGCTTTTATTTGTTCTTGTATAAACTTTGTTGGCGGCTATAAATGACACGCCTTGTTTTATTTGAATTGTTTGTAACAATTGGTTGGTTTGAGCACCAACGAAAAAACTGCTCGTTAGCTGACAGTTTTCGGGAACCTATGATGTAACTAAATACGGCAGTGGTCGAAGGAAGGATGTCGTAAACCAGTGCTTGGAGTTTGTAATACAGGTTGACTGACTTGCAGAGGGACAAGGAGATGTCAGAATAGCCCTAACACAATAATGCGGGTTGACTGACTTGCAGAGAGACAGGAAGAGGTCGGAGTAGCCCTGGCACACTGCTTTTCGGGACTGCAGCACAGAGTTCGAGTCCTGTGGTTGGTAGTTACCCGAGAAGTAACTATCTGTGTCGTACCTGAAACATGCACGAAGTCATGTGTGTCTTAGTGCCATGTAATATGAGAGGAGCAGCAGCAGCAACAAAACAAGTACACAACAAGAGCAACAGAAACAAACACATAGTAGTAATACAACCAACAAGAAAACAAGCGGAAAAACAATGAAAAGAAGAAAGACAAGCAAGTATCAGCGATCAAAGAGAAAGAAGAAGAATCAGCCAAGAATCAAGCAGTCATACAGCTGAACGTCCATCGCAACAGTGTCAGTTGACAAAACACCCCTGACTGGTACACCTCTTTACTGTTCGCACTATGCTGCACCAGTTGACAAAACACCCCTGACTGGTACACCTCTTTACTGTTCGCACCATGCTGCGCCAGTTGACAAAACACCTCGCACCATGCTGCGCCAGTTGACAAAACACCCCTGACTGGTACACCTCTTTACTGTTCGCACTATGCTGCACCAGTTGACAAAACACCCCTGACTGGTACACCTCTTTACTGTTCGCACTATGCTGCACCAGTTGACAAAACACCCCTGACTGGTACACCTCTTTACTGTTCGCACTATGCTGCACCAGTTGACAAAACACCCCTGACTGGTACACCTCTTTACTGTTCGCACTATGCTGCATCAGTTGACAAAACACCCCTGACTGGTACACCTCTTTACTGTTCGCACCATGCTGCGCCAGTTGACAAAACACCTCGCACCATGCTGCGCCAGTTGACAAAACACCCCTGACTGGTACACCTCTTTACTGTTCGCACTATGCTGCGCCAGTTGATAGAACACCTACGACTCGTACACCTCACTACCGAGTGCAGCATCTGTCCAGACATCACCCACGAGGTACAGTCTATCAGGATTGCAAACATCAGAAACGACGGTGCTGTGTAAGGCCTGACGATTTTTTCTTAAGTGTTTTATGTTAGCTGGTAAAATACATAATATAGAGACAGGCGATGATCAACAAATACATGTTGCAGAGTAAGTAAGTTGGTGTTTTACGCCCAGTCAACCGGTACGGTTATATCAGGGCGATGTTGCAGAGAAAGGCAAATAAAAACAAAACAAACAAACAACAACAATAACAACAACTCTGAACAGAGAAAGACAATGACCAACAAATATTTAAAACAATAAATGCTATGAACACAACAAACACTTAAACCGAAGGCAATGACCAAAAAGCATTCAAAATAGACAAATGTGATAACCAACAAATATTTAAAACAGAAAAAGGCTATAACCAACAAATACTCAAAACAGAAAAAGGCAATAACCAACAAATAGCCAATACAAACAAAGGCAATAAGCAATAGGCATTCAAAATAGGCAAATGAGATGACAAACAAATATTTAAAACATAAAAAGGCTATAACCAACAAATACTCAAAACAGAAAAGGGCAATAACTAGCAAATACTCAAAACAGAAAGGCGATGACCAGCAAATGCTCAATTCAAACAAAGGCAATAACCATCAAACGCTCAAAAGAGAGAAAGGCGATGACAAAGTTGGGACTGACTCAATGTTGTAGGCGAGCCAGCAGAACAGGGCCCTTATCTTCTGCAAGTCGTCGCTGCACCGTGACGTCAGGTAGGAGGCCAGCTCCTCCAGACAGTCCGTAACCGTGTTGGGAGTCTAAAAGAACAGTGAGGGGAAAACCAAACAACAACCGAACAGTAACTAAATTATTGCTAGACTCTATGGCAGCTGTCTCTCCTAGCGGAGAGAGATCCGATTGTAAAGTAAGGACGTATTAATGACTGACAGACCAAAGGTACATTAATGATAGACCAAAGGTGTATTAATGATAGGCTACAGGCGCATTAATGATAGGCTATATGTGTATTAATGATAAGCTACAAATGCACAGGTGCATCAATGATAGGCTACAAGTGTATTTGGGACAGGCTACAGGAACATTAATGATAGGCTACACAGGTGCACTAATGATAGGCTACAGGTACATTAATGAAAGGATACAGCTACATTAATTATAGGATTCAGGTGCATTAATGAAAAGCTACAGATACATTAATGATAGACTACAGGTGCATTAATGATAAGCTATAGGTGTATTTATTGTAGGCTACAGGTACATTAATGAAAGGCTACATGTGCATTAATGAAAGGCTACATTTACATTAATGATAGACTACATTAACTAATGGATTAATGATAAGCTCTAGGTGCATTGATAGAAGGCTACAGGTACATTAAATGATTAATGATAGGCTAGAGGTGCATTAATGATAAGCTCTAGGTGCATTTATTGTAGGCTACAAGTAATTAATAATATACTACAGGTGCATTAATGAAAGGCTACCATGCATTAATGATAGGTACAATAATGATAGCCTACAGGTGCATTAACAGGAAAGTAATACTGTATGGAAAACATTGTCATTCCGTGAGCGGCGTGGTGAGGCTTCGGTGAGTAGACTACGTAGAGCGTGATAGCACGTGATGGTAAGTTCAGAACGCGTCGTTCTGCATGCATGCTTGTAGAGGTTTCGGGGTAATTAATCATTGTGGTAATTGAACCTATTCGCCTTTGTCTAATTGTAACCTACTTTGATAACAATAGTACAGTAGATAAAAACAACAACAACAACAGCAACAAAAACAACACACACACACACACACACACACACGCACGCACGCACGCACGCACGCACGCACGCACGCACGCACGCACGCACACACACACGCACGCACACAAACACACACGCACGCACGCACGCACGCACGCACACACACGCACGCACACACACACACACACACACACACACACACACACACACACACACACACACACACACACACACACACACACACACACACGTAGCATTATGAGCCGAGCAAAGGGAGCCCACCGACCAGTGTGGCTACTCACGTTGCTGACGAAGCAGTCGAGCTGTGTGAAGACGGCCGGGTCCGGGATCAGCTGGGCCTTGGTGTGGCGGGGCGGGCACACAGGGGGCAGTGGACCGCCACCTTTACCTGGGCCACGCTTGGCTTGTTCTGTGCAATGGAGTCAGTTCACTTTTACTCTCTCTCTTTCTCTCTCGCAGCACACACGCACACACACACACGCACGTACGCACGTACGCACGCACGCACGCACACACGCACGCACACACACAAACACACACACACACACATACACACACACACACACACATTCACACACACACACACACACACACACACACACACACACACACACACACACACACACACACACACACACACACACCAACCACTCTCTCTCTCTCTTACACACACACACACACACACACACACACACACACACATGCTCTCTCTCTCTCTCTCTCTCTCTCTCTCTCTCTCTCTCTCTTTGTTACTCTCTATCTCTGTCTGTCTGTCTGTCTGTCTCTCACACACATGCACACACTCTCTCTATCACTCTCTCTCTGTGTTTCATACAGAGAGAGAGAGAGAGAGAGAGAGAGAGAGAGAGAGAGAGAGAGAGAGAGAGAGAGAGAGAGAGAGAGAGAGAGAGACACACACACACACACACACACACACACACACACACACACACACACACACACACACACACACACACACACACACACACACACACACACACACACTCGCCCGCACATTTACAGACACTCGCGCGTGAGCGTACTCTTAGACACTCGCGTGTGAGAGTACTAGCAGCCAGTGTGTCGGCAAAGACACACTACCTGAAAATTACGGGTAGCGAGCAATTAAGTGTTCACCCACTCCAAGATTAATGACTGACAGCTACCGGGCCATGCACCGTACTCTGGTGGCATTCTAGCAGCCTAGCTTCAAACAGTGGCAGGGGACGTTTAGACAGCTTTAATGCCTAACCGGCCCCCTCCGCCCAGAAACAGTCCTGTCACGGTGAGAGGTGGCATATGCATGACTACTGCAGCACAAGCCGGCAGTGTGCATGATTACTGCCAAAGCCGGCAGTGTGCATGACTACTGCCAAAGCCGGCAGAAACCTGCTGACCGACATCCAAGCCACTGGCTGTAGTTAATGCATATCCTGAGTTTAGGAACTATTTTTCACAGAGTCTGTAACCTCGAATTTGTTTTTGGTTGGTTGGTTTTTGAGTGCATATACACGTTTTCTTTGTGTTTTGTACATAATTATTACATTACTTTATCAACTCGGAATAATGGTCACATTGGCCACCTCCAGAGCAAAAACGGTTTAAAAAAATAAATATATATATACCTATTAGCTGTCAAACAATGTGAAAATGACCCACCATCTTCGATTTTCAAGACGTATGGTTTCACTCTATGAACGGTTTATATTTACTTCATGGTCACTTTTGTGTTTTATTTCTGGAACGGTATTTATGTTTTGACTTTCGTGACGGTTTCGTGTTTTTCTTCTCGGAAGGTTTCGTGTTTTATTTCTAGGACGGTTTTACGTTTTACTTCTTAGACTGTCTCGTGTTTTTCTTTCTCGGCAGTCTTTTCGATTGTTTATTTGGACAGGAAGATCCTTCATTGCCATTTTGCACGGATGTAGTTACTAGAGCGGAATCACCATTTTTGGCTACTGTAGTCGGTCGAATTTGGGCAGTAGTTGTGGGTTATTTATCATTATTATTGATCGCTTTTATATAGGGCTATTCTCCGCTCTCGAGCAGACTTACTGCGCTCGCATGTGATTCTGCATGAGTGAACAACTTTTTATAGCGTGTTTTTTGGTATGGCTGGTGCCACAAGAAACTGCTGCCATCTCGGCGCGTTCTGTGTACACCACACAACCATGCACCGTGTCACTTCATGCAAAGCCACATACGTAAGGTGTATGCGTGTTCAGCTGTAACCTGCCACCTGCGCTTTTGGCAGAATGACCGGGGTCCTTTACGTGCTACTGCGGTAACACGGGGGTGGAACGGATACCGATATAAGAGTCAGCACAGAAAGTTGACCCTGGAGAAGAAAATTCTCCGCCGCTCCAGCAGGGATTCGAACCCCGCGATCTTTCCATCACGAGTCCGGCGCTCTAACCACTGAGCTATACCCGCTCCCATAGTAAAAGCGGTTTCATTGTCTGTACAATGATCTTGGATTCCCCCCGGTGTCAACGCGTGTGTTGACGTCCCTCTTACCACTGGCGGTTTCATTGGCGGTGACACTGGCGGTTTCATTGGCGGTGACACTGGCGGTTTTACTGGCGGTGACACTGGCGGTTTTATTGGCGGTGACAGTTGCGGTGACAGTTGCGGTGACAGTTGCAGGTTCGCCGTCGCTCTGTGCCGGTACCCACGACGTCCGTGGCTTTGGACGAGCCACACCCCATCGCCACGCACCTCCTCACTCACCTGCAAGGAGACGGCACACGCCTGAGGAACGGTCCTATTCTTATTATTTACACCAAAAGTGTCAACATGTCATTTTTTCCTGTAGATCATAATGATGATCATAGTCTTTATTTTCACTTGCAAGCCCGATTTTCGATCGAGTTCCAGAAATTTCAGTCTCTCAGCTGACAACGCTACAGTTATGGCAATGAAGTAACTGCAGATTGGGAAGCGGCAATAATGAAAATGGAACTTACTCCCCATAATTGCAACAACACGGTCTCATAATTACGACAATCCGTTAAAACCTACCAGATTTTAGAACACAAAGGGACCCCGAAAATTGTATAAAGAAAGACAGAAAAAACGGGAAAAAAGAAAGAAAAGAAATGCAGTTTAGAAAGTGAAAGCGAGTTAAGCCTATCACATTCGGCTGCACAGGAGTTGTCAAAAACAATTCCCTTTTTCCCTAAGTATTTTGTTAGACAAATTCCAGAACTATGCTGCCAGACTCATTCTTCGAATCCCCAAATCTGCTCACGTCACTCCTCTGCTTCACTCTCTTCACTGGCTACCTTTTGAGTAGAGAATCAAATACAAACTTTTGTTATTCTGCTTTAAGATCATCTCTGATCATATCAAGCCCTCATCTATCTTTCAAAACCTTCTTCTTTACCTTCTACCCGGCAGCTCCACTCTTCTGCAGACACCCGAATATTCAGAATATCACCCTCCCGCACTAAGTCCAGTGGTCAGCGCTCTTTTTCTTACCGGCCTGGAACCAGTTAATTCCCTGTGTTTGTCCGTCACGCTACTTCTGACAGTTCTTAGCTTTCCTTTTTCCATAAACTTTTCTTCATTTCCATTGCCCTCACACACACACACACACACACACACACACACACACACACACACACACACACACACACGCACGCACGCACACACGCACGCACGCCACGCACGCACGCACGCACCCACGCACGCACGCACGCACGCACACACGTACACACGCAAACACACACACGCACCACACACACACACACACATACACACGCACACACACACGCACGCACGCACAACACACACACACACACACACACACGCACGCACGCACGCACGCACGCACGTGTCCCAGGAATTTCCGACCGCCTCCTTGAAAATTACCTTGCTATTGAAAAATGTCGAGTTGTGTTTGGAAACTGACCTTCTCAGATCAGGCTTGAGGGTCAGTTTCCAAACAAAACACGCCATTCCTACCTTGGTCCAATTCTACAGCCAATCTCAAGTTCGACAAGACAGCCTAGGCCACCTAATAGTGAGGAGATCAGCCGCTAGCTGTATTAGGTGTACACTGAAAATGTATCTGTACTGTCCGTGTGCTCGCCTTCTGGGCAACAGAAGAGACGCTTCCGTAGAAAGGTACTTTACTATACCTATAATAATAATTCTTATAAAACGCTATTCTTTAACCAGAGTTAAACTCACTGCGCTGTACAAACATCTTATCACAAAAACTACATTAACATACATTTCAGCAAACAAAACTGTAATTATTGTAGCTTAAATTACCATTATCGCCTATCGAACAACACACACACACACACACACACACACACACAACACACACACACACACACACACACACACACACACACACACACACACACACACACACACACAATGGCATGCGCACACCAGTCTCCGCTCGTCACATCGCACAACAATTATGAGTAGTTCTTTACTGCTTTTTAAAAGAAAACGTGGGTGCCACATATGAATAACAAACAGAGAAACAAAGCAATGTACATATTATATGAAAGAAGCACAGTTTAAGAAGTGGACAGCAAGATGGATTCATTGACAGCATCA
>OY757551.1:15401632-15420692 GCA_963584105.1 Alviniconcha strummeri
GGGCAAATGCAGAAATATTTAACAGATATTCACACACACACGCACACACTCACGCACGCACCCCCCCCCCCCCGCCCCCCGCACCCCAGCCGACCTACCCACTCATGGAAAGACTTGCTTAAAAAAAACTGGATTATTTAGTCTCTTTCATTAAGTCCGGGAGAACTTGCGCTAATAGCGGATATATCCAATGTTTCGTTCGGTTATTTTGCTAGTCGACATGATACGAGTGTTGGTGCAAACGACCTACACAGCTCACCAACGTCTTTGAGCAAGGACACTCTGTCCAAGCGGTTCCCCCCAGGCTGTGTCTCAGTCTAGACCACCGTGAAGTGGTACAACCCCTCCAAACGCACCTCGTTCTCGCCTACAGCGGCTAGCACTATGACGTCACGCTGTCCCTTTGCCGGCGTCACTTCCGCCTCCCACACTCCATCGTTTCTCTTCTCCAACGTCTTTCCGTCGATCTTTACCACCGCAGTGTTGGGTGACGAGACTCGGATCAACGTGGGTTCTCCTCTGGGCAGCTGGCCAACCAGAGGCTGGAGAAGCTGGGCCCGCTGCTGACAGGCCAGCACGCAGACACGCGGGAAGGGCTTGCAATCGGAATGCTCCTTGTCGGCGTGCAGAAGGAAGTCCGCAGCGTGCAGAAGCCTGGTGGCCTCTTTCGGCGCCGCGGCGAACACACGCAGTCTGTAGTATCCTGGTTTGGGGCAGGCGCGCCCTGATGGTGGCCCCGTCCTTTGTATATTGAAGGAAAGTGAACTGACTGAGGTCCTCCCGCATGGAGCGCGAGTGGTTCAGCTGCGTCTTGATCTCCGTGTAACGACTCAGCGACACAGGCACCTCCACTTCGCCCTTCGTGGCGGTGAAGGAGGCGGGTGCGTTCCGTGCCTTTCGAAAACCGCACTGAACCGCTGTTGGGATCTGGAGTCCAATAACGCCGCACTCGTCTGGATACGGCTCTGAGTCCACACAGCCCTCTTTAGCAGAAAGAAGGAAATCAGCAGCATGGCTCATCTCTGCTTCCTTTGGATCGCCAGCGAACACACGCAACATGTAATATCCAGGTTTCGGCAGGCGCGCGTGGATCATGGCCCCGTCCTCTGTATACTCCAGACAGACGAATTTGCCGAGCTCTTCTTGCATGGAACGGGCATGTTTCAGGTGTGCCTTGAGAATCACGTGACCCTTCAGCAACACCGGGACCCGGATTCTGCCCCCTTTGGCTGTGAAACGGACGGCCGCATTTCGGACCTGTTTCAATCCGCATTCTGTCGCTGTTGGGTTTTGAAACCCCCATACACCGAGTTTGTCTGGAAACGGTTCTTGGTCGGCACACCCCTTGTCTGCGAACAGAAGGAAATCAGCTGCTTGGCTCATCGTCGTTTCGTCTGGAAGGCTAGCGAAGAGCCGCAGCCTGTAGTATCCAGGTTTCGGCAAGCGCGCTCTGATCATGGCCCCGTGCTGTGTGTACTGAAGGAAAGTGTAGCGACGGAGGTCCTCTTCCATGGCATCCTTTTTCAACTGCACCTTGAGATCTGAGGGGCGACTCAGTGACACAGTCAGCTGAACCTTGCCCTTTTTGGCACGGACAACGGAAGATGCATTCTTGACACGCTCAAGTCCACATTTAGCGGCCACGGAGAGCTTCAATCCAACAACACAGGATTTGTCCGGGAACGGTTCTTGGTCGGGGCAACCCGTGTCAGCGAACAGAAGGTAGTCTGCAACCTGCTGCAGGTTGGTGTCGTCGGTCGGGCCAGCGAACACACGCAGCCGGTAGTATCCAGGTTTGGGGAGGCGCGAGCTGACGACGGCCCCGCTCTTCGTCCTGCGAAGGAAGGTGTAGTGACTGAGGTCCGTCTCCATGGCGCGAGCGTGTCTCAGCTCTGCCCTCAGTTCTGCGGGTCGACAGAGTAACAACGGGACCTGAACGTCACCGTTGTGGGCGCGGAAAGGGAGCGGAGTTTTGCGGATGTGCTGCAGTCCGCACTCTGCTGCTGCCGGGTTGCAGAGCCCCCAGGCCCCGGCCTTCTCTGGGAATGGCTCTTGGTCTGGGTGAGTTTCGCTGCACCTATCCAAACAAAACACCGCGCGCACTGTGTGAAGAGGCCTCAGCAAATAGAAAGGAACTAGGAAGAAAGTAAATGAGTAACAAATAGATATTATTTGTGGCTTGACAAAACAAACATCAGCTCACAATCGTACCAAAACAAATCACATTGTCCTCTCTCGCTCTTTCACTGGGCAATAAATAGACAAACCTCGGGAACAGCAGAGAACAGGTACTGCAGCACGCCGTAGGGAGAGAATGGAGGGGTACAGCAGAGAACAGGTACTGCCGCACGCAGTTGGGAGAGAATGGAGGGGGGGGGGGGGGGGGGGTACAGCAGAGAACAGGTACTGCCGCACGCCGTAGGGAGAGAATGGAAGAGTGAGCCGAGACTAGAGTTCAGTAGGTCTGGTCGGAAGCACAGAATAGCGCCATAATTGCCACCATGAAGCACTTAGGGCTCATGTCGAGATGAAACGCTCCACAAGTGTTCATACATAAACAACAATCTGCAGGCCGTGACTATGTCGTCACTGATACAGACTGATTGTCACAGAATGGCAACACTCACGGTCGTGTATTTGCGACTTTCAAACACTGACTTTTAACGATAATTATTTGTTTATTCCATTCTTGTGCACAGGGCCAGTGATGCTTCTTCGGTTGGGGTTTCCTGCCAGGAGGAAACTAGGGTGTGGTGCAGCGTCTTCACGTCCTGCCTCTAAAGCCCAGTCTGGCGTCACAAGATCCAGCACAAAGGGGCTCCCATTGCTCTATAAAGGCCGGGCTCCTGTTACCGTTAAATAATAAAGGCCGGGCTCCTGTTACCTAATCAATATAGGGCTCCCAATGCTCTAAAGAATAAAGGCCGGGCTCCTATTACCCTAGCCAATAATAATAGGGCTCCCAATACTCTAAAATAATTAAGGTCGGGCTCCTATTATTCTGGCCAATATGGGGCTCCCAATACCCTAAATAATAAAGGTCAGGCTCCTATTACCCTAGCCAATGTAGGGCTCCCAAAAAGGGGTTCCTAACATCCTGTCCAAGTGGTCTATTCACTCACCTGATGACGTAGGAAAGAAGCAGGTGCAATATTGCTGTGCTGTCCTGTCCCTGACCACGTCCCATGATCTTCAACAGGTAGGTTGCAACACGTGGCGGTCTGACGTACATCGAACACGTGCCCTCACCACTCAATGACGTCAGAACGCTGGAACTGCAAGAAATTGACACAGTCACTCTTCGCACACAATGAAGCCTCACTGCGAGTCCGATTTCAACCGTAGAACACCCAGGACAAGGCAGATGCTGTTTAAACTTTTCTACCGGGAGGGTGGGGGTAGGGGGGGGGGGGAGGGGGGGGTCTGAAGACAACAAACAAACAAACAACAAGAACAAAAACCCAAAGCACCACAGGTAAGTACCAAATTTAAACGGACATCGCGAAATGCAGGGCGCAATCGCTGTTAATGATGTCATAAGGTAAAACAGTTATCATCTAAAGGCTTACAGCAAATACCACCTTAAAGTGGCCAAAGGTAGAGGCATGTGTAAGAGAAGATGGACACACTGTTAGCGTGCACACTCCACTGTTAATTAGGTCGGTGCTACTGATCACAGGCCTACCCAGGCGTTCATTCGCTCAGTTTTCGTTCTAAATAATACGCATAACGTTCATGTTTGGCCAACTTAAAGTCCCTCCCGTGGACTTAGGTAGCTCCGGTCCCCTCTGTGGGCCCCATAAACTCTCAGTACCTGTCATCGGACCTCCCTTGCGAGTCGTCTCGTTCCACCAAGATCACTTTGACCATTTCCAGAGGTAGTCGGGTGGCCTTGACCTTGATGGTGACGTCACGTTTGACGTCAATGATGGTGCGGACGTGTGTGAGGCAGCGCAGACCAATGGCGTAGGCTGCGGTCGTCGGCTCGATGCCGGCGGAGAAGTGTTCAATGGTGACGGGGCGCTTCAGCAGCTGGTACTTCTCGCTCTGCTTGACGTTCCTTGACAGCAGAACAGATAGAAACCTCTCTGTACATCTCTCTCTCTCTTTCTCTTTCTGTCTCTCTATCGAACGAAACACACACACACACACACACACACACACACACACACACACACACACACACACACACACGCACACACCACAGAGAATGAGTAACTGAATACTTGCTGACGGTCCTCACGTACAGAGTGAGTACCCGTAATGGACACGCGGGTACCGGTGAACAGAAGGAGTGATTTGCTGACTTGATGACGTACTCACCTGCAGAGAGCCTGGAAGAGGTTGGAAAAGCCCAGACACACGGCCCTGCCGGTCCTCAGCACGCTCTCCGCGTCCTGTGGCGCCTTCTTGTCACCCTGGCCACTCGCCGTGTCGTAGCTGTTCCACAAAACCATAACACGTCGGTCTGCGTATGACAGTGGGCCGGCCAAGGTGTTTCTCAGACACTTTGACACTTTTACTAACATTCAGCTTCTGATATCACACACACACACACACACACACACACACACACACACACACACACACACACACACACACATACACACACACACACACACACACACACACACACACACACACACACACACACACACACACACACACTAACCGATAATAAAAGCGTTCCTACAAAGGCAAATAACTAGATCTAGCTGCACCAGAGTGTAACGCAGTCTTTGATAAAATAGATCTAGTGCTTTTCGTGCACTAAAAAGGGAAAGCTTCAGTATCGTAAGAATTCACGTCGATAAGCCTACGTTGCCAAAACTGGATTGAAATCAAAGATACAATCAATCAAATTAAAAAGAAAATTAATAAGTTCAAAGCAATAATAAAATAATAAATCATAAATGGGGGCGTGAGGGATGTGTCAGTCGCTTTCTATTCTGCACCTTTTTGTTAAACACTCGACGTTTGATAGTCAGAAAACACTGCCGTCAGTGCTGCCATTTTGTGTCCACCGCTGAGTCTGTATCAATCACGTCTTGAACAAGGCCGGAATGCGTGGCGAAAGTATTATGACGTCACAAGACAAGCCTTTTCTGCTCTTCATTAATAAAGAGCGAGCCAACATGGCTGCGCCCTGAGGATCTGAAAGCGGAGCACGTTTCTGTGCTGTGAAAACTCAGGTCAGTAAGCCCACGATGCCAGCGCTGGATTTCAGATCAAAGCCATACCTTTTGACTGTGTGCTTGTGGTTCGTTGTCAGTCAACACTATAAACCGTTCATTCAGATTACTACGACTGATGAACCGAAATGCGTGTGAAGAGGTGCAAGCTGTGGACTCACGTGATGTTGTAGGCGACCCAGCAGAACACAGCCCTGGTCTTCTCCACGTCTGTGGACCGCAAGGACGTCAGGTAGGCAGCAAGGTCCTTCAGCGACCTGCTGCACCGTTTCGGAGTCTGGCAGACAAAAGGGGCAGGTGCAGTCAGTTAGCATGCTTACGGTGGGTGGAGGCTGTGCCACTGCACACACACACACACACACACACACACACACACACACACACACACACACACACACACACACACACACGCACTCACGCACGCACGCACGCACACGTAGCATTATGAGCCTAGCAAAGGGAGCCCACCGACCAGTGTGGCTACTCACCTTACTGACGAAGCAGTCGAGCTGTGTGAAGACGGCCGGGTCAGGGATCAGCTGGCCCTTGGTGTGGCGGGGCGGGCACACAGGGGGCAGTGGACATTGTCCATTTGGTACATCTGAGGACACACAGCACAAGGTGTCAACACAGGGTATGGGGTGTCACCACAGGGCATCAAGTGTTAGCACAGGGCATGACGTCTCACCACAGGGCGCCAAGTGTCACCACAGGGCATCAAGTGTCAGCACAGGGCATCAAATTTCACCACAGGGCACCAAGCATCTTCACAGGGCACAAAGTGTCAGCACAGGGTGTGTCAACACAGGGCATCAAGTGTCAGCACAGGGCACCAAGTGTCAGCACAGGGCGCCAAGTGTCAGCACAGCGTGCCAAGTGTCAGCACAGGGCACTAAATGTCAGCACAGGGCACCAAGTGTCAGCACAGCTAGGGCATGAAGTGCCGGTACAGGGTATCAAGTATTATATATACAGGACAGTAACGGAACATGCCACTACTACAGCAGAAACTGTCGTGTGTGTGTGTGTGTGTGTGTGTGTGTGTGTGTGTGTGTGTGTGTGTGTGTGTGTGTTGGGGGAGGGGGTGGTGGTGGCGGTGATAATGTCAATATGTGTGGAAATGTGTGTTAGTCTGGTTTGTTTTAAAAGCTTTAATAACACAAAGTGTTTCCGTGTGTCAGTATTACCTTGCAGGCCATAAAACTCTTCACTGACGTCACGGCCACTTTTGGAAAGCCAGCCACCCATTGTGAGTAAGGCGCGAGTGCTAAAAATAGCACTGACTCATACACGGCTGGCTGATCTCGCTCTGAAAAACAACAACTGAAAAACGTAATGGGTTACAAACAAATATTTTTATATATTTTCAATTAGTACTGGCAGAGTACAGGCAAACAAGGCAGTCATGTTAATTTCCTCATGTAAGTCTACCCAGTGCCCTTTGTTACTTACTACCCACTGTTCACTCAACCGTGTACACTATGACAGCAAAACGCTGTAAGATGTGAGCCAGTCTGGCCTAGTGGTAAGGCGTTAGGCTGGTAAGCAGAAGGGCCCCGGATCGATTTCGCTACGGCTCTCCCTTCTCTTCAAAAAGGTTGTGGTTTGTTGACATTGTCTTGTGACTTTGTCCGTCACAAGTAATGAAACATTAAAATGGGTCTCATCGCTGCCCTTCTTAATGCAGGAGTCATTCTGGTGGTGACAGTATAGCGATAGGTATATAATCTCCCTCTTTCCCAGCCTTCATAGCCCCCCCCCATCTCCCCGTCCCTAATAAACCTGATAGTTTTCGTGCACGTTAAGCACTATGTTTACTTACTGTATGAAGGCGTCAACAACTCCGGACTATAATAGTCAGTTGGGTACTTGATACTGGGTCTTCAACAGTAGTCCTGTTGTGAACAGAGCAATCATCCCAGTGCAGTAGTCCTATCGCGAACACAGCAGTCATTTACCCAAATACAGTAGTCATATCGCGAACACAGCAGTCACTTATTACAATGCAGTATCCTATCGCGAACACAGCAGTCATTTACCCAAATACAGTAGTCATATCGCGAACACAGCAATCATTTACCCAAATACAGTAGTCATATCGCGAACACAGCAGTCACTTATTACAATGCAGTAGTCCTATCGCGAACACAGCAATCACTTACCCCAGTGCAGTAGTCCTATCGCGAACATAGCAATCACTTACTCCACAGCAATAGGCCCTGTCAGGAACACAGCCATCACTTCGAACATGTAATTGTTTCTCTCTCCACTTACCCTACAGCAGTAGGTCCTATCGGGAACATAGCACTGATATCACCATGTCCAGTTCGCTTGGGATGAGCCGAATCAAATCAATACGTGTCATTAAACATGCCCAGGTATACACTGACAAAGCAAGCAGACTTCGACATTAGATATGTTCTGTTTGACTGTCTGTCTGTCTGCCTGTGCGTTTGTCGGTTTGTCTGCCTGTGTTTTTGCCTATTTGTTTGTTTGCTTGTGTGTTTGCCTGTCTGTTTGTTGGCTTGTCTGCTGTCTGTTCGGGAACCTAGCTGTTTGTCTGCCTGTCTGTCTGGTTGTGCGTGTATCTGTTTGCCTGTGTATTTCCTGTTTGTCTGCTCGTGTGTTTGACTGCCTGTGTGTTTGTCTGTTGCCTGTATGTCCTTCTGTAAGTTTGCCTATCTCTCAGTCTGCCCCTATGGTTATTATTATTGATCACTTTTGTATTTCGCTGTTCTCTGCTCTCGAGCAGACTCATTGTGCACTTGTTGGTATGTGATTCTGAATGAGTGAGTGTATAGCCTTTCATGGCGCGTTTTGAATAGCCACCGAAGCCGTGGTGTACTTACAGCGCTGTTTGGTCATTATATGGCTGGTACCACGTGAAACTGCTGCCGTGTACAATACAGTCATGCACGAGGTTACAGTGCCACTTCACGCAAAGCCACACACGCAGAGAGTATGTGTGTTTAGCTGTAACGACCTGCTCCTTTGGCAGAATGCCGACCGGGATCTTTTACGTGCTATTGCGATAACACGGGGGTTGAACAGATCCCGAAACAAGAATACTGCAAGGTGACCCTCGAGACCTTTCGATCACGAGTCCGGCGTGTGTGTGTGTGTGTGTGTGTGTGTGTGTGTGTGTGTGTGTGTGTGTGTGTGTGTGTGTGTGTGTGTGTGTGTGTGTGCGTGCGCGCGCGCGCATGTATGCTCGTCTGCCTGTCTGCTTGTCTAGACTTGTCTGTCTGCTTCTCTGTACGTCTATCTGTATTATGTCTACATCCCTGTCTGCCTGTCTGTCTATGTGTCTGTCGTTCTGTCTGCCTATCTACTTGTTTGTCTGTCTGCCTGCCTGTCTGTCTATGTGTCTGTCTTTCTGTCTGTCTGCCTGCCTGTCGCTCTATCTGTCTGACTCTCTATGAAATGATCAATCTAGCAACCTTCGTTCACAGCACACCAAACAAACCAATCACGAAACAAACTTACCTCAGCCAATATTTTTGATCTCCAGCTATGTAACGATTACAACTAACTGCCTGCTCGGTCTTTGATCCTGACGACTGCCGTGTGACTGATTGAGTGTGTTTTATAGTGTGCTGTGTCAGTGTATGTCAGCAATGACAGTCTATAAACAGACCCGGAAGACTTTATTTTATTTCTTTGACATTGAAGGTGTACGAAAGTGGTGTAGGCTATTGAGACTGCTGGAGCGGTGACGCTCGGATGAGTAGATCGCCTTTGGAGAGCATGTGTGTTTTTCCAGCGGTGACACCCGTTCCTATTTCAGTCCTCAGTGTCAGGTGTGAAACGCGTTACTCGATTTACCGACACGTTTGAGCACGCGGGCGTGTATGTGTATGTGAGGGGGTGGGTGTGATGGTGTGTGGGTTGGTGGGGGCCTGTGAATGAATGTGTGTGTGTGTGTGTGTGTGTGTGTGTGTGTGTGTGTGTGTGTGTGTGTGTGTGTGTGTGTGTGTGTGAGGGGGTGGGTGTGATGGTGTGTGGGTTGGTGGGGGCCTGTGAATGTGTGTGTGCGTGCGTGCGTGCGTGCGTGCGTGTGTGTGCATGCGTGCGTGTGTGAGTGCGGCGCGCGTCCATGTGTGTGTGTGTGTGAACGGGTTTGTGTGTGTGTGTGTGTGTGTGTGTGTGTGTGTGTGTGTGTGTGTGTGTGTGTGTAGGTGTGTGCGTGCGTGCATGCGTGCGTGCGTGCGTGCGTGCGTGCATCCATGTGTGTGTGTGTGTGTGTGTGTGTGTGTGTGTGTGTGTGTGTGTGTGTGTGTGTGTGTGTGTGTGTGTGTGTGTGTGTGTGTGTGTACAAAGACATCTAAAGTGACAAACTGCGTACTAAGTAAAGAGACTGACGCCTTGAACAAATGAAATCAGTACTGCCAATGCTCACAGTGACTGCAGATGGTCAAAGTGATTGCAGAGCTGATCATGATCAGAAGTGTACTTGTGATGAGCTGAGAAAAATCAACGATGTGAAGTGCTTGTGAGATAGATCGCTAGCTCAAGGCGGCAATGCGGTTAGACAACTCTGGTATTCTTTGTTTACTAACCGACCAGCGTAGTTGCTTCCCTTACAACAAGCTCCACTAATCTCTTTGGTGTTCGTGCAACAGACCAACCAGTGCGGTTCCCTTGTAACTTCAACTTCTTGGTTAATTTGTCTTCCGGGGTTTCGGCTTCCTTCTACTCCAGGCCTACCTCATCTTGCCACACCGACAGAGTGAATACCCTCTCTGCTTTCTTACCTTGGGCCCCTGGAACATCAAAAACATAAGGTACAATTCTTTATTCACGAGGGTAGTAGATAAGCGTGTATCCTTCTTTTTTCTTAAAACAAACAAACAAAACAACAACAACAACAACAACCACAACAACCACAACAACCACAACAACAACAACAACAACAACAACAACAACAACAACAACAACAACAACAACAACAACAACAAAACAAACAAAAAAGAAAAGAAAAACAAGAAGTAAACCAGCCCTCGCCCAAACAAGGGACTATTCTAGATCTAGTTATACATGTACACATTTTCTAAGCTGCCACACACCAATACACACATGGAATAAACGAAGTTTAGACATTAAACATGAGACTAGACAGAGGAGAAGGTGGGTAGTTAGAGGTTATATATCCGTTTGAAATCATCAGCAGCAAATGTGACAGAGTGCATCTCCACACTGTTTTTGTGTTATTATACTCTGTATGTCACTCTGTCAGTTTACCCGTCCCTAATAAGCCTTATGGTTTCTGTGGACGTTAAGCACCATGTTTACTTACCTGTCAGTGTCACTCTTTTTCTTCTTTTGCGTGAGAGGGAAGAATATGACGTCATTCAACTGTACTTCTTTTACGTATCTTTTAGACCTACATGTCATTTTATTTTCGCCATCACAGCAAGACGCGAAAGAGCAACGCGGAATGTCTCGAGAAGCCGCGCCAACTGTCTCTGGTCGATGCCATCTAAAAAGGAGTAACATTCTGGAACCTCTGGTTGTGGATCGTTTGTTGTGGCCTACTTCCAACCTGCTAGTTCCATCATAAAATTAACCGTTTACATAATGCGGAAAACAACAACAACATCAACAACAACAACCGTAACGGAGTTTATTGTACTCTGTATGTCACTCTGCCTGTCAGTGTCACTAACCTTTGCTTCTTTTGTGTGAGGAGAGGAATATGACATCATTCAATTGTAATTCTTCTTTTCCGTACCTTTTATGTTATTTTGTATTTTCGACGTCACTCAAAGGAGTAAGAGGGAGCGCGAGAAGAATCGAGAGGCAGCACTAACTGTCTCTCGCCAATCGACTCAATGCCGTCTAAAAAGGAATAAAACTCTTGGACCTCTGGCTGTGGCTCATTTGTTGTTGCCTACTGCCAGCCTGCTATTCCATCATACAATCAACCTTTTACATTTGGCGCTGACGAGCAGCACTGGAAGTAGGAAATCCAAATACCATCCAAGCCGACAACAGAGGAGCTTCTAACGGTCACAGCCATGGAGGACAAAGGGCCCCTCAGTCACGGCCCCTGAGGCATGCCATCCAGCCATCCAAACCACCGCCATTCTTTGGGGAAGAACACGACGGAAACCAAGATCTCTTTGTCGGCCTCAGAAAGATGCGGAGACAACTCTACATCAAGATCCGGATGAAGAACACTGATGTGGTGAACGGGGCGGGCAAGTCCGACGAGATGCACCAGCTGAACATCCTGATGCTGCTGAAAAAGTGAACCAACCATCCCTACCTCTTCGACGACATGGAGCCTGGTCTTTTCATCACTACAGACTACCACCTGGTGGATTGTTTTTTCGCATCGTTGAGCTCGCCGAGATGAAGCTCCGGTTGGACAACGTTGTCACTCAGCAAGGTCAGCTGATGGACAACCAGACGAACAAGGGGAATAACTGCACAGCGGAGGAGGATCGGTTCCTGGTCCGCATGCTATACCAGATAAGCTTTGACAAGGAGAACATGTACGACGAGCTGAAGCAGACGGTGCATCAGACACACAGTTCAAATTTGACAGGCTGATTATAATCTGTAGAGTATTTTATGAACTCGTATCTTCTTTTACTTACCTGCTTTGGGTTAAATTTTTATTTTACACTGGACACCAAAACAAAATCAACCAAAAGCAGATAAATGTCCTACATCTCTCTCTCTCTCTCTCTCTCTCTCTCTCTCTCTCTTTTTTACACTGTTTAACTGTTCTTTAAGTGTTGTTTTTGTAGTTTGAAAAAGGGGCTTACCCCGAAAAATGTGTTTTGTCATAATAAACAGATGATGAGTTGATGCTTAATGTCCTCAGATGTCATTTGACATATTAGGGACAAGCTGTGACCAATGCCGAAGCACGGTTCAATAAAAGCTACATACGTAAGGTGTATGCGTGTGTAGCTGTAACCTGCCACCTGCACTTTTGGCAGAATGACCGGGATTTTTTACGTGCTACTGTGGTAACACGGGGGTGGAACGGATACCGAAATAAGAGTCAGCACAGAAAGTCGACCCTGGAGAAGAAAATTCTCCCGCCGTTCCAGCAGGGATTCGAACCCGCGACCTTTCAATCACGAGTCCGGCGCTCTAACCACTGAGCTATCCCCGCCCCCATAATAAACAGTGTTCTTTTTAACCTTTTATGTGTTAGGGTCCTGCTTTAGAACCCAGCAGTCATTCGTGTTTCAGATTTTGTTTAATGTGTACTTAGGTTATACTTTTAAAACGTCTGTCTGTCTGTCTGCATCTGTCTTTCTGTCTGTCTCTGCCTTTGTCTCTCTCTCTTTTGTCTCTGTTTCTCTCTGTCTCTGTCTGTCTGTCCCTCTTTTTTCTCTATGTCTCCCTCCGCCCATTTCCTCCCTCTAAATGGAAAAAGGAAATGCTTCACAGCACACTGTGCACCCGCCTTTCCGCAGTGAGAAAGGACAGGTGAGAAGAGGACTGATAGAAGTGCTGCCAGGTGGGTTCCGCAACGCCGTGCGCCTGCTGATTTTCTCCCTGTGCCTTTCTTGCTGCTTTCTGCCATTCTTTACGTCCCCTCTCTCCCCGTCTTGCTTTCTTCCGGTACTGGTCCTCTCTTCTGCCCGTGAAGAACCGGCACTGGGCCTGATCGTGTCGTGACACTTACACCGCCCTGTTGTCCTGAACGGAACCCTCCTTCCGAGGCTAAACGTCTCGTGTGCTTAGAGCAGGTTAAACGAATATGACCAACCCTGGCATCTTTTACAGCCAAACTGAAAACCTTCCTCTTCTCACAGTATTTCACCCCCAACTAATATCAATACCCAGCTTCTGCTACTTTCTCTCTCTCTCTCTCCCTCTGTGTGTGTGCGTGCGTGCGTGCGTGCGTGCGTGCGTGCGTGCGTGCGTGCGTGCGTGCGTGCGTGCGTGCGTGCGTGCGTGCGTGCGTGCGTGCGTGCGTGCGTGCGTGTGTGTGTGTGTGTGTGTGTGTGTGTGTTTCTATATGATACTTTATGTAAACTGTTTTGGTAGGATTGTGTTCTATGTGTGTTTAGGATATTGTATTTAGGTTAATATGTTTCATGTGAGCGGCGTTGATGAGCGCATGATATATGTACATTATTATTTTGTAATTGGACGTGCCATTAATTTTATAACGATTTTATAAGATGGTTTTCCTAGACATTGTAACAAACACTGTTTTCACGAGCTCTTTCCCGCGTTTTAGTATATCACTGATATGATAACAATAACAACAATAACAATATACTTTATTAATCCCAGTGGGCAATTAAAATTGTCGTTCAATCGCACAACGAAGAATATTCAATAATTCTAAGTCATGAACCACACGCACATACATACATACATACATACATACAGAACTTCTCAATTTTGTGTACAAGTCACGTATACAATATTTTTTGTAAATGTTTATTTTATTAATCTGGACATGTTTGAAATAATTTCATTTCCTAACCTTTTCATGCGGTACAGCATAAAATCCACTGAAATAAATGGGGGAAGAGGGTACTAATAGGGACTAGGGGAGGACGGTTATAAGCAAATGATCAAAATGAACATACAATGATGACAGCATATCAGTTATGCCACTGAAGATGGTTATAATCAAAATATTAAACTGAACAAACAATGTTAACAATATATAAGTTATTTCACTCAAGACGGTTATAATCAAAATATCAAACTGAACAAACAATGATGTTGACAGCATTAATTTTGTGAAGGAGCTTTAAGGCTCTGCATCCCATCCACAGACGTCACCTAGGCGTGAGGAGTTTGGGACGTCACCTAGTCGTGAGGAGTTCGGGACGTCACTTAGGCGTGGAGAGTTCGGGACGTCACTTAGGCGTGAGGAGTTTGGGACGTCATTCACGCGTGAGAAGTTTGGGACGTTACCTAGGCGTGAGGAGTCTGCGACGTCACTTAGGCGTGAGGAGTTCGGGACATCACTTAGGCGTGAAGAATTTGGGACGTCACTTAGGCGTGAGGAGTTCGGGGCGTCACTTAGGCGTGAGGAGTTTGGGACGTCACTCAGGCGTGAGGAGTTTGGGGCGTCACTCAGGCGTGAGGAGTTTGGGACGTCACTTAGGCATGAGGAGTTCGGGACGTCACCTAGGCGTGAGGAGTTTGGCAAGAGACGCAGTGCTCCATACCGTCCATCGGTTGGCCACAAGAAAGACGGAGAAAGAGAACTGCTGCCGTCTCGGCGCATGTTCTGTGTACACCACACAACAATGCACCAGTGTACAGTGTCACTTCATTCGAAGCCGCATACGTAGGGTGCATGTATGTTTGCCATCTGCCCTTTTGGCAGAATAACCGGGATCTTTTACGTGTTGCTGCGGTAACACGGGGGTGGAACGGATACCGAAATAAGACTGGAGGTGTCGTGACTACATACCTTTATATTGTACCCTGATACTGGAGGTGTCGTGACTACATACCTTTATATTGTACCCTGATACTGGAGGTGTCGTGACTACATATCTTTATAGTGTACCCTGAGAGTGGGGGTGTCGTGACTACATATCTTTATAGTGTACCCTGAGACTGGGGGTGTCGTGACCACATATCTTTATAGCGTACCTGAGACTGGAGGTGTCGTTTATACATATCTTTATATTGTATCCTGAGACTGGAGGTGTCGTGACTACATATCTTCATAGTGTACCTGACACTGGAGGTGTCGTGATTACAGATCTTTATAGTGTACCTGAGACTAGGGGTGTCGTGACTACGTATTATTATAGTGTACCCTGAGACTGGGGTGTCGTGAATACATATCTTCACAGTGTACCTGAGACTAGGGGTGTCGTGACTACATATCTTTATAGTGTACTCTGAGACTGGAGGTGTCGTGACTACATATCTTTATAGTGTACCTGAGACTGGAAGTGTCGTATATGTTCACATTGTACACTGAGATGGAGGTGTCGTGACTACTACCTTTACATTATATCATTATTTTATATTATCTTTGCTTGGGAGGCGGGGATAGCTCAATGGTTAGAGCGTCGGACTCGTGATCGAAAGGTCCCAGGTCGAGTCCCCGCAGGAGCAGCGGGAGAATTTTCTTCTCCAGGGTCAACCTTCTGTGCTGATCGACTCTTATTCCGGTATCCGTTCCACCCCCGTGTTACCGCAGTAGCACGTAAAAGATCCCGGTCATCCCGCCAAAGTGCAGGTGGCAGGTTACTGCTAAACACACATGCACCCTACCTATGTGGTTTTGACTGAAGTGACACCGTAAACCGGTGCATGGTTGAATGGTGTACACAGAACTTGCGCCGAGACAGCAGCAGTTTCAGGTGGCACCAGCCATGCAACAACCAAAGAGCGCTGTTTCTAGGGATATTAAAAATACACGCTATAAACGGACTCATTCAGAATCACATGCGACATGAGCGCAGTGAGTCCGCTGGCGAGCAGAGAATAGCGCTATATAAAAGCGATGAATAATAATAATAATAATAATACATTGAAGCCTGAGACTGCAGGTGAATTCGGCCTGTGTCGAACTCTGGCGGCATCTCTGGAAGTATCACCCTCTCTCTTCGAGCACTCGCTCGATATCCTGCCTTTCCCAGCCTTTGGTTCGCACGTGCCCTTAGCCGTCACCGTGTACTCACGCAGTCCACGATTAGCTCCATTTGTGTCTTTTCTCACAGCCGCTAATTAAGTCAGGTTTTCTGAGACTAGGGATAACAGCCATCTTGGGTCGCCCAAACCTCATCTTCACAAATGAGCAGCCAAGTAGCTTCATAGCCTGCAGACCCGGGGGAGACAATTACCTGGATTCAGCCCAAACAAGAGGAAGCTACTCTAACAAGCTCACCTGACATGGCAGAAGACTAAGCGAGGCTGATTCCCCCCCCCCCCCCCCCCCCGCCCCCCTGACGAAACCGCCCGAAAAAAAACACCGATGCGTTTGACGTGCAAATTCAACAGTGTTTCCGAAATTAAGCCTTTTCAGTGGAACTGCGTTCGTAGGCGTGTGATACCCGATCCTGTTAAACATAGATGGAGAAATCCATACATATGCTAAATCTGACAGATTCTTCTTTCTCGTCCTCCTGAATGTTTTTAATAAATATTATTTTCTTTTATCTCATCCTACCTGATGCATGGATGTACTTGCTGTGTTCATTTCTCATCTTGTCGGGTATTCATTGATCTCATCCTGATTTATGTATATACTTCGTTCATAAATCTCATCTTGTTTGATGTGTCTGCTGTATTCAGTCATCTCATTCTGCTAGAACAGGTGAGATGAAATACATTATTTCATCTAGCGTGGTGTGTCTGCAGTTTGTTTGTTTTTATATTTGATTTTGCTTGCATTAATTTTTTTTGGTACCTGACAATGTTCATTTTATTTAATCTATTATATTCATTTATCTCACATTTCCCGGTGTATCTGTTATATTCATTTATTTTACCATACTGAATCAAACTTCTATTTTCATTTACTTTATCCTGCCTGATGTATACATTTTCTCATCCGGATTCATGTCATCTTGCCTTTATTTACTTCATCCTACCTGATATAACTCTCAGTTTCATTTCTAATTGTTACCTGCCTGTATTTAGTGTAATCATTTATCTCATCCTGCTGATGTATCTACTTTCATCATTCATCTTATCCTGCCTGATATACTTTTATTATTTATCTCATCCTACCAGATGTATCTACTTTAACAATTAATCTCATCCTGCCTGGTACTTTATTCATTCATCCTGCTTGATGTATCTACTTTAGTCATACATCCTGCCTGATATGCTTACTTTTATCATTTATCTCATCCTGCCTGGTGTATCTACTTTTGTTATTTATCTCATCAGGCCTGCTCTGTCTACTTTTAACATTTATCTAATTTTGCCTGATGAATCTACGTTTATTAGTTATTTCACCCCGCCTGATGTATCTACTTGTGTCCTTTATCTAATCTTGCCTGCACGGATTGAACTATTTTTGCGGTAAGTACAGACGAATTTGCGGACACCGTTTGTGATTACATTATCTTCTGTGTCATGTGTTCTATTCTGCAAAAGACAGTAAAGGTGTAGTTTAATAACAAGCCATGGATATCTAAACATATTAAAAGCATACTTAATCAGAAAAACAACAGGCCTTTGCTAAACATAATATGGAAGGACTGAAACACGTACAGAAACAATTGAAGCACGTGATAAGACAAGCAAAAGAAGAACCTAAAAATAAAGTAGAAAATAATTTTACTTGTTAGTAATATGAAAAACGTATGGACCGGTATGAGACTGACGAATGGTTATGTTAGCAAGACCAGCAAGACAATGTTAACAAGACCAACAGCACTGAAGAAAGGAAGAGAGTAGCACGTGTCAGTGAACTCAGTGCTACAATAAGTTTGATTGCCATGACTTTTCAGCTGAACATGCAACGATCAGAGACGAACTCAGTACCGCATCGTCTCCAGAGTCTGACGGGAAGGGTTTCAACTACGGAAGAAGAAGTACGCCGCGTATTGCAGAACATTAACACCTCCAAAGCCGCTGGTCTTGACAGGGTATCTCCTCGTCTTCTTACCTTGTGTGCGGAACAACTGCCTTATAATTGTCTTTTATTTTTAATCTGTGTTTTTGTACTGACACAGTCCCTTCGTGTTGGAAACCTGCATTGTCCAGGTGCCGAAGAAACCCTGCCATCTCCACCTTGAACGACCTTCGTTCAGTCGCACTGACGTCAGCATTTATGAAAGTGTGCGAGGCAGTGGTTTTAGATCAGTTAGCTTGACTAAAGCAGTCAAGGATTTTATTAATCCGCTGCAGTTTACTTACCGGGAAAACAGAGGCATTTACGATGCAGTTTTATTCACTCTAAACAGCGTTTACTCTCACATGGAAACCTCGGGGAAAACAATCAGATTAATCTTTTTTGGCTTTTCCAGTGCCTTTAATACCATTCAACCACATCTTATGGTACAAAACTCTTTAAAATGAATCTTTCCTCCTCTATTGTTGATTGGGTTTTAAACTGTTTGACAAACCGACCTCAGTTCGTTTCTTTAAAGGGAACTAGATCTGCTGTAGTTTGGACTAACACGGGGGCCCCACAGGGCGCAGTTCTTGTTCCATTCCTTTTCACATTGTACACTGCTGACTGCAGGCATTCTGATAGTTCATGCGCAATGATTAAGTTTGCAGATGACTCAGGAATCACCGAAACGATACTGACATTGTGTACATGGAGGAGATAAACAATTTTGCCAAAAGGTGTAATGACAATTGCCTGTGTTTGAATGTTTTAAAAACGAAAGATTTGTGTCGATTTTAGGAAGAGCAGAAGTGACTCAAAACCGGCTTGAATAAAAGGGGAAATGGTTGACACAGTTAGTGCACGTAAGTACTTGGGTGTTATATTCGACAATAAATTGTGTGGGAACGAAAACGTCGGTTGTATCATTAGATAAAGCAAACACAAGACTGTACTGTCTGAGGAAACCAAGATCTATTGGCGTCAGTGCTTCTTTGCTGGTCATCTTTTACAATGCAGTAGTCTGCAGTGCTGCTTTTTTTTTTTAGACTGGTCTACTGGGAGGCAATATTTCTCAACACAAAAAGGGCAAGATTAGATAAAACAGTCAAGAAAGGGGCCAAGTTGTTGGTGTTAGTGGTCAGAGCACTGAAGAGATTTATTTTAGGAGGTCATATGTAAACCTGCAACTATTTTAAACGACTCCACACATCCTCTGTACTCTGACAGGAGTCGAATGGAAAGAAGTGGAGGACAGCAAGTCCCAGTAGCAAGAACTAATCATTTGAAATTTCCATTTGTTCCATCGGCAGTTTCCGTGTTTAATGGAATTGTTTAGCGTACGTAAGAT
>OY757551.1:15420892-15430892 GCA_963584105.1 Alviniconcha strummeri
ACCATGACGAGAACACACCGTGACGGTAGCACATGTTCGGCGGAGAAGGGTCAACTTTTACAGTATGAACATCATGTTAATGTTCTGGTGACTGACTGACATTTACAGCAGTCCTGCTCAAAGCCTAGTGCAGAACGGCCCAGACTGACGTATGGTACAGATATGGCCACAGAAACTGACAGAACTCGAACGTCATTTTACAGGGATTCAGGGAATATAGCCATGTTTTGACTGAACCTAAACTACAATCCTTGTAAATAAAGTTTTCGAGTTCGAGTTCTCTCTCTCTAGCATGGACTAGTTGTTAGACAGGTTTTGACTGAACCTAAACTACAATCCTTGTAAAATAGACTAGTTTTCGAGTTCGAGTTCTCTCTCTCTCTTTCTTTCTCTCTCTGTCTCGCCCTGATATAACCCTAATGGTCGACCGGGGATTAAAACACCAAGTTACTTACTCTTTCTCTCTCTCTCTCTCTGATATAATCGTAATGGTTAAATGGGCGTAAAACATCAAGTTGATATACTCTCTCTCTCCTCCCGACACTGAGTCTTCTGTCACAATCCTTCCTATACGGTAACTGTTTTAAAGGTGTACACAGAGACAGAGGGATAGACAGGGCTGGGAGAGTGAAAGAGTGAGAAAGAGAAGCCAAAAGCGAGAGAGAGAGCGAGGGAGAAACCCGTAGGGAGGGTGTGAGTGAGCGAGAGAGAGGGGAGAGAGAGAGAGGCGGGGGGGGTGGGGGCAGGGAGAGAGAGCGAGAGAGACAGAGGGGGAGAGATGCCAAAACCGCCATAAACTTACACGGAGATAATGCCTCACAAAAACTGACAGCGAACATCTAAAAACCAAATAATCCTCTCGCTAAAACTCCACGCATTAACCCTGTACTGCACGCAATCGCAGCCCTCTCCTGCAGCTAAAATGACAGTAAATAAGAGAGAGAAAGTAGCATTTCCAGGGGCTAAAAAGCCGGGCTTTTTGGAGGAGGAAGGGGCTGTCAGAGTAATGGAGAACAAAGGAGAGGTCGCACTTTGCAGCTAAGAGCCTAAAAGCTTGCAGTTTACTCTGGGACAGCTGTTAGACTGAGAGGCAAGTGCTGCAGTAATGCACTGCTGGCGCTTGGCTCCTGCACTCTCCCTCTCTCACACACGTTGTACTGTTATGCGATCTGGGTCCGATGCGACCTCATGTGCGTTGTGTGATCTGGGTCTTTTGCAACATCGTGTTGTGCGATCTGCTAAGATCTGTTGTGATATCGTGTTGTGTGGTCTGGGTCTGTTGCAACTCCGTGTTGTGCGACCTGGTACTGTTGCGACATATTGTGCAATCTAGGCCTATTGCGACCTCGTGTTGTGCGATATGGTTGTTACAACCTCGTGTTTTGCGATCTGCCTCTGTTGCGACCTCGTGTGCTGGCACAACTGACCTGGCCAGGCCTTGACAAAGCCCTCATCAGTGTGAACATTTGGATTGACAATTTCAGAGCCAGGAAATGCCTACTAGACTGTTCATTTACGTCCTCTCTAGTCTCTCTCTGTCTCTGTTTCTCTCGCTGTCTCTGTCTCTGTCTCTCTCTCAGTCTCTCTCTGTCTCTGTTTCTCTCGCTGTCTCTGTCTCTGTCAGTCTCTCTCTCTGTCTCTCGCACTGTCTCTGTGTCTCTGCCTCTCTGTTTCTCTGTCTGTGTCTGTCTGTCTGTGTCTGTGTCTCTGTCTGTCTCTGTCTCTCTACTCATTAGAGATATCGAAGCTTTCTCTGTCTCTATCTTTCTATCTCTGATGTCTGTTTGTTTCTCCCTCCATTGACCTCTCTCCCTCCCTCCCCTTCTCTCTGCCCCCTCCCTCCTCTCTCCCTCTCTCTGTGATTCGCTGTGATACGAGCGTCAGGGTGGATTCGTCGTTTAAAAGAACTGGCTACTTACCGCCCCCTCTCCAACCGCCACCCCTTGCTCAGTTTGTCTAATGCGCGGCCCTGCCGCTGTCCACCATTTAAACAGTTTTGAAAACCGCTAGAAAACAGAAGGGTGCAGTGAGGAAGACGCGGAGTGAGACAGCTCGCTGTGCCTGTGTGAGGGCTACAAGGCCGCAGTGGGAAACAATGGCTGATGACTATCAGACATCGAGATGGCATAACACCAATTGATTCCACGAACGTCCCGTGCTGGCCTCGGCGCCAGAGCTGCACGCGCACCTTTCCAGTCACGTGAGGGCATTAGAGGCGCGGCGCTGTGGTCTAGCTCTGTGGCAAAGCCTGCATTCTCGGAACGTAAACGCAGCTCTTTGTTTTATGTTCGTCAGTCACTGCTCAGGCCGGCTGCGGTCAAAAAAAAAAAAAAAAAAAAAAAAAGGAGCTTGAGGCAAAAGGTGGCTATGTTAGTTGAGAAATCACACGGATGTAAAACGTGGACGCACACACACACACACACACACACACACACACACACACACACACACACACACACACACACACACACACACACACACACACACACACACACACACACACACACACACACACACACACACACACACACACACACACACACACACACACACACACACACACACACACACACACACACACACACACACCACGCCACACACACAGACATACCTCACACACACACATTCATATACACAGATACACACAGAGACAGACACACTGACACACCACACACACACACACACACACACACACACACACACACACACACACACACACACACACACACACACACACACACACACATACACACACACAAATACATACATACACACATAGTCACACGCACACACACTCACAGACACGCACACATACATACATTCGGCATACATACATACACTGACGCACACACTCCAGACCTCACCTTTCGGCGCTTTCCTCCAAACTCTGCCAGAACTGGTCTGTGTACTAAGAAGACTGTAGAAGTAACATAGCGTCGAAGCACGCACGTAAACATGAGGCGCGTCCGACCTGGGTAAAAGAGGTTCAATCTCGATTCAAGTAATTTTGGGTTTATTCGTATTGGCATAAGCAGTGTGGCTAGTTAAATCATAGTAATAGACAATTCTTATGAATCGCTATTCTCTAACCAGAGTGAAATTCACTGTGCTATGATACAAACAACTTGACAAGAACAACACTTATATACATTTCAACAAACAGGACCGTAAGTACAGTATTCCACCATAAGCATAATCACCTAGCAAACAATAACTGTTTATACAGATATACATACACAACCACGCACCCACACCTACACACACTCATGGAAACACACACACGCAAACCAATCAGTCTCCCTTCACCCACTCAGATACTTATTACAATTAGTGAATTACCAATACTCTCCAGTTCAAAAACTCTCTCCAATTCACTACAGTTAGTGATTACCAATACTCTCTAATTCAAAAACTCTCTCCAATTCACTACAGTTAGTGAATTACCAATACTCTCTCATTCAAAAACTCTCTCCAACTCACTACAATTAGTGAATTACCAATACTCTCTCATTCAAAAACTCTCTCCAACTCACTACAATTAGTGAATTACCAATACTCTCTCATTCAAAAACTCTCTCCAACTCACTACAATTAGTGAATTACAAATACTGTCTCCCCTTGACCCGCTCACCCCCCTCCCACCCCCATCTCGCCCCTTGCTTTGCTCTCTCCTGGTTCCCCTCCTCTCCCCTCTCTCTAGCCATTTGCATTGTTTCCACACTCAAGAATTTCCATACGTCCACACTCAACGATATCCATACGCATTGTTTCCACACTCATCGATATCCAGACGCATTGTTTCCACACTCATCGATACCCATACGCATTGTTTCCACACTCATCGATATCCATACGTATTGTTTCCAAACTCAAGGATATCCAAACGTATTGTTTCCACATTCAAGGATATCTACACGCATTGTTTCCACACACAAGGATATCCATACACATTGTTTCCACACTGTAGGACCCATATAGTAGAGAATATAGACACATCACCTATTATCTGAAAGGCTAGCCTACTAAATTCTTGTAGTAATCAGCACATAAACAGATTAGTTCAAAACGGCTAGATGGAACAGGTGAGTTTTCAGCTGAGATCTAAAGCAGGCAAGTGAAAACGTTTCTCATCTCAGCAGCAGCGAATTCCAGACACTAAGGGCCAAGAATGTCGATATATATTTAAAAAATAAATAAAAAAAAATTAGCTTCTACAGTCACTCATTTTGAACTACATGCGACAAAAGCGCAGTGAGTCTGATCCAACGCCGCGAATAGGGCTATAATATGTAGTGAAATCGATTATCATCATAGTTATAAAAGGAAGACTTGATATAATTTGAACTGTTCGTTACAAACTTCCTACCAATTGAGCAGCAAGGACGAACTCAGCTGACAGTTTGGGAAGACATATGGCGCTGCAACCAATCAGCTGGACTGAGGAGGGATGTCGTAAACCAGTGCTTGGAGTTTGATACATAAATACACAAAACGGGAACGACGTGATTTACCGTAGATCAGTACGAGTACACTGTACTGATACCCGCTTCTGAGTTATTAGTTTCTTACCAGTGCCGTAGTCAATCTAAAAATGGAGGCAGAAGAAAAGAAGAAGAAGAAAACCACAAGCAAAAAACAACAACAACAAAAAAGAACAAAAGACCAAAACTACAACAACAACAACAAAGAAGAAGGGGGGGGGGGACCTGAGAAGAAACAAAGGAAGAAAAAGAGGAAAACAAGAGGCTCACAGAGCAGGCTGGCATCATCACTCAAAACAACCAGCACCGGTACCGGTTTTAGTGCAGTCCCCCCCCCCCCCCCATCCCACCCCCCTCCACTACCCTGCCATCTGTGCCAACATCAGAGGCGTCGCTTCCAACCCGCTCGTCCTGACACTGGTACACTCCAATACATCCCTGCTGACTCCGTCAGTCTGCAGCATGACCCGTCTGCACAGGTGCACAGGCAGGAGACGGCAGACTGTTGGCAGCTTACCCTCCAAAGAGGATCCTTTGATAGGCACAACGATGCCACAGGACGCAGATCCCAGATGACTGAGTGTCTAGATCCCTATGTCGGCAGACAGACCCCACCGTGACCGATCTCACATCACTGACCCCAAAGGTTAAAGTCTAGATCCCTATGTCGGCAGACAGATCCCACCGTGACCGATCTCACATCACTGACCCCAAAGGTTAAAGTCTAGATCCCTATGTCGGCAGACAGATCCCACCGTGACCGATCTCACATCACTGACCCCAAAGGTTAAAGTCTAGATCCCTATGTCGGCAGACAGATCCCACCGTGACCGATCTCACATCACTGACCCCAAAGGTTAAAGGACTAACACCACAGGACGGATCCCTGTGGGTAAGCACACAAATCCTTCCTCTCTGGTCCCACAGGACTGAGCACTTAGCTCCCTTCGGCAGCCAGAAAGAGAGTGGCGCATGTAGCCTTGGTCGGAATCCCTTTCCATCGCAGCCTGGATAGTCCCGAGCGAAGGACACACTGGACCTGCGGTCTTGTGGTGCACGTGTCAAGATCCACTAGCAGTTTATTGACTGAAGATGGTGTGGGTCTCCGTCTTCCACGTGCAACTCCAAAAACTGAGCAACGCATATCGATCGTGCATCCACAGGAATCAGACTTCGGTTACAGTCGGATTTTTATTTGGGGAAAGAGGATCGGGGAGTGGGGGCGGGGGGGGGGGGGGGGGGGGGGGCAAAGAAAGCAAATTTTCCCCCGGAATTGCCATGGTAAAAGCAGGGACACAGCAGCAGCAACACTGAGCTGTAGCAACAACAGCAACACCGACAGCAACACTGGCAACAACAACAACAGCAAAGGGAACAGCAACGTGCAACAGCAGCAACACTACCAACACTGTCAACAACAATACTGATACAATATGAACAATAACAGCAACACCGAGAACAACAACAGCAGCAACACTACCAACACTGACAACAACAGCAGCAACTGCACCAGCACTGACAACAACAACAACAGATAGTATCAACATCAACACCGACAACAGCTACAACAGGAACAGCAATACTGATTACAATTAAAAAATATATATACGTAAACGCACCCACTAGCAGCAATACATACAACAAATAAACTACGACAACAACAACTACAACAACAAAAACAGCACAATAGCAGCAGCAGCAGCAGCGGCAAGGCAGACAACCACCACCATCACAGTAACCGCAGGGTGTTGATGTGGCCGTTTTTTCACTGTGGTGACGGGGTCTGAGCCTAGAGAGGCCGGGCTCGTGCCCGCCGTCCGCTCAGACCCATTTGCTTAATGGCGGTTTAATATTACCAGGGGCCTCTGACAGCCCTTTTAACCATATTGAATATTTCGCTACACGGATAGGCCTCCCAGTGCCAGCATCACGCCCCCTCCCTCAGTACCCACTCGCAGTGCAAAGGGGCGACACTGGGACGCTGGAGATCGGTGGGGGGCCCGGGGAGGGTGGGGGGGGGCTCCGGACAGTGGGGGAAAACAGTGGAGAGAGAGAGAGAGAGAGAGAGAGAGAGAGAGAGAGAGAGAGAGAGAGAGAGAGAGAGAGAGAGAGAGAGAATACAACCGTGAAAATGAGAGAGGGAGAGAGGGAACAAACTGACAAAAAGAGGGGAAGAGAATTAACAAGAGAAAAAGAAAGAAAGGGGCTGGATAGATAGACAGTTAGATAGATAGATGATTGTTAACACCCAGTCAACCATGACGATTATAGGGGGGGGGGGGGGGGAGGCAACACCAAAATTGTGACAGAGAGAGAAGGGGAGGAGACAACACCGAGAGAGTGACGATGGCGATGGTGTACAGTGGTGGTGAATGCACTCCGCGACAGAGGGACAGTAGTGGTGACTGCACTCCCAGCAGGACAGTGGTGGTAACTGCACTCCCCAGCAGAGGGACAGTGGTGGTGACTATACATTCCCCAGCAGAGGGAAAGTGGTGATGATTGTATTCCCCAGCAGAGGAACAGTGGTGGTAACTATGCACTCCCCAGCAGAGGGACAGTGGTGGTGACTATGCACTCCCCAGCAGAGGAACAGTGGTGGTGACTGCACTCCCCAGCAGGAACAGTGATGGTGACTGCACTCCTCAGTAGAGGGACAGTGGTGGTGACAATGCACTCCCCAACAGAGGGACAGTGGTGGTGACTATGCACTCCCCAGCAGATGGACAGTGGTGGTGACTGCACGCCATGGGAGAGGGACATGGCGGGGGTGCGGGAGGAGAGGGGTGCGGACGGCATCAGACATCCTCGGCCGCCCATCGGGTGGTGGTGGTGTTGGTGGTGGTGGTGGTGTGGGGGGGGGGTGCAGTAGCATATATATAGCTTTTGCTTAAACACGCTGCAATCAAACGTTGTCAATCCAAATATGCCTGTGTGTTTGATGAAGTTGTGGGCAGTTGCAGATATATTCTCATTTGCTTGTTGGAAGCAATTAGCGAGAGCTGTCACGGGGCTGGCTCTGTATCCTAATCGCTATGACAACGGGCACAAGCAGACACTGAGCCCGATGTAGGAACGGTCGTGCAAGAAACGAAAGACACGCCAATTGAGGATGTACCTCTGGTGGAGTTTATGTACCTTGTACACGCATGCCAGGTGAGAGTTACCGTAGGCGACTCAGGTCTTTGTTGTTGTACTTGTGTTACGTATTTCGAGCGCTAATTAACTCCCTTGTCTGTTGATGAAAACCTGAGACACTTGGGATACATGGAGCAGTCACCTGCAGTTTAGACACTTGGGACAGACGTGGCAGTTGGGGTACATGTAAATCGATACTCTGGAAACTTGGGGTAGACGTCAGCTAATACTTGGGGTAGACGTCAACTGAAACCTGTTTAGATGTCAAGCGAACTTGAGGTAGATGTCAACTGACTTTTGGGGTAGAAGTCAACTGACTTTTTCAGCCCTTATGATAGATGTTTCTTTTGTTACTCAGGACTCCTCTTGACTGCTTAGAGCTTCTGGCAGACATCAAGTGACACTTTGAGCGAGGCGGCAGATGTGTTTTGGTATTCGAGGCATTTGCGGCAGTTGTTTTGATACTTAAGGCAGTAGCGGTAGATGTATTTTTGTTACTTTTTTACTTGAGGGAGACGTATTTTTATAGTTGAAACACATGCATATAATCATTTATGTTTGAACCTGTGTTGATGCGAGTATGTATAGTTTTGTCAGTCGTATATTAAATTGATAATAATCTGTATCTCACTGTAAATGTTATTTTTATTAGTTCTGTGTTGTTTAGCGTTTTGTACCGGAGGATAAGCAGCTACGAAGGATTATTACTATTATTATCATTATTCAGACGGCGGCATGGTGGTGACTAAGCACTCCCCAGCAGAGGGAAAGTGGTGGTGGCTGCACTCCCAGCAGAGGGACAGTGGTGGTGACTATGCACTCCGCAGCAGAGGGACAGTGATGGTGACTATGCACTCCCCAGCAGAGGGACAGTGGTGGCGACTATGCACTCCCCATGAGAGGGACAGTGGTGGTGACTATGCACTCCCAAGCAGAGGGAAAGTGATGGTGACTGCACTCCCAGCAGAGGGACAGTGGTGGTGACTGCACTCCCCAGCAGAGGGACAGTGGTGGTGAATATGCACTCCGCAGCAGAGGGACAGTGGTGGTGACTATGCGCTCCCAAGCAGAGGGAAAGTGATGGTGACTGCACTCCCAGCAGAGGGACAGTGGTGGTGACTATGCACTCCCAGCAGAGGGACAGTGGTGGTGACTGCACTCCCCAGCAGAGGGACAGTGGTGGTGAATATGCACTCCGCAGCAGAGGGACAGTGGTGGTGACTATGCACTCCCCAGCAGAGGAACAGTGATGGTGACTCTGCACTCCCCAGGAGAGGGACAGTGGTGGTGACTATGCACTCCCCAGCAGAGGAACAGTGGTGGTGACTATGCACTCCCAGCAGAGGGACAGGAGGAGGGCGCGAGCAGAGCGGAGGGCCGAGCCAGGAAACGGACCACTCTGTCGACCCCCTCTCCAACCCCGCACCGTGGTTGTCAAGCGGACAGGGCGCGCGCAACGCGGTAATGGACTCGTCCACTCTGTCCCGCCGGCCTACAATGGACCGATCTTCATTAGAAAGTTGAAAGCTTTTAGCTCGCCATCAGCTCGATAAATACAGCATCAGTTTACGACAACACCACTCCGCTCTCACCACGGCCCTGCTTTAACCACTTAGCCACGATCGATACGAGGAGGGTCCGAGGAGACTCGGTAACGGGGCACTAATGGGTTAATCTGCTAATGCGCTTTTGCGCGGCTTCGATGATAGCGTTGGCAAATGTTACGTCAAAAGCAAATAAATATGTCGCCGCTTGCTACTGGGACTGTGCAAAAGAGAGAGAGGAGAGAGAGAGAATGAGACAGACAGACAGACAGACAGACAAGGAGAGAGAGAGAGAGAGAGAGAGAGAGAGAGAGAGAGAGAGAGAGAGAGAGAGAGAGAGAGAGAGAGAGAGAGAGAGAAGTCTTAAGTCTGAAGTTTGAAATTTTATTGATTATGCCATAGGCCGATATCAATGGAGGTTGCACGATCGTGTACATACCCAATGCACATTAGAGAGAGAGGGGAGGGGGGGGGGGGAAGTCTACACAAACAGACACACAGAGAGACAGAGAGCCTCTCCGCCCCCGGCCCCACCCATCCAAACGTCACTCAGTGCCCCTGCCAAGGAATTAGCCCGATAAGCTTCATCATTCTAACATTCATCAAACTTAGTTTTGAAAATAGAAGGGTCAGTTTAACCACTGAGAAACATTGACATGTACACCACCCTTTTCAGCATATCGTCGCTTGTTTATAAAAAAATGTTTTAAAGAACCGACTAAAAAGCGTCAGACATGATGCAGTTGTAATCATGTACTGTCTTTTGACCAAATTATATGTCCTTGGTTTAGCGGGTCAATGTGCAAGAGTACTGTGGCTACTAGGGGCATCTGTGGA
>OY757551.1:15435892-15437886 GCA_963584105.1 Alviniconcha strummeri
AAGCACATTAGCCGGGCGCTCACAAATGACACTAAGTCTCGCTGTCGTCACGCGCGTCCCGATTGGAACGAGACTGCGGGAGATACGTTTGAGGTGTCCATTGCTACTGTCTCCCCTTTGAAGAAAGCAAAGTAGCCGTCCTCCTCTGCTGCCTAGTTTTTACGTCTTAGAATTCGACCTGCTGCCATTTATTTGTGTAGACTTCATCACACGGTGGCGTATCTGCTGCGACTCGATCGTGTGTTGACAAGCAGCAGCACTTGTGTTTAACATATGACTTAATGCTAATACTGAGGATCGAACTCACAATTTGGCTTCGTGGCGGCGTAAAACACACCGCATCCGTCGCCTCTCTGTGCGGTAACCTCTTCACAGGCCACCGGAAGTCAGCGTCTTGTTGGTTGAAGTGGATGGTATTTATAGCCTACCAACACACACACACACACACACACACACACACACACACACACACACACACACACACACACACACACACACACACACACACACACACACACACACACAAATCCACGTGTATTCACGCAATCACTTACACAGACTAGCATGCACGCGCCAGCATACACCCTGACGTTGAGTGAGAGACGGATTCATGCATGCACGCGCCAGCATACACCCTGACGTTGAGTGAGAGACGGATTCATGCATGCACGCAATGACCAAAAGTCAGTAGGACTGCCTGAGCTGATTGCGGGATGATTTACAACTCAGGTTCCGCGATGGATCGAGTGCCTAATAGCTGGATGCGACGAAAGACAATTCTTCTGTGCTTGCAGTTAACCAGTGTGTTCACATTCGGACAGTAGGCTACAGGTCACGGGGCCATTTTGTCATATAGTGCAGGCCTGCCCCACTCACACATTTCGCCCTCAGGGTATGTGAGGTGCACACACAACTAGCCACACGATCAAGACATACTTTTTCTTTGTTAGAAAAAAAAAAAAAAAAAAAATGCTCGTTATATTTCTAGGTAAACCATAGAAACAGGTTGATCAGTTTTTTTGTCTTCACGCAATGTTTTCAAAAGACCCGCCCCCCTCCCTCCTCCCCCAGTAATATTGATGTAGCTGAATACTGACATTACCCGGCAAGGGAATGCTAACGTAGCTAATTCCGGCATTGCCCGGCAAGGGAATGCTAACGTAGCTAAATACCGGCATTGCCCGGCAAGGGAATGCTAACGTAGCTAAATACCGGCATTACCCGGCAAAGAAATACTCAGTGACGTAGCTACACACTGACATTGCCAGACAAGGCAATACTGATGTAGCTAAATACCGACATTACCGAGCAAAGCAATATTGGTGTAGCTAAATACTGACGCTGCCCCGGCAAGGGTATGCTATGGTAGCTAATCAGCCTGTAGTACTATTCCGAGTTTCCCCTGAAGTCTGTACATTGACAAATATGGAACAAACCCTCGATCTCCTTCTTTGGCGGCAGAGGACAGCAGATTGAAAACAATCAAAGCCCTTGACAGCCGCAATCTTTGAGAGCCGAAAACATTAATGGGGAATGCATTTGGTGAAAGGGCAGATAAATGCAGGCTTTTACGGCGTGTTTGTACAAGTAGCCGGCTATCGGTTTACACCTAAAAGCACATTAAACCTCTTCGCCTGAGCACCTGGCCAGACAGCGCGAGTCACAATCAATGACGAGACGCCGCTCCAAGAAGCTACGAGCAGCGCCATGTTTTCCGACAGATGGGGTTACTGGGAAAATCAGGATCGGAAAAGCGCCGGCACGAATCGGTGTCGAGTGGAAAAGCTTGGAAACGAAACGAAGATGATATTTGCAGCTACTAATGAGTCAGTTAGTTTGCCAGAAACGTAATAGGTTTGATATCCTTTCCTTTTTAGAAAAGTGTTTCCTATTATTGGGCGGATATTAGGTTACTTGCTGATTAGGCCTAAATCAGTATCTGACGGTACTGTGCGCTAATACGAGGTGATTTGCATGGATTTGGCGGCAAACAT
>OY757551.1:15438086-15460348 GCA_963584105.1 Alviniconcha strummeri
AGTCTACAAAAGAAAGAAAAAGGAAGCTTTATCCGATCCAATTTTGCCAAAAGTGAAAAGCGGTCTTCAGCACGTTTGAGTGGGATTCGGTGAAAATTGTCCGAATGTCACGATTCAAAGTTTGCCGAGTGTTTTCTGAACAGCCAGTAATTACCTCTTTTCCGCCTTGTTCTGCTTTCCTTCATCTTGATCGCCGTTCGGCCCGGTTAGCGTCCTTCACTCCACCCCAGCCAACACCGTCCCCTGCCTCTGGTTTCCTCTGATTCTTGCCGCGCCATTACTGTAAAGGGAAGGAACTTTGATTCCTAATGAAGTACTTTCCCTTTGCCAGTTTCACATGCTAGCGGAAGAAGAACGTCCTTTCAGTCGTGCCCTTTGGGAAGGGGAGATTTCAAACTGCACTGAAAGCCTGTGGCACCGGCCCATCAGACAGAGACTGCGATACATAGATAGATGATTGGTTTTTAACGCCCTTTCAGTCATGGCGGCTATATATCAGGGCGAGGACTAACCTAATTTTGCATGTGAAATCAGGAATGAAACATGCATTATGGAGCTGTGCACCAGGGGTACAAGAAGTCAACAATTTGCATTAAAGTCCCTGAGGATCACTGAACTTTAGCTTCAGTCTTACGTGCAACACTGACTACAAATATTCCAAAGCTATCACGTTGAAGTCTTTTCACCTTTTGCCCAGTAGTCTGGCTGAGCCTATTGCGGGAACTCGAAACGTGGCTGCATTTCTTCGCTTTGCTTTCTTCGACTGGACGCGGTGTCACTAGCTGTTTTGGCTTCAGCTATAAATATTATGCTGGATGGCCGGTTCCTCGGTTTGTTCAAGTGGCTGACTTCATGTTATAAATTATGTTATCATATTTTTCATCGAATTTTCCGTTCTCCCAGCAGGCACGCTGACGTGGGGAAAAAAACGCTTAAGGGGCAAGCGAAAGACTCGTTAAGGTTCAGCCAGTCACAGCTGTCGACAGTGTAGGGTTTGGCTGGCCCTTTCTATGCAGGGTAGAGAACGAAGTGTAACAGGCTAACCGGCCTGACTTAATCAGATGAAAATCTGTGTGAAACAGTCCTGATCAGAACAGAAGTGATTAGTTCCGGATCCTGGATAAATCATTCATCTTATCTCCTGACTCAGGGTCGTAGCCTAATTACTTGCTGGGCAAATGAAGAGGTTCTCTCGTTCTACCCCTCTGAAGCCACATACCTTCTTGTGTGTGTGTGTGTGTGTGTGTGTGTGTGTGTGTGTGTGTGTGTGTGTGTGTGTGTGTGTGTGTGTGTGTGTGTGTGTGTGTGTGTATGTGTATGTATGTGTGTGTGTGTGTATGTGTGTGTGTGTGTGTGTGTGTGTATGTGTGTGTGTGTGTGTGTGTGTGTGTGTGTGTGTGTGTGTGTGTGTGTGTGTGTGTGTGTGTGTGTGTGTGTGTGTGTGTGTGTGTGTGTGTGTGTGTTTGTGTGTGTGTGCGTTTGGTCTAGGAATTTGACCTTCCGAGACCATAAAACAAAACAAACAAAAACAAAACACTGATTCTCAGCTGGTTTTGCATTACATGTTATTTTGTATGAGACATGCAAACTGCACGCACGTGTGACAGAGACGTGGTATGTCTTCTTTCAGGAGTGATAGAAACATGATATGTCTGCTTTCAGGTATGATATAGACGTGGTATGCCTGATTTCAGGTGTAACAGTGACGTAATTATGTCTGCTTTCAGGTGTTATAGTGACGTGATATGTCTGCCTTCAGATGTGACAGAGACGTGGTTTGTCTGCTTTCAGGTGTCATAGAGACATGATATGTCTGCTTTCAGGTGTGACAGAAACGTGGTATGTCTGTTTTCAGGTGTGACAGAAACGTGGTATGTCTGTTTTCAGGTGTGCGACTGTTTGTCTTTCTTATTTTGACGCGACTCTGTTTGAAACCTTGTAAACCAATGAGAGTGACTTACTGGGATCACCTTTCTAGCTCAATCCCTTGAAGACCGTTAGAAGGTGTTTTTTTGTTTTTTGTTTTTTTGATTTTTGAAGTACGAATTAATACAATGAAGAAAGAAGCTTTACAGTCAACAGATGGATGACAATATAAATGTCTTGAGACTGAAATGTAGAGCGAGTGATACTCATTTAATTACGAACCATTCACTTACTAACTTATTTACACACTCACTCACACACTCATTCACTCATTCACCCGGTCACTCTTTACATGAGCTACACAACCATCTAAAATATTCAGCTAAACCGCTTTATACAAACAAAATGCAAAAGAATTGTCCTTGGGCAGTACACTGCTGCATTTTCGCCACCAGCCTCAGGCTGAAAGGAGGCAGAGGCGGCCCCATGCTGCCTGTAACATGTAATATATTGTTGTCTGTTTTTCCTTGCTTCAGCGAAATGACCTACATTGGACCAACGGGTCGCCGTGTAGGAAGAGCACTGGGCTGTGTACATTCAACAGAAGTCACTCCGGCAATGAATTCGGAATTGGCGTATTCACCCACTTGCGGCATCAGCCCATCCCTTGACGAACACAAATACACAGGACGAAATCCGGTGTCATGGTCATGTTATATCTACTGCTGCTTCCGACGGGATCACGAGAAAATTGAAGCCCCAGCCTCCGTAATCAGCAGCCAGCTCTCCTGGTGTCTCGAGTCTTTCCAGTGGAGCTTCTGGCTGATACACTGTGTCCAACAAAACAACAATAACAAACAAACAAACAACACAACCAAACAACAAACAAAACAACTAAACAACAAACAAAACAACTACAGTAACAAACAAAACAGCAAAAACAACAAACAAACAAAACAAAAGCAAAAACAAACAAAACAACAAAACTAAAAACTAAAAAAAAAAAAAAAAATCTGGCCACTCTGCAATAAGTTAATGAGAAATCTGCAGCAGTCTATTCTCATGCAGCTAGACTAGGGAGCTGGCAGACGTGAGCCGCTGATGTCACAGAGATTTCGTGTGTCGTCTTCACGTTGGTCCTCTCGTGCAATGCACCGTTGTTAGTACTGCAGATCCGCAGTCTGTCTTCCCACATCCACCACAGTAACGTCAAACACTCACAAAAACCTCGATTTCATGAAGGAAGCTCTCCACAATAAGGCGTAAGCGCCACCTACTCATCACGGCTATGTCGAGAGCGCCATTTCTATAGCTGCTCTGGGCGTTCATTTTACAGTTGGCGGCTTCTGCTCCTGGGATGGGGTGGAGCTAATTATGGCCGCCGGCAAGAGCATGCTGGGAGTATGTTAATTAGTCCTGTCGCCATGTTGGAACAAGCGTCAAAAGCCGGTGCTTCGGTGAGCAATGGAAGAGAGAGAGGAAGAGAGAGACAAAGACAACCAGACTGACAGAGAGAAACAGAGAGAGGGAGAGAGACAGACAGACAGACAGACAAACATGCAGGCAGGCAGGCTGGCAGGCAAGCAGACAAACCGAGACTAAGACTAATAAAGAGAGACGAGACAGCCTTCAGAGAGAGAAAATACCGCGAATTCGAAAACTTCAATGCTCAGTGCATGAGGTCCACAGCAAGTTCTTGCTATACTACACGACATAGAGGCACGAAGAGAGGGAGAGACAGACAGACAGGCAGACAGACATACAGAAAGGCAGAGACAGAGACAGAATGACGCCGGAAGAGAGAGAGAGAGAGAGAGAGAGAGAGAGAGAGAGAGAGAGAGAGAGAGAGAGAGAGAGAGAGAGAGAGAGACAGAGACAGAGAGAGACAGAGACAGAGAGAGACAGAGACAGAGACAGAGACAGAGCCAGAGACACAGAGAGACACAGAGAGACACAGAGAGACACAGAGAGAGATGTTGGAACGGCGAAAGACAAAACGCAATGTACAAGTAACGAACTTGAATTTGACGCTGACTCGGTTCTTTTCATGTTGAGGGGCCGATTACTTTCAGGCCATCGCTCCGAGATAATTTGAGCTTTGCCCCTAATGAGTGCTTCGCCTTTCGACAGATGTTCACACAGCAGTCACAGGGTGTGTTCAAATTTCGTCATTTTGCCGGATTACTGTCTCGCACGGCTTCCATTTGATGGCTCTCGATTTCCGCGCGCTTTTTAATCAGAGCGAGCATGCCAGAGTGGGAAAAAAAAGATCTGCCCATGTTAATAAACAGTAATAAATGAGCTCCATTATAGAGGGGAAGCCATGTCAGGCCTTGCCTTTGATTAGTTGCCGAAAATTAACTTTAATCACGTACAGCCTTGACGTTTTTTCCCCCTATCGGTTGGAATTAACTTTGAATGACTGGGCTTCAAGAAATTGGACTGGAGGAAAAAGAAAGTGAAAGTGATTTTGAGCGGCATGTTAGTTCACAGTTTGGTGTTCGCCACAACGCCTGTCAGAACGAAGGCTTCGTTCGCAAGCACTACGTCGGTTGCTATTGTCACAGCTTGTCCTACGATGTGGGGTTCGCCCTGATGTGACCCATTAGGTTGACGGTGCGGTAAAGGACAATTGCTCTCCTACTTGCGTCGTGGATATTGAAATGAATCTTCGGATTTAGTGACAGCAAAGTCATTCAGTTGGGTATTAAAACGATTTTTAGTATTTAACGAAAGTAATTCAAACCTGTGAGTCAGTCAAACTTATGTGATGGATAGTCCTACTGAAATGACCTTTAGCAATTTAAACCTGTAACGAACCAAACTTACTTGATGAATAGTTGACCTCACATCCACCAAACATCCATCCGACAGAGTGCTACCTTGTCACGCACACACACACACACACACACACACACACACACACACACACACACACACACACACACACACACACGCTCTTTCCCCAAAACGACCTCTCGCAGAAAGAAAAAGTACATCCGAACACAGAAAATCGAGTTTTTGCGAGGTGTGCTCTGCAATCCGCTGTGCCACCTCCCTCGTTGAAATGCAGGAGCAGTGGGTGCAAGAGTTGATTTTATTTGACCCGACAGAGCCAAGTAAAATTCTTTAACTCACTCCACATCTAAGAGGCAAAGATGGAAGTAATTTGTATTTTATTTGCGCGAAATTTTCGCTTTCTCTTGGAAATCGCTGACACATCCACACAGTGAGGGTCTGAAATATCTCAATTAGAGGAGCCACAGTAGGTGCTCATTAGTTCTCTCGTGTTGCTCCCAGTCGAGTCTGAACGCTCGAATTGCTCGCAGGCCCGGAACCAGTGTAGCTGATCCCGGACTGTTGCGCATTACTTTGTCGTGCGCGTCTTGTGCCACTCTCTGTCCTCTGTCCAGATAAATTATATGATCTCATCTCAGTGTGTGTTTACTTAGAGGTCAGCACTAACTGTACACGTGTCCAACCTGTACTGTTGGGAGGTGGTAGTGTGTGTGTGTGTGTGTGTGTGTGTGTGTGTGTGTGTGTGTGTGTGTGTGTGTGTGTACACCTTATTCTATCTGCGCACTGAGGCATTATAGTCAAACTGGTTTATCGCACTCCAGAAAATTGATGTTTACCATTATCACACGCACACACAACCACCACCACCACCACCACCAGTCAGACAGGCAGGCGGGAAGAGAGAGAGAGAGAGAGAGAGAGAGAGAGAGAGAGAGAGAGAGAGAGAGAGAGAGAGAGAGTCAGACAATAAGCCAAACTATAAACCAAGAAATCATTTAGTTTTATGTGATTTTTTATTCGTTTTCATTTCTTTGATCACATGAACACAAAATGAAGTTAGAAGTGCATGGCTGTACACTATGTACAACAATCACATATACAGGAGACTGGAATCTCTGTACAACCCGACACATTTCACTAGAACACCTTATTAGCCTGAAATACAAAGCATTTGGATCAGTGTAATATACTTCTGACTGAAAAATCTTGAACTAAAAGAAAAAAGAAAAGAAAAAAGGATAAGTCATGAAGAAAACAAAGCGCACTTAGAAACACCTGTGAAACCAAATTAGGATTTATGTAGACACAACGAATGTATAATAAAACGGCACAAAATGAAAGGAAAAAAGTATTAAATCATTTTCAACGAAGGAAAAGTAGAAAAACGAAACCCCTTCGAACATTAACTCAATTATCACTCTTGTCCGAGTTAATTTTGGCAGAAGTAAAAAAAAAAAAATAGTAAGTAAAAAAATAACGGCGAGGGAACCAGCAACAAAACAACAACCTATAATTGGAGAGAGAAAACAAATCGCTCCAACAAACGAGTCAAACCAGTTTTTACTTTCAAAGTTAAACATACACGGAATAATACCATGAAACAACTGCAGACGAAGAAAATAATAAGATAGACAACACAGTTCGTTAACCATGAGCACTGCAGAAAAAGAAAATGATACCGTAATTCTTTGACCATGAACACTGTACGGCACAGACCTCCTGTAACATCGTCGCATGAACTGACACACAGTGCTGGCGAACAAAACCAAACAAAGCAAGTCACAGACCACTCTTACTGAGCCGGGCCGCTGCGGGTCGCTAGACATTACACGAGACTGGCGTGTGCAAAAGTAGCCAGTGTGCGCCGTTTTGTCGTCTGCAGCGTAGCCTGCACTCTCAAGCCTCGCTTTCGATCTCGGTTACCTTGGTCAGCTCACCTCACGAATATTCCTTGAGAATGGTCCATTATTATTTTGGCTGACGACTGCAGACGAACACAATGCAACAAGACCTCACTATTATTTTAACCCAGTTTATGAAGAGGAGAACCGTTTATTACATGCCACTTCGCAACTGACCCCCCCCCCCCCCTCACACACACACGCACGCACGCAGTGAATTGTTTACTGACACATGCCACACCTCAATGCAGCTCTTTTGCGCTTCACAGTGGCGATGCACATGCCGAGAGGAAAAGAACTTCAAGCAAATGCTTTCAGTAACGCACAATATCGACTGAAATTCATAATACACGAAACCGATCGTCACATATAAAATGGAAACACGATTAACATTGCCGCAGTCAAGGATCAACAGCAGTCCAGCACGGTGAACCGGACTTCTCTGTTAGCCGCTGAATTAATACGGTGTCCCACAACGTAGAGACCAAAGACAAAGGTCTTCACTCCCTCACGACTAGCCTCTTTTTGACTCGTCCACACCAGGATGCTGTGCGTGTTCCAGCAGTGGCCACGTTGTACCAGAAGGCATGCAATCGTCGTCTTCTTCTTAGCGTTGGCAGTTAGATAAACATACACATGTATGGAACGAATGGTGTATTTTGCACCTCTTGTCTGCAGCCACAACGGCCCTGCTGCGTGTGGAGCGGCTGACTGCATGCCTGACCAACTGCAGCCCCGACAGCTGCCAGCGCGTCCAGTAAGTCAGCTTTCATTAATGTAAAGAAGGGAAAAAAAGAACAAATATATTCTCATTCTAAAACAAATAAATAATGTAGACAAAAATAAATTGATCTCCCGAAATGAATTAAATAGGTTTTACCATTAGCGTTGCGAAAGGTGGTGAATGGCTGGTATGCGACAAAATACTTTTCTTCACGTGCTGTACGCAACTGTCCACTTCCAGGAGTGGTTTCCTGTGACCTGTGTCTATGTGGTCCAGAATGTCAATAAGTCTACGCCAGCAGGTCGTTTTTGGCGCTAGTCTCTCTCTCTTGTTTTGGTCTATCCACCGTCAGTGATTGAACAGATCTGTGAACATTTCCTATTTTGGACTCGACCGTTGGTTGCTAAGCATACCTAAATCCAGACTGGTTCTTCTAACTCTGTGTAAGAAATAAGAAGACTGAATGTGACAGTATCCGGGCTTTCTGTTTCTTTGTTTTTGTTTAGTTTCATTAAAACGATTTATTTATGTATCTATTATCCATCTTTCATTTATTTGAGATATTTTGTACGTCTACCACTACAAAACCTGAGACTTCAGCGATACTCCGAAAAAATAAACGCGTGTGTTGATTCTTATGTAAAAGATATTTGCATATAGCGTATCAGCCATTACGTCTGGATCGATGACATCCAGACATACTTCAGGAAAAATATCAAAACGCACAAATGTTAAATGTCAACGCCATGTATTTAAATAGGCCATATATATATATAATTTAAATCAAAACAGCACCCAAATGTGCGCGTGTCACACTTAGTCACACGCAATCTCAGTAAGACTCGAACAAAGCTCGAAGACAAGTTGAACAAAACTGTTCACCGTTTGCTGTCCTAGGGTCGCTTTTATAAAGTGAATCCACCTAAAATGGGCATCATCGTTTCGTTCTGTCGGAAATCAAAGCGTTAACACTTAAAGATTTTGTGTGATCTAGTCTCCCTATAAGTAATAAACAAATAGAAGAAAGTATTCTGAGGAATGCGTCTGGTCTCTCTCATTACACAAAGCGAGGTTGGACTAACGAAGCACTGAGCGAGCTTGTACTAACGAAAAAGAAGGGAAGTGGGATTCAAGTCTTCTACGCGATTAAGTCAGCTGAACGGACTTTTTTCTTTTTAAATTTCAGCCTGCAACAGAGCGAAGGTGGTGGCCATAACAAGAGAGAGTAAAAGAGCAGGAAGTGGGGTTCACCCGACAGTGTTGAGTCACATGTTATTTCATTATACACACAGCAACTCTGCAGAACGCACAGCACAGTGTGCGTGACAACGGCCGACATGGACCCACTGGAGCTGTAAACATTTGTACCACGCATGCCGAGGTCTTTGTGTGCTGATATAAGTTGCTTCACGTTATCTTTGTGTTTGTTGTTTCTATCAGTTTAGTTTTGCCTTTTTACGTAGGCTATGTTTCACTCCGTTTCCTTGTGTCTTTATTCAGATGAGTATTCACAAAGTGCACTGAGCCCAAGATCAAACTTTAGAAAAGCGAGGAGTTGTAGTAGTACGCGAGCCTAGGTCGTGAGCCCCAAAGAGAGGAACGGCAACAACAACAACAAAATATTAGAGAGTGGCACACCTGGGTGTTTGTATGCAGCTGTCGCCTTGGCAACGCTTCCCGTGAGAGGTCCATCCGATAACAAGTACTGTCCACTTTCGTAGCACCCGAGTGGGCGTCACACAGTCGGCGAATGGCGCGCAACATTCATTAGTCGTCATACAGCAAGACCAACACAAAACAAAACAACAAAAAAGGAAGGAAGAAAGAACACACAAACAAAACAACAACAAAACAAAAAGAAGAGAAGAGAAAGAAAAAGAAGAAAAAAGAAAAGAAAGAAATGGAGAAAGAAGTAAACGAAAACAAAAAAGAAAGAAATGTCGCTGACTGCCCGCGTTTGTCACAAATGCCTCCATCACATGGTTTTCTCCACTGTACGAGCCATCAGCTTCCTCCCTCTCGTAACAAAATACCGCTAACACAGCAGTCACTCTTGTCTGCTTTTACGGGAAGCAAATGTAACGGTCAAAACTCTCTGTCAAGTCAGTGTCTCAATCTCTCCACCAAATAGGTCAGACTACAGCGGCGAAGTGATCCAGATTAGTTAACGTGCTTTGTGCATCTTCCAACCCTGATCACGATCAGTCAGCTTGCTTTGTGTATTTTCCAGCCTTGATCATGATTAGTCAACATGCTTTGTGTATCTTTCAACCACTCTGGACGTACAATGTTTTGTGTCTCTTTCAACCTATCTGGACGCACAACCAGAAGGGCTTGAGCCTTGCCTGACACCTTTCTGATTAACACGGTTGCTGCAGCCTTGTTTCGTCTTCAGCTACCACCGTGACCTCACTGGTGGAAATAATGATGAGCAGACAACGAGAAAACCTCCATTTACTGAAAACACAAACCAGTAATTTATAACACTTTTCAACATATTTGGCAGCTGACAATCCTTAAAACAATGGCCGATACGTTTTGTAATGATTTATTACGGTATCTGTGACGGCTAACATTCGCTTTAGAGCTAAACACTGGCCACAGTGGCTCTCATCTGGCGTTACCATCCAGTTTGAGAATCTTGAATTCATAACATCTCTATTCAAATCACCTCATCACAAATTCGGACCGGCAAAAATATCATTATACGACATGCCGCCTGGAACTTTAAGGAGAGAGCACGGGGTCGATGAGGGACATTGTATTTTTTAAAGATTTGTACCTGCTTCTTACCAGCAAACACACGTCGATTACCAATTTTTAAAAGTCAAACACCAAGTTTACTTTAAGCTTCGTGTAGCCTGTACACCTGTACAGTGTACACACTGTAAGTCTGTACTTTCTTTTCTTCTTCTTCTTTTAAATATAATTTTCTTTACACTCCATCCACTCTTCAATTTGGCTAAAATAAAGCATAGATCCATTCAAACTGCGGAATAGTTCTTCGATTCAACATTTCTGACATGACAAGTATGTCTGCTCACATTGTAATCCTCACCGAATGCAGTGGTGTTAGCTCCACTTGTCAGAACGCCCTGTCAGCTGTTCATCTTGGAAGTAGGAAGACAGCTTCACGTCTCAAGAGGATATTTTCCCAATTTTTGTGTTTCTTCTTGTAATAAATGTGCAGCATATTGCTAGCCGCTTTGACTTCGCTTGTGTTTGTGTTGTTGCTGCTGTTCTTCTTCGTTTCGGGAGTTGACACACGTGTATTGTGTCGGATATTTTGTTGTACATGTAAGCTATTTTGTTGGGCATTTTGACGAAAGTGCATTTTATTGGGTATTTTGACTAAAGGGTCATTTTGGGGTGTTCTAAAGTACATTTTTGTTTGGTGTTTTGGTGTACACATTTTGTTGCTGTTTGAAGTACGCAGTGTCTTAGTTGATGAAAGGTGTATTTTGTTGTAGAGGATGTGTATTTTCTTGGGTTGTTTTCACGAACTATCACTGGGGTGTTTTGACAAATGTACGTTTGGGTGTTTTCACGTATTATTATTTTGACACACATATTTTACTGTGGTTGTTTTGGTGTGTGTACGTCCATGTTTTGTAGGCTTTCTTATTCACTCGCACATCGTTCCTTTCACCACATTGCCAAGCTCACCAGCGCCCTCTGTGGGCAGCCAGACTGGGATTAGGGGCCGCTAGTCCTTGAAGCTAGCAAGACAGGAAGTGACGTTTCAGGTCATTCGTACAAAATTCCCAATGGTGCTCAGCGACAGAACTCTGCATCCGGTCACATGACTCGTCTTCTCTGACCCCGACTGCTGTGGTTGTGCCACTGTCTGTCAACACACCTGTAAACACACAACACAGAACAGTCTTCATTAGTCCTGCCACATAGGTCGTTGACTCGTGACTCGCGTCATTCTACTAATTCACACACACACACACACACACACACACACACACACACACACACACACACACACACACACACACACACACACATTCACTCACTCACTCATTCACTCACTCACATACGCAGATAGACAAAGAGAGAGAGAGCGACAGAGACAGAGAGACACAGAGAACTGTGCAGCAAGGTTTGTCGCCTTTGGATACAATGATTCCAGTATCAAAATTACAAACCCAAGCTGCGAAACATTATGGGTTTTACACACACACACACACACACACACACACACACACACACACACACACACACACACACACACACACACACACAAACACACAAACACACACGCACTAACGCACGCGCACACACATACAGATGTGTGCACAGGTGCCTGGTGGTTTCAGCCTCGATTAAAGAAACGGAACACCCAGCAACTGAATAAGTTAATACTCTCTCTGTCTTTGCGCGCGCGCGCGCGCGCGTGCGTGCGTGCGTGCGTGCGTGCGTGTGTGTGTGTGTGTGTGTGTGTGTGTGTGTGTGTGTGTGTGTGTGTGTGTGTGTGTGTGTGTGTGTGAATGAGTACAGTAACAGGAGTCACAAGCCAACGAATGAAAACATTTCTGGCGCAGTAAAACCAGAAACCAAACCGTAAGAACAACACCCATAAACACAGCGATGCTTACACACACACTCCTACGTTGCACGAAATCGCGTAGTGCAGTAAAGGTGCGCGTCGATTCAAATAAGATGCGTGGCATTCTGCTGTTATTAATACAAACTCCCCATTACACCCCATCTCGGCGGTAAAATAAATTAGTTCACTCTCAGCAGAACCGATCATTTAAATCTCAAATACTGAAACGGAACACCAGCAACAAAATAAGCTACACACTTTATTCAACTCTTTAGGTGTCAATGGCTTGTGTAACGAGAAAGAAGCACGGGTGTCCATAATTATGTCAGAAAACGGCTATCAGATTGTGGTCTAACAAAATGCAATGTTAACTTAGTGTCGTGTTTGGCCCCTAATCGGGCATTACTTGCCGCCAGAGTGCCGCAAAGCACCGGCAGTGTCCGCAAACAGCTAAAGCCAATTCCAACCGCCCTCTCGAATGGCGTCACACTATCCAAGCCCCCCGCCCCCCCCCCTCCCCCTTCCCCCATGTACACGCACTGAAAGTGGTCGCGGCGCGAACCAATGCTCAGCGAGTACGTACAGAAATCACAGCAGGGCTGGAGCAACTTTATGATGCAAAAACAAGTTTATGATGCAAAAACAGGTTTATGATGCACGTTTATAATGCAAAACCAAGTTCATGATGCAAAAACAAATTTATGAAACAGTATAAACACAGATCACGTCAGTCCTTGACTACGTTTACACCAGAAAAAAACGAAATAAAAGGAAAAACCCGTGACAGCAAAGCTTGAATAAGTACAGAGTGTAAAAACATTTTCTTTAATATACTGCCCCCCCCCCCCCCCCCAAAAAAAAAAAACAAAAAAAAAAACGCAGCCATTAGGATGAGGTGTACCGGCGATTTTTCAGTTACTTAAATCTTTAATGTCTTAAATACAACTGTTTAGTCTATTTGTATTTTGCAGTACATATACAAGTCTGTGCATTTTGTTACTACTTCTCAGGTCCTTATGTGGCCTGGCCTGTTCTTACTGCTATGTTTTCAGTTTCTTACCAAGCCTGTAATCTCATTAGTATTATTTCTAAGTTAATTCAAGTAACACGCGACATCTATCACTTTTCACAGTAAAATAGTGTTTGACTATTTTTCCGTTACAGAGAATATCTGAAAGGTCCTTATCAGTCTGGACTGTCACTATATACTGATTTTTCTCAATTACTCGAGTTGCCTGAGAGGATTTAATTGTATGCTGGGAAGACCGGCAAGCAGACACTGAAACGTAACCCGGGAAAAACGACCCAACGGCGTGCTCGACCTACGTCACACATTGTCTTGTTCTCGTTGTTAGTCAGCTCAGCACAAGACATTTTCACACTGACATCAGGTGGTTTGTTGTTGTTGTTGTTCATAATTATTGTATTATCACATGCTCCTAGCTAGCCTCAGTGACGTACTTAAGCCATGTCATCGACAGTAACTCAGGTATACTCATAACCCTGTGATCGTTTGTGCATTAGTTTTACCTAGCTGTGTGAATCCGCAGACAGAATGTTTAATACGTTTACACTTTCGAGAAGTCCAATCTGCATTACAAGGAAACAATCTGAAATAGAACGAGGCCCAGAGTGCCTGTGCGAAGATGAGTTTCGCATGCCAGGTGAGTTACCGTGCGCAATTCGGGTCTTTGCTCTCGTATTTGTGTAACGTCTTTCGAGCGCTAATTAACTCTCCTGTTTGTTGATTCTGCATTACAAAGGCGTGACTGAGGTGAGGTGAATTTACTCTGAAGGCAACACGGATATTTCCTCCGAGACGAGCTACGGCTGGCAGGCTTAGCCTAATTAAAATTAATTAATGAGGAAAACCAAAGAATGTTTGCAACAACCGTTCACATCCCTTCAGCCGACGTATACGAACAACAACCGGCAATAATTTGGTCTGAGGACTCGTGTACATCCTTTGGGGAGACAGAATGGAAACAAAGCGGCTTTTCCAAAGACGTGCTGGTAACGGAACTGACACCAGCGTCACTGCCGGCTCTACCCTGGTTGACAGCTCTCTTTTTTTCTTCTTTTCTTCTTTTCTCTCTCTCTCTCTCTCTCTCTCTCTCTCTCTCTCTCTCTCTCTCTCTCTCTCTCTCTCTCTCAAAAGGAATCACCGGACTTTTTCCCAGCTATCTCTGACGTCATGATTTTTGTTCTTTCTCGTAACTACACCCCCACCATCCCCACTCTCACCTATCCACTCCAGCAAGTACTCTTTCTAAACGTCACTAATGCCTGTCTGTGGCGCAACGTTCACCCGAGACTAGCCCGTAAGACAGGTCCTGCCCACCCAACATTTCGCTATTCGTGAGAACACATCTACATTCGAGGATCTACCGCTGGTGGAGTTTATGTACCTTGTATTTACTCGCATGCCAGGTGAGAGTTACCGTAGGTGACTCGGGTCTTTGTTGCTGTGTTTGTGTGACGACTTTTCGTGCGCTAATAAACTCCCTTGTGTGCTGGCATCTGCAGAGTCGGACTTCAAGCTGGCCGGAGACACTCATTCTGTGAACTTATCTCCACGAGTGAATGCGTAAAACGTCAAGACTTCAAGCTGGCCAGAGACATTCATCTGAGAAATTCTCTCCGTGTATTAATAGTACATGAAACGTCAGTCTTCCAGCAAGACTCTGTACGATGTTCATGTAGCCAATGGAAAGCAACTTTTCACGTATGCCATAATTATGACGTCCTGGTGGCAGAGAACGGGTTAAACAGGATTGCCCATTAACCCTTGGGGAGGACGCAGCTCAGTGGTAGAGCGCCGGACTCGTGATCGGAAGGTCGCGGGTTTGGTCCCCGGCCGGAGCGGCGGGACGTTTTTCTCCTCCGGTGTCAGCTTTCAGTGCTGACTCTTTGGTTTGGCATCCATTCAGCCCGCGTGTTACCAGTGTAGCCAGTAAAAGACCCCAAAGGGCATGTTGCGGGTTACGGATGCGTACGCACACCAAAAACCGGAGTGGGCCGACTATGCTGTCCAGGCACAGTGGGGGAACCCATCTGAGAACTCGCCAAGGATTGCTCGTCCACAGTCGTTTCAGAGGGGGTGGAGCGCATATGGGCTTTTGAGAGCGCATGGAGACCATCTGTCAGTGAACTGAACTGTTGCCGTGGAACCGGGCCGCAGCAGGGTAGATTAGTTCTGCTCAGCGGAGTCTCGTATAATCTTATTTACAGTACAACTTTGAGTCGTGATCCAGACACACTTAGAAAACAAAACATCACTCATAGTTCAACATCCAAACGATGGTAGTGAATGCAATGTCACTGTTTACAAAACAAATTATGGCTAATTCAGTTACATTAAAACTGTAAGTTTTTTTGTTTTTTTGTTTTTAAGAAACTCGTAACGGTACATGAAGGTTGACTAAGTACAGACTTTTCAGGTAAACTTTGTGAATTTGTTGCCAGTTCAGTTACGAAAACATACTGATTAAATTCCGACACCAGGTAGACGAAAAAACAAAACTATAAGACTAGTATGACATCAAACTGATCAAGCAAAGTACTAAAGGCCATCATACTTCCAGAAGTGATGTTTATGTTGTTACACACAATGTCCACTTTCAACACAAACGCCACATCCTGACCGGATGTACGGGAGTGTACTGCACTAATGGTTTGTTTTCGTACAATTGTCAGCATCCTTCAGACTCGTTATTGTCAGCACATGAACCTGAGAAGGTATAAGGGGGGGGGGGGGACGTGTGCGTGTGTACGCGCGCGCGTGTGTGTTTCACAAAGAGAGAGATTGGAAAGAGAGGGTATATGTGACAGACAGACAGTGAGAGAGAAAGAGAACTCGAAAACTTATTTTACAAGGATTGTAGTTTAGGTTCAGTCAAAAACCTGTTTAACAACTAGTCCTTGCTAAGCTACTGATGAACAGATATCAAGAGAGAGAGAGAAGCGGGGAAGTGGGGGTGGGGGTGGGGGGTCGGAGGAGAGAGAGTAGTGGCGGGGGGTGGGCGTGGGTGGGTGGGGTGAGAAAAGAACAGACTAGAAAGAGGTGGGGGGGGGGGGGGGGGCAGAGAGGGAGGAAGAATGATAGGCGAGAAAGGGTGGTGGTGGTGGTGAGAGAGACGAGCAGCAGACTAGGGTGAGGGGGGTGAGGAGAGAAGTTCCATTAACCACAGAGAGACAGAGAGAGAGAGAGGGGGGGGGGGGGGAGGTGAGGGAGAACTGTCGCCCTAACAGATGGATCTCCCTTCCGACAGTTACATCAAAGGCAGGTCGCTAAACACCAGGCCGAATCATTAACGCACCTCAAACCTCGCGCCGCTAGTGAGTCAACCCTGTGAGCTGAAAACTGGCTCCGCCGAGACCGTGCTAACTAGTCAGTGCGCACAAACAAACACACTCCAACACAGTCCAAATACAGTTAAATTATATTACTCATGCGCTCGGAATAACCATTTGCGCTCCACCCCGTCTGTTGGAAGTTTTCCCAATGTTGCCTCTGAAACGGTTTCAATGTTTCAAGAAGATCGTCCAGCCTCTTTGCACGCCTCTCTCCTCCAGGTGATCGATGATGTGATGTCCTTGGCTCTGTGCCAGCATGTGGTGCCTCAAGCTCCACAACACTTCAGATATTCCAAGACGCAAGCCCACTTTTTGATGGCTGCTTTTCCCGCCTTTTCCCACCAGTCTGTCTGCTTGGTCATTTCCTTTGATGTCCCACAGGAGTTTTTGACGATGGGTGTCGAACACTGACCAAGAAGGTCCAGTCTTCGGGAATGTAGCCTTTGTCACTGCTTCTTGGTAGATAGTGTAAAGCTTGACTCTGCCCTCTTCTTTTAGGTTCTTGATTTCTGTACCCCGGACCAGCTGCTGTATTTTCCCCGCTTCATCCTTCGGGCTTCGTTGAATTCCTCCTCTGCGATTTCACCGTCAGGGCCACTTTGTGCGAGTGTGCTGCGGAGATCATTCCAGTAAATAATATGCTTCCTATCGTCAAGGTTCTTTTGGCTGATCTGTTGTATGAATCACCCAAGTATGGCTTGACCCTTCTCTTTGTTGGCGTCAGCGTCTTCTAAATCGGGACTGTCTGCGTGCGATCACCGCTTTCCATCTGTCGGTACAATTGCCAGAACTGTGTTAGCGTTGTTTTCGTAAGAGTTCTTCCGGGATTATTGATTTATTATTGATTATTCTCACGAGATTATTTCAATACTTGAGAAGAATGTATATAAACAAACTGAAAAAAGTAAATTTGCGATACTTCTTGTTCGAGGTATTTAGCAAGAGTAATCTACAAGTTACGTTCAAATACATGGAACACTAAATATTCACAGAATGTGACATGCGTTCGTAAAAATATCCTATCTGGTCAACACATACTACTTGAATGTCCTAGTACCCCAGATTTATTTCAGAAAAATGGGTATGACTTTAATGCTTGCAACAACGAAAGAGGTATTTTGATGTAATACTGATGTTATTAATTCAATTGTTAAACTGATTGTTCATAGTCCTGTGCAAAGTGGGTAAGCTAGTAATAATAATAATGGACATTTCTATGGCGCATGATCCTTAGCAAGATCTAGGGCACAATGCGCCGTACAAAAAGCTGCAGAAAATTTTATAAACACATACAATGGACAAGATTTAAAAAAAAAAAAAATTGTCCATTGTATGTGTTTATAGTATAATATTTTAGTTTTTTTTGTTTTTGTTTTCTGGTTGTGTGTTGTGTGTTTTTTCTCGGTTTTTTTTTGTTTTCTTCTTGTGTGTGTGTGTGTGTGTGTGTGTGTGTGTGTGTGTGTGTGTGTGTGTGTGTGTGTGTGTGTGTGTGTGTGTGTGTGTGTTGGGTCTAATATCACCTGGATGTGAACAGACATAAAATAAAACTCTGGTTGGTTGAACATTGTTCTTCCGGAAGGTTTTCTGCTTGGCTTTTTTTCCCCTCTCGTGCTGTTTGAACTGCTCAGTTTTGGTGTCCCGCTGCAGTTTTGCCAGCTTGGTCTCGGTGTGGTCAAGTACACGTTGCAACTGCTTCCCCAGTTGTACTTGTTGCTCCTTTTTGCGCTTTTCCAGTTTCGTTTTTTCCAGTATCCTATGAGTTAGTAGTCACTTGAAGCTATATTCACTACCTCTGCCTTTGCCTGCCTGCCGTACAACGCACCCCGTAGCAAAGCCGTTATTCGACATATTTTTATTTCTGTCCTCCGCAGTACATATTATGTACATTTTCTTTACTATATTCAGCGGCGTGTGAGTGTGTGTGTGTGTGTGTGTGTGTGTGTGTGTGTGTGTGTGTGTGTGTGTGTGTGTGTGTGTGTGTGTGCGTGTGCGTGCGTGCGTGCGTGCGTGCGTGCGTGTGTGTGTTGGGGGGGAGGGTGCTTGTTTGTTTCTTAATTTTCTCCGTTAATGTTGTTGTCGTGGCACATGACCTCGGTGAGGAAAACTCCCGGAAACAACGTGGGGGGAGGTGGCGGCGGGGGTGGGGCGGAAAGGATGCGTTTTACAATGCTCTCCGTTGACACAGGCTGCAAAAGCAGTTACTCTGACCTTTATCATCAAACGATACGCGGTGTGCATGATTTCCAGACAGAAAACACCCCCCGTAAGACAAAGTGCTAGCGATGCTGAGGTTTGCAGACGGTCGACGTTGCTGATAAAACAGCCAAGCTGCTCATGCTTTGCCCCGCTCGCCGTGCGAGCAAGTCGAGAAATGTCGGACATAAATGATGAGTTTATGAAGGCGTTGTTTGTATTCCTATCATGCTGTTTGGGGGTAAATGGGAAAACCATACATCGACCACCTCTCCCCCCCCACCCCCCCCCCCCTCCCCCACTACCACCACCACACCACCGTGTTCTCGTTTCCCTCCTCACCTCCGGCGAACGCCTTCGAACCTTGCCTGTATGGTAGCCTGCCTGTTTGGCTGCCAGCCTACCTGTCTGTGCACGATTCTGGCCAGCCCTACCTGTCTGTGCATGATTCCGGCCCAGCCTACTGTCTGTGCATGATTCCGGCCCAGCCTACCTGTCTGTGCACGATTCTGGCCCAGCCTACCTGTCTGTGCACGATTCTGGCCCAGCCTACCTCAGTCTGTGCATGATTCCGCCCCAGCTACCTGTCTGTGCATGATTCTGCTCCAGCCTACCTGTCTGTGTATGATTCTGCTCCAGCCCACCTGTCTGTGTATGATTCTGCCCCAGCCTACCTGTCTGTGTATGATTCTGCCCCAGCCTACCTGTCTGTGTATGATTCTGCCCAGCCTACCTGTCTGTGTATGATTCTGTTCCAGCCTACCTGTCTGTGTATGATTCTGTTCCAGCCTACCTGCCTGTGTATGATTCTGCCCCAGCCTCCCTGCCTGTGTATGATTCTGTTCCAGCCTACCTGTCTGTGTATGATTCTGTTCCAGCCTACCTGTCTGTGTATGATTCTGCCCCAGCCTACCTGTCTGTGTATGATTCTGCCCCAGCCCTACCTGTCTGTGTATGATTCTGTTCCAGCCTACCTGTCTGTGTATGATTCTGTTCCAGCCTACTGCCTGTGTATGATTCTGCCCCAGCCTCCCTGCCTGTGTATGATTCTACCCCAGCCTACCTGTCTGTGTATGATTCTGCCCCAGCCTACCTGTCTGTGTATGATTCTGCCCCAGCCTCCCTGTCTGTGTATGATTCTGCCCCCCCCCCCCTCCCCTATTTCTGTCTCCCAGTATTTGTACCCGTTTTCAGGAAACGAGGATACCGGGTAACACACCTGACCTGTGTCGACGAGCGTGCCTGACGTGACGGTCTGTATGCCAGTGTGGATCAGCGATATTACAGCAAACTGCCCTTGTGGATGTTCCGTGACTGCCACCGCAAGCAATTAATACCTCTCTTGTCGCGTCCCTTGTTATGCGTGAGACGTCTTCTGGATGCTACTCCCCCCCCCCCCCCCCCCAAAAAAAAAATCTTCCTGTTTGTTGACTCGAACTGTCACTGTGTTCTGTTGTTGTTGTTCTACTGTTGTGCTGTTCAAATTTCACCTCTACTGCACTTTGTTCCGTGTCGTATACTTCTACTTTGCATAGACAAATTTGTTTCAAAACCAAAACTCGCAAGAAGCAAACCCCCCACGAGAGAGACAGACAGACAGACAGACAGACAGACAGACAGACAGAGAAGCGAGAGAGAGAGAGAGAGAGAGAAGCAAGAGAGAAAGAGAGAGAAGCAAGAGAGAAAGAAGATATATATATAGAGAGAGAGAGACAGACAGACAGACAGACAGAGAAGCGAGAGAGAGAGAGAAGCAAGAGAGAAAGAGAGAGAGAGAAGCAAGAGAGAAAGAAGATATATATATAGAGAGAGACAGACAGACAGACAGACAGACAGACAGAGAAGCGAGAGAGAGAGAGAGAAGAGAGATGAGAGAGAGAGAGAGAGAGAGAGACATACAGACAGACAGACAGACAGAGAAGCGAGAGAGAGAGAGAAGCAAGAGAGCAAGAGAGAGAGAGAAGCAAGAGAGAAAAGAAGATATATATGAGAGAGAGAGAGAGAGAGAGAGAGAGAGAGAGAGAGAGAGAGAGAGAGAGAGAGAGAGAGAGAGAGAGAGAGAGAGAGAGAGAGAGAGAGAGACAGACAGACAGACAGACAGACAGACAGACAGACAGACAGACAGACAGAGACCAGAGAGACAGAGACAGACAGAGACAGACAGACAAGAGAAGCAAGAGAGAGAGAAGCAAGAGAGAAAGAGAGAGAGAGAGAGAGAGAGAGAGAGAGAGAGAGAGAGAAGCAAGAGAGAAAGGAGAGAGAGAGAGAGAGAGAGAGGGAGAGAGAGAGAGAGAGAGAAGGATGAGAAAACATGTCCATCATAATTATTTGGCCTAGACTATCCCGACATTGCTGTCAACTTTATCGACGGCATTGTTGACGACAAGCTGTGCGCGTTCGTGAGAGGCAAGTCGTCTGAAAGAGCAATTCACTTCTCGTGTTCTGCCGCCGCTCTTCTAATGACGAAGGCTTGCCGAGGGTCCAAAAACCAGTTCCAGAGTTTTTCCTGTGATTGAATTTTCTTGCATGGTGGCATTAATGGCAGCAGAAACGGGGCTCAATTTTTATGGCTTAAAAGCAAAATGCAGGCTCACCCGTCATATATCTTAGAGATCGGTCCAGCTAATGGATTCGGCCTGAGTTGTCTTTTTAGCACTTTGCTGATAAGACGAGAGGAGGGAGCGGAAAACAGCATCAACAACATCAGATGTCGAGTGCACTTTTTTGTCTTTGTTGGGTATGTTCTCGGCTTGCGGTCTTGTCAGCTTATCTAAGTTCCTTGTTTTCTCTGAAACCTTTCAGGCTTTTAATAATCAGATATTTATTGTGGTAGGGACTGGGGAGTGTACTGGGTGGCTTTCTGCTCTGCTGTCAACAAAGTCCAGCCTGGAAAGGAGCAATACGGAGAGCGGCTATCTTATGTCCTCAAAAAGTAGCAATACGGAGAGCGGTTGTCTTATGTCCTCAAAAAGTAGCAATACGGAGAGCGGCTATCTTATGTCTTCATAAAGTAGCAATACGGAGAGCGGCTATCTTATGTCCTCAAAAAAGTGGCAATACGGAGAGCGGCTATCTTATGCCCTCAAAAAGTAGCAATACGGACAGCGGTTATCTTATGTCTTCAAAAAGCAGCAATACGGACAAGCGGCTATATAATGCCCTCAAAAAGTAGCAGTATGGACAGCAGCTATATAATGCCCTCAAAAAGTAGCAATACGGACAGCGGCTATTGTATGCCCTCAAAAAGTAGCCACAACAACAAACTGTACAATAACTGTAAGAAAGGAGTGAAAGATGGGCTTTCAGGATCGTTTTGTGGCTACAGTAACAGCCAACATGTGTGAGTTCCTTATATTACTTAAACTCAGATCTAATTAGTCTCACTTAATAATAGAACATTTTTAGACAACTGTTGTGTTTTGTCACTAGACGAGTATCCATGGATTTGATGTTGACATTACTTTATAATGTCAACGTCAAATCCGAGCAGACAAATAGTACCATGATACAATTTGTTTTCGTACATGCGTTTTCGTATTTTAAACTGTAAATAAAATCAGCGATGATTCATCATTTTCTACCGACTGATCTGTTTGTTTCAGTCATTCAGACAGCACACGTATTTGCTACTATTTGCATGAGACACTTCTAAGGCCTATGGGCCTGAAAAAACTCACGGAGCAGAAGTGCCCAACAAGAACGTTGACAACGTTGGTGGGTACCGTTTTTTTGAAAATCATCTTCCTGCACCTTTTGCGTGCGTGCGTGTGTGTTGTATTACTATTGATGTTATATAATTATATTTTCTATTACGGGCATATGCATCTATAAATGTTTTGTGTTAGTATTACAATGGTATTACATTATG
>OY757551.1:15460548-15496571 GCA_963584105.1 Alviniconcha strummeri
AGAGCAGCGCTACCCATTCCTATCAGTGTGTACAGTATTTTCATGACTCCAAACAATGTATGGCTGCCAGTGTTTAGGAGTTTTAACGCGCGCACAGATGTTGATGCATGCGATAGCACAAGAGGGCTGTACGAACACCGTAAGAAAGTCTGCACTGGAAGCTGACTGGGAGAAAAAGTCCCTTGTCGCACCGGGGACTCGAACCCGCGTCAGTATTGAGCCTGGCTTTTCGGTCCGGCGCTCTACCAACTGAGCTGTCCCTGCTAGCCCAGAGGAGAGGGAGGGGGTCCGAAATTTGCAAGAGAGACTTGCAGCAGCAAGTGAAGCCTGCAAAATCTACCGTACGTAGCCTGCCCCTGGCGTCAAAGACGAAATCTTTGACAGGTGTGAGGTCTCAGCACAGGGGACCCTGATACAGACCCGACCGCGACACACCAACGCAGGACAGAGGGGTACGGGGTGGGGAGTGTGTGTGTGTGGGGGGGGGGGGGGGATAAAGTTAAATGAAGTGAACCGGGAAGGCAAACATTGGAAGGGCATATTTTCTGGCAATAGTCCAAGCATGCAAGGCTATATTCTAACCAACTCCAAGCCTATCTATAAACGGGGTGAACCACTGATAGCTCAGTCTGGATTCTCAGCTAAGGGGCTTTATTTTTTATATTGGCTGTACCCCGCTGCGAGGTTTGATGTAATTATGGAGAAGAGAGAGAGGTGGATTTGGCAGGCAACCCTCCAATTACATGCCTGGGTCTGACCCACGCTCCTCTGTAGATGGACCTAGACTTGTAGCTGTGCCCTCGGGGAGCTACTACCGGTGCTACTGGTAGATTTGATGCATCTGATCACCGTCCTAAGGATCTAATCATGCAAGCGGCCACAGAACTCCCACAATGCAGTGTGACAGGGACAGGAGGAAAATTGGATCCAGGACAAGGCACTGACCACAATAAACAGCCCGTGCCCCATTGAACCACAGCCTAATGGGGGTGAAAGGGCAAAAGGTCAAAGATCGACAACTTTGTCTCCACACAATAACGATTATCGTGCCTGGCGCTCGGATAATGGCGTCGAAAATTGGTAGAGAAGAAAAAGGCTCCTTTCTCTCTCTCTCTCTCTCTCTCTCTCTCTCTCTCTCTCTCTCTCTCTCTCTCTCTCTCTCTCTCTCAGCGTCAGACGGTCTAAATTGTGGCGTTTATCTGTCGTGAATGAATGAATGTCCATCACACAAGAGAAATGCAGTGTATTAATGGTAATTTTCGACTAAATTGCATTGTAAATCTCGAAGGAATCAAGTTACCGGAGATCTGAAGTCGATTCCAACCGTACTGACAGAATCACGACAGAATGTGTGTGTTGGGGGACAGGGGGTGGGGTGGGGTGGGGTGTGGGGGGTCGAAGGGATAGACAGAAGCAGACAGTAGTAGACAGAGTGAATGAGGGTGGAAGAGTTTTAGTGTTCTGGGAAAATTCTTGCAATTTGCAAGTAAATCGATATCAGCACTGTTTAAGTCATCGCTGGTGCTTGTGATTTATAGATGTGTCTGTAATGTGTTTTTGGCTTTGGGGGGTCGGGGAGGGAAGCCACACATAAAGACGCGTGTGAAGTGTGTTAACTGCTTATCTCTTAAATTCTCACATCCATCTCAGAGTCTAGGGACATCAAACCGACCACTCCTAGTTGGACAGCTGGCATACGTACAGTTGACGGGACACAATCTGTGTCTAACCCCCCACAGAAAACCTTCATGGACAGTGCCACCACCATCCCTCCCCGCCCTATCCTGGCCTGACAACCAAAACAAAACTTTAAAATAAGAAAAAGAAGACACGTGTTCCATGACATAATCCCAGCGATCTTATCACGAAGATACGAACACGAGAAAAACAACAACAGCAACTAAAAATAAGCATGATCCAATCTGGAAGCCTATAACATTAATCCTCGGGGGGCAAAATCATCCAGTCAGAAAGCCCATTAGATCCCACAGCCTGGACGCGATGCGGTTGGGGACTGTATTCGTCATCTGTGCTGCGGGTGTGGTTGGCATTATTCTTAGCGCCTCACGCGCACGTAATTAACAAAAAAAAGGTCATTATGGTTTTAATGAGAATGTCAGCGAGGTATGTTTGTATCAATGAGCGGCCCGGCCTTGGGGCGATTCTAAGAAGACCATGCGGAGGGTCGAGGCACTCGCTGGGTCGCCTTCGCTGATTGGCTGGGCTGGCAGGCGCTCGCCTTGATTCACGACTTTTCCATGCCACAAATATCCAATCAGGCGTCTGATTTTGTTACCCGGGCTGCCTTGTAATCTATTTGTAAATCTTTCATTTCCTTCCTTCCTTTCTTTCGCGTTGATGTAACCGACATGGTTGATTAGGCGTTCAATATAAATTTGCTTACTTCCTCGACTATTTTCTTTCTTGCTTGTTTGAGTGTTTTATTGCGCTGGCGGGGGTTGGGGCGCAGCGCGCTTTGGGGCAGTGTCTTTCATAAAGTAAACACTACCCGTTCAGTGAGGGGGCAACTGCGTCATAGAAATGAGGACGGGGAAGGGTGTGTGTGTGTGTGTGTGTGTGTGTGTGTGTGTGTGTGTGTGTGTGTGTGTGTGTGTGTGTGTGTGTGTGTGTGTGTGTGTGTGTGTATGTGTGAGAGAGAGAGAGTCTGTGTGTGTGTCTGTGTCTACCTTTCAGTGTCCGTGCAAATTCAACGTTCAAGACTTCTTTAACGTATCACCCGCGATGCATGCGGACGTGTGATCTGCGGGCATGTTCACAAGGGCGGGTGTCAGACGACGCAGACAGGCAGAACGACAGAGGCAGCCACAGAAGTCCGGAGGAGGGGGGTGGGGGTGGGGGGAAGTCCGATAACCAGCACCCTAATTTCCCCGACATCCCAAGTCAAACAGAAAATCAATTGTTCCCTGCGTACCATCCATCAAACCTGCAGCGAAATTGCATTAATACTTTGGCGTCGATTTCTTTTTCCACTGCAGCACACACAACTGGCCAATAGGATGTAGCTAATGGTGCCAAGCTGCTCCATCTATCACCCCACGTCCGTCAATATGGTCACGTCACTGCAGCAGGGAATGAGCCGAACCCTCGTCCCGCTCTCCCTTTCCGCGTTCCCTGCCACCGCCCCCCATCCCCTACCCTCCCCCCACACACACGCTCACCGCCTGGGGTCTTGACCACCACGCTAAACACTGCGGTGACTGTCCCGATGACCATGATCGACACTATCTTTAGAGGGATCAGAACGACGATGACCATGATAGACACTGTCTTTAGAGGGATCAGAACGACGATGATCGTCATGGTCACTGTCCTGATGACGATGACGGTCGTGTCCTTAATGATGATGATGATGATAATAACCGTAGTGACGAAGACTATGAAGACGATGGTGGAGATGATGTTTTATAACAATAATAACAATGGATGTCTGGAGAACACATAGCAAGGCAACAGCTCTGACACTAACCTGATCTGCAGCAAAAGACGACTGTTTGAGAGAAAGCTGAATGCAAACCCTGCATCTGCCCGGCCCCTCGGGTCAATCTACACAACCACAACTGCTGGCCGACAAACCAACCAACACCCTTGTGCCCCTTACCGCCAGCACCCTCATCCGGCAGGTATTTGAGTTTTTACTGCCCCTCCTGAACAAGCGACAAGGACAACGTCTTCTGCACCCCGAGTGGCCCGCCACCAACGTCTTCTGCACCCCGAGTTCCCAAATGTCTCGTGTACCATAAGCCACAACCGGACCACAGAAACCAGGCTACAGCCACGTCCGGCTCAGAGGCACAAGCCACGTCAACTATCAGACTATGCCACCAGGCTACAGCCACGTCCGGCTCAGAGGCACAAGCCACGTCAACTATCAGACTATGCCATTTCCAGAGCAAAAGAACAAGCCAAATCAACCATCAGACTATGCCATTTCCAGAACAGAGGCACAAGCCACATCAACTATCAGACTATGCCATTTTTAGAACAGAGTAACAGGCCACATCAACCATCAGATTACGCCATTTCCAGAACAGAGGAACAAGCCACAGCCTGCAAACAGCATCCACAACTGGACCACAGTCACAAGCCACTACCGGACCACAACCACAAGTGGACCACAGCCAGGGGCAAAGCACAGCCACGGAATTGTATACGAAAGCAGGTCACCCCCCCCCCCTCCCCCTACCAGTACCACGAAGGGCTGAACCCTCACCCTCCGGCTGGCACATTGCACAACGAAGTAATCACCACGAGTCCCGCACCACTGTTCCACCCCACAGCTCCTTAGCGTAATGAGGAGCGGGCCCCCTTAATTGCTGCTCCTTTCTCTTGTCCACTGGCTTTCCCCTCCACTAATGGGCTGACACAGAAAGGGGAGCGGGAGACGGGGGTGGGGGGGGGTGCCCTGAGCACCGCTATACTCGGCCCACTGTCTGCCCTTTGCGGCCGGACGACCAGCGGCTTTGTTTTGATTGGATTGTTGACAGTGACACGGCCTTCTAACTGTTGAACATGTGATTTACTGTCTTGTGTTCTGGCGTACGCGACAAGGCGGGGTGGATGAGCGAGAACCGGGGCGGGGGGGGGGGGGGGGGCGGAGAGGAGGGAGAGACAAATGAACATGCAGAGACAGCGAGACACGGGGGTCGGGGGGGGGGGGGGAGGGGCTGCCATTTCAACCTATCTACCATGCTAACGCGTTCATCAATCGAATAACAACTTTGATAGTAAAGCTTCAAAGCAAACGTAAAAAAAATTCCAGATTAACCACGAACCATCTCACGAAGCAAGCCAAGTAGCACACTTAACACACACAAAATACAATCCATCACCAACCACACACACACACACACGCACGCACGCACCACACGCAAACGCACGCACACACACCACCACCACCACCACCACCACCACCACCACCACCACCACCACCACCACCACCACCACCACCACCACAACAACAACAACAACAACAACAACAACAACAACAGTGCAATCGTGTTACCTGACGTAATCGTTCCGACAGAGGATCATGCCGGCCTTTGTAAAACACGACTTGCCGATCTCGCCCAGCTGTGCCTGGCAACAGGAGCACTTGAGACAGCCCGTGTGCCAGTAGCGGTCCAGCGCGTGCAGCAAGAACCGGTCCTGAATCCCTCGCCCGCATCCTGCGCATGCGCGAACTGTGGTTCCGTTTCCGTTCCCCACTGGCGGAGGCGGGCCTCCTGGGGTCGGTGTGAGAGCCGGGCCCATGTTTGTGTGAGGGAGGGCGGAGGACGGCAGATCACCTGCAAGCACAGAAAGTCAGTCAGTAAACAAGCAATCGGTTATTTAACGCCCAGTCAACCCCTAAGGTCGTGTCAAAGCGAACTGCGAGCAGTGGGGCAGAAAAATCAACACGGGATCAAATGAAGGTCTTGATATATTTCTTGCCTAGCCAACCACGAAGGACATCGACCTGATTTTTGATGCTTGACCGTTAGCGCCAGTCAACCGTGACGGCCATATCAGGGCGAGGCAAGGCTCCTCTGATGGCAAGTCAAAGTCTGATTCGCTGTTCGTGCCATAAGTCATTTTGTTAATTTATACACAGGAAAAGAATTGGAAAGAAACGGAAGTTAATCGAACCAAGCAGGTAACAGTAATAATAATAAAATAAAGCACACCGCGCTTCACAAGATCAACGAAAATGTATGCATGTTAAAACCTCAAAAATAATATATAAATATAATCTTGTAGCAAGGAACTGGGAAGGACGATTTCCCCCAAGCGTGCAAAGCTATATTCTGGACTACTCCAGGCTTACAATGGGAACGTTTTGATGGCCCCGGGTTGGTCAGCAGAGGGAAATCAAATTTCTGCGTCTGTTGTACTCCACTGCGGAGGTGAAGTAACGGAGAAAGGGACCACCAGGTGAAGCCCAGGGTGAAAATGAAAGAAGGGCTCAGGTTTACAGAAGAAAAAGCCGGCCACAAAGCTGAACCTCTTTGCTGAAAGCGATGACAGCGATGATGATGACAGAAGACGAACGAGCTCAAGTCCGGTGAACAATGAACGGGTGGATGCATGCGTAGACGGATGGGTGTAAATCGACGGATGAATTTGTTAACAAATTTTTGTTCCTTGCAAATCGTTGTTGTTTTACTGGAGATAATAATGATAAGAAGTGCGGTTTAAACGCAGAGAGAGAGGAGGGGGAGAGAGATAGAAAGACAGGCTGATAGGCAGAGACAGACAGACCGACTGAGAGCAGTTCTACAGTTTCACTTGCTACGCAAATCATTATTACATTACACAATGCAGTTCGAAGAAAAATAGACGCAAAACCGACAAACGAAAACGTCGAGTAAAATGTCATGGGCGCCTCATCATCACAAAGTCTGGTTAAAAAACAAAGAAGAAAAAAAAAAAAAAAAAAAAAAAAAAAGAGAGAGAGAAAAAAAAGAAGAGAGAGAGACAAAGGCAATATTCGTCTCCTCCGTTTCTTCCCGGTCTGATAACAACCCCAAAGAGACTGTTAGTACAATTAGTGTTGCTCTTCCCCTCAGAACATCTTCGATCACTGCACTGGGCACGGGACTGGCTGCTGGCAGAAACGAACATGAAACAGCAAATTTATTGATGATATCAAGCGCCGTCTAACTAACAAGGAACATCTTTTCACAAGTGTCTAAAAATATGCCTGCCAGCGCACAGGTAATAATTTATGGGCTGATGGAAGAGGTAAAAGCTTTGAGGAGATCTTGTGGTACTGACTTCACAGTTCACTTAATAACAAAATCACCAAAATATAAAAATCAAACACATAAAAGGTTCAAAGAACGGTATTTATTAGGCCCAAAATACACTCTGCAAAATTTAGGGGTAATCCTCTTTATCAAGCTACAAAACGACAGTTAAATGGTTAAAAACGGTGAAAAACTAGATGTCAAACTAAATCAATTATCTGTTTTTGGATGAGCTATTTGTTGTTGTTGTTGTTTTTCGTGTCCAGTGCCTCGGATCTTGTTTTAACACACTAGCAGTCATTCTGGTTTTCGTGTCCAATGTCTTGGATCTTGTTTCAGTATGGTAGCAGTCATTCTGGTTTAAGAGTGTGTGTGTTTGTTTGTTTTTCTCACAAAAATATAAACTAAAACGCTCCGAGCCGCTTCCCCCCCCCCCCCCCCCCCCAAAAAAAACAAAAAAAACAAAACAAAACTGCGTCAACATGTGGACTGGAAACGCAATGGCCACACTTCAGCCATTTTGTGTCAACTTTTGCCTATCTTTTTCTCTCTCAAGATATTCCCAAACCAGAGTTCGGTTCCTGACCTTTTTCGAAGCCCTATTTTTAGCCCCCACCCTAAACAGTGGCAGGTATGCACATGTACACAAAACAAATGCTGCATTTTAATCAAACCGAAACTGGAAGAAATACTCATTAATCGTGTCCGCAAAGTAAGCACGCAACAATAGCAGTCATTAGTCATTAGTCACCAAAGTGAACATACAACACAAACATATATTAGTTTAAATCGGACACTACCTTCAACCCAGGTAAAACTGGTTGTCTGTAGGCAATTAAACTGGCTTCAGTAAGACCCAACACTGAAAGTCAGTCAAACCCTACCTTAAAGCTGAGCAATGAAGCTCAAATAAAGAGACCCTTCCTTCAAAGTCAGCAGCGAAACAGACATAAAATAGACCCTACCTTTACACTCAGCAGTGAAGCGAATATAAAACAGACCCTACCTAAACAAGCTCAGCAGAGAAGATAACATAAAAACAGACCCTACCTTCACACTCAGCAGTGAAGCTAACATAAAAACAGACCCAACCTTCACACTCAGCAGTGAAGCTAACATAAAAACAGACCCAACCTTCACACTCAGCAGTGAAGCTAACATAAAAACAGACCCAACCTTCACACTCAGCAGTCAAGCTAACATAAAGACAGACCCTACCTTCACGCTCAGCAGTGAAGCTGACATAAAAAAGACCATACCTTCACACTCAGCAGTGAAGCGAACACAGGGCTACCGTCAAACAAAGTCAGAAGTGAAGCGAACATAAATCGAGGCCTAAAAATATAATCAGCTCTGAGACACAGCCCTCGCTCCTTTCGGAAAGAAGACGAAATTATTATTTTTTTAAATCGATGATTACAATAAGCGTCTTGTAACCAGTTCGTCTTTAAATACTGCACGTGTTGAACGGATTTCTTCGCCTGGAGAAAATCACGCCAAAAAATTACAAACAAAGATCTCTGACAACGTCTTAATTTTTGTTTGCTTGTTCCATGTCTGTATGAGTTGTCAGTTGTTTCGTAGGTGTGTAGACAACAACAACACAATCTCGCTGTGGACAGGGTAAAGCATACTGTAATGTATCGGGGAATCAGGAGAGAAAAGACAGACTATCATTTTGCATACAAAACAAAGGATTTAAGACTTGGACATCAGCTCCTTTTGGCGTTTTTCTTGCTTTTATGTCGTGTCCTCGTGTCATTTTTGCAGTCTTGAGTTGTGTGTGTGTGTGTGTGTGTGTGTGTGTGTGTGTGTGTGTGTGTGTGTGTGTGTGTGTGTGTGTGTGTGTGTGTGTGTGTGTGTGTGTGTGTGTGTGTCTGTTTCTATCTGATATAATACATTAATTTAAAGTTTTCAGCTTTCGAATAAACTTTTTTTCTTGGATGACCTGGATGGTATCTCTTTGGACAGCTTTCAGATTAGCTTTTTATGCGGGAACAAAGACGATTTTTTTCCACAAAAGCTAATCAAAAATAGGTTCCAGTAAGGGAAACAGACATAAAAAGGAGCAGAAGTTGATGAAAGCCAAAATTCAATTACCTTTTTTCTGCCTCAAAGAAAGAAATTAAACGAATACTGAACAGATGTTTTTTACTTTTTGTTTTTTTACCGGTCGTAAATATGCTATCGGTTTGTGTGTGTGTGTGTGTGTGTGTGTGTGTGTGTGTGTGTGTGTGTGTGTGTGTGTGTGTGTGTGTGTGTGTGTATAGGTGTGTGTGTGTGTGTGTGTGTGTGTGTATAGGTGTGTGTGTGTGTGTGTGTGTGTGTGTGTGTGTGTGTGTGTGTGGCTGTGTGTGTGTGTATGTTTTCAGCTCTCTCCTCTTCCCGCCCCCATGCTTTTCTTCTTTCCATTCTCTTTTTCTTCTTTCTTCTTCTCCTTTTTTTTTTCTTTTCTTCTTCTTCTTTCTCTTCTTCTCCGAGTGCATGATGCCGTTGCACCACCCTCATCCACACAGTGCACCCACCACCACCCTGCCCAAGACCTTTCCCACACCCAACCCGCCCTGCCTCAGAAGAAAACATCTTGCAAGTGTACATGCATGATAGGGTTCATAGATGGGTATTCTGTTAAACCTATTTTGCATATATACACTTCCAAGATGTTTTCTTCCCAGTTCCCTGACTGCTCGTACAGCCCCCTATAGACCCCTCCCCTCCCTCCCCCCCACCCCCCACCCCCCCCCCCACCTCCAACATACACACACAACAACAACAGCAGCAACAGCAGAGACAACAACAACAAAAAACTACCAGTGCCCCACTTGTACTGCACCCTCCACCCTCACCGCTTAAAAACAAAATCAGCGTGTACAAATTCAGCAAATAAAGGGACAAGAAAAACTTAATTAGGGACCGGGATGGCGGGGGGGGGGGGGGGGGGGGGGGGGGGATAAGAAATAGAGTGACGTAGGCAACAAAAGGAATAAAAATGAAAGGGAAACATTTCTAAGAAGAAGAAAAAAAGGCAGAAAAAAAAAGGGGAAAAAAAGAGAAAAGATTCAATGGAGGGATGAAAGAAGAAAAGATGCTGAACGCCCGGGGAGAAATGAGCAAGGAAGTTGATAAAGTCGAAATATTCTTCTTCTTTTTAAATAAAGTTATGCAGCACTGTTCTTAGACTCCCTGGACTCACTAGATAGATCTGCCTTCATGGTCTGACCATCCAGCCCCCCTAATCGTCAATACGCGTCACGAGATCTGCCTTCATGGTCTGAAGGCTGGATGAGCCGTCAACACGCGTCACGAGATCTGCCTTCATGGTCTGACCATCCAGCCGTCAACACGCGTCACGAGATCTGCCTTCATGGTCTGACCATCCAGCCGTCAACACGCGTCACGAGATCTGCCATCATGGTCTGACCATCCAGCTGTCAACACGCGTCACGAGATCTGCCTTCATGGTCTGACAATCCAGCCGTCATCACGCGTCACGAGTGAAACTGTCCCTCTGATCCACTGATTCACAGTAGTCGTGATTAGCTGGCAGAGGGCTGTTTGAAGCGTCCGTAGGTTATAATTATGTATGCCGCGGTTAGAACACTCCGACCTTAACACGTGCAACCATCTGGCGCCTTCATTTCCTGTAGTTAGCAGCCAAAGGATTTACATCACCGCTTTACTGTCCTCGTGGGGAAATTCATCAGGCAGCAATAAACGCAACAAAATATAAAACATCCTGTGTATTAAAAATGTTGTCAGGCACCGCGAAATACGGAAAAAAGCTCTCTCGCACGCATGAGTGCACAAACGCACGCGCGCACGCTCGCACCCCCCCCCCCCCCCCCCCTACACACACACACACACACACGCACGCACGTCGGTCGCCCTAATCAGCAGAGTCGAACTGATGCTGGTATACACAATAGACGTCTGCTTGAAATTGAATATTTTTAGTATTAGTGTCTTGAGTGTGTCTCGCTTGGGGCTGCGAGTTGAAGACTTACACATAGGGCACTGCTTTTTCTCTCGGTCTTCCGTTTCCGTCTCCCTTTCTTTTAATACATAAAAAAAAATTAACAAGTTATTTTTTCTGAAGTTTTAGGCACGTAGACATTCAGTCTGACCAGAAGCGTGGTCAGCGGGCAGGCCGCGGCCCTGCCGAGAATGAAAGCCGGCAGAACAAAATCCCTGCCACAGTTTCCGCAGTGTTGACTCCAACCAACAAGGAGAGCTCAACTTTAATTCGCTTCATGAAGCCACTAATGATGTACACAGGGCTAACACTGCCTTCTATTAGCGATCAGACTTGTACACGGGCAGAAAAGAGCAGCCCGAGAAAGAGGCCCCAAAAACACCCTATTACTGCCTCTCTCCTCTGATTTAGAGAGCTCCGTAGAGAAATCAGCCCAATTAGAAAAGAAGAAAATAGGCCTCATTATTAAGCAAATTGACTTCGTCATGCTCGTGAAGAATTGACGTAGATCTCGTGCGCATGACACGCTCCCTGCTGCTTTTAGCGAGCGGGCATATCCCCTTCAGCCAGCTCCAACCTCATTAGAGCCTTCCCCCCTTCCCTGCTCCCTCCCTCCCTCCCCTTTCTTCTCGTCTTGTTAACGGGCGCCAGTCTCACAAGCAAATGACATATCTGTGACTGGCTTGCTAAGCTCTTGCAAGCAGGAACAGGGCAAAGCAAGGTGCGAACATTCAAGTTAATTTAACTTCGGATAAATTTGATAGTTTTTTTGTTTTGTTTTTGCTCGCCTCTTTCTGGGGTAGGTAGGTACGGGTCAGCCGGGGGAGGGGGAGGGGAAGAATGGGGGTAGGGTGGGGGGAACGGGGGGGGGGGGGTCAGTTTTGAAGGCGTTCTGCGTACGAACTTGGCGATGCTATGCATAACTTGCAAATCCAATTCACTGTTGGCGTACATTCCTCGTGTGTAACGTCAAAAGGCGACAACAACAAAACCCAAGGCGTTAAATTACTCACTTACTTTCAAAAGTTGCTGGTCTTTTTTTAAGAAGAAGAAGAAGCAGAAGATTGTTACTGGATATTTAACGCACTGAAACCTGTATACGCTAGGCAGGGCAAGGCATTGAATCAAAGAACCTTTAAAATGAAATAAAAACTTAGGAGCGGGACAGAAGTCTGACAAACGAAAACTGTCCTAGCTCAACAACAACAACAACAACGAAAATCATACATCATCAAAACTCAGTCACAGTCTGTAACAGTGAGGACTCCTATCAGCGTGACCAGCTTTCCGCACAACGTTCGGGCCAAGCACACAAAATAAACGCAACCCCGTCTGCATGGCTCAGTTGCTATGACACCCATCGCTCTGTGCATGAAAGACTGAACAAAATGAAGCTGAATGAACTCGAAAGACGGAAACAACATTTCTGGCAGCAAGGGAAGCATGCAATACTATATCATGACCTACTCCAGCTTTTGAAATGAAACCTTTGAGAGCTCTACATTCCAGCAAATGGAACCACTGATGGAACCTTCATTTTGGCCTCAGCGGAACCCAGTTGCAGAAGGAGGAGTGGAAGAGGAGGAGGAGGAGGAGAGGAGGTGAAGAAGAAGAAAAAGAAGAAGGCTATCAACCCTAACCACAACAATACCCATCAAGTCACGTTAATTTAGGTTAACATTAATAAGTAATGCAAACTATCCCACAATATCGACAAGAGGGAGAAACGGGGAAGAAGAACAAGGGGGGGAAAAAACTGTCCCTATAAATCACCCACCCACATTGTGTGCTACGTTGTATCTTCCCTCCCCGTGCCATTGTCTGGTCAACTGCTGAACCAGTCACGAAAAAACAAAAAACAAAAACAAAACAAAAACAGCTGCCACACACAGACTTCGATTCCAGCACACTCCGGGCTGTACTGTCTCGCGGACCCAGCACACAGCCGACCTACAGCGTCCCTGAGCTCAGAGCCTGGGCTTCAAAGACAAACAATAAATTCCACTCCAGAGGAGGAGTTCATCAGAACAGCTCCTCGGGCGAGTGAGCTCTAACGCGTGCCCGTTAAAACGGAGTTGCAACTAGCAGACTCCTCACAACGTACCGGCTTCGTTCCATCACACCAGTTACACCAACGTTCAGCAGAGTGGTGTTTGTCACCATCTCGTCTCGGGTGGATAATACAGTAGGAGGCGTGGTGACGTTGAAGTCAGTGTCGGTAACAGTCCCCGAGATGCTGGCGCTAAATCAGCGAGGGCAGACAGGACACGGCAAAGTCACCACCAGTCCCTTCGGCTTAGCGCTAAGCCGGTAAGCGGACGGATCTCGGTTCGATTCCGCATCCCTTCTCCTTTCGCTTCAACAGCTGTGGTTTATGGACACCGTCATGTGGACTTTCCCCACCACCACCCTCCTCCCCGCACAAGTAATTAAACATCAAAGCCGCTCAGGCCGTTGCCAATCGTAATGCAGGCCGATTCTGGTGGTGTCGGTGCATTAGGCAGCCCCCCATCCCCATCCCACCCCTCCTTCCCCCTTTGGGATTTCTATCCCACCCACCCCAGTACCTTTCCCGAAACAACTTGGAACGAAGCGAAAGCCCAACAACAACGTCAAAGTCAGCACCGAAGTTTCGCGTATCTAACCGGCCTTGGAACGAAACGAAAGCCCAACAACAACAAAACGTCAAAGCAGCACCTAAGTTTCGCGTATCTAATAAGCAATATCTACTGAAGCAAGAAACGGCGTCGTTTGGTTTGGTCACGCTTGGGCTGGATGATGGAAGAACGGCGTACAGCGACGGAAAGACTTGAGGCCTGAGGGTCAGACTTCTTCACAGAAGAAACCTAATTGTACAATCTGGCGAAGTCATCTGGTTCACAGAAATGATCAAATGTCTTCTCTCCCACCCCCCGCCTCCCTCCTCTGCTTGCAATGCACGATTCGCGTGCGGCGTAATCAGGAACCGCGCACAAAGAAACCTCATTTCAGACCCGTCAGACCTGAAAGACGAAGACCTGCTTCTAAATTGGACCTTTGTTTGACAACGGTCGAGTTCACCTTTATTTCGCCAGGTGACGCACCGCCACACAACTGAGCCATTCTTTGTTCAGAATGGATGGAACCTATCTGTACGGGGCTAATAGAATACGAATACGAAACCCAACGCTGTCAAAAAGACGATTACCTGACTGACGGTGTGACACTAGGCCTACCGGTACCAGCCATTGAAACTGGTGTATGCGTGTTTATTTTAGAGGTCATTAACTCTTTGAATGCAGTACAAACATGCACTGAATCTAGGGTGAAATACTTGAAATTAGGTCGTCACAAAAGCTGGTATCAGGAGCTGCAACTGTTTCTCCTAATACAATAAATGATGCAATTATTGCCCTTGAATACATATTAAATTATTAAATAGCAGTACCTGTAAAACCTTCCTTATTAATGTAATGATATTACAAAGTTTGAACTCAATTACTGTGGATAAAAAGTTTGAACACAATTACTGTGGATTTTTTTTCTTTTTCTTTTTTTTCTTCACCATTTCAGTTTCCTATTTCCAATACTGCTGTGACCAATTAGGTGGAACTGGTATGAATGTGAAAAGCATTACAGAGTTTCATTGCCGTGCACAGTGGCGAGAAAAAAACTCACTTCAACAGTGTTTGGGGAAAAAAAGTGTTGCATTAAGATTTTTGCCCAGACATTGACTAAAAGTGTCCAAGAACACCCCTAAGCTAAGCTTTGTGTCCTAACTGGATGAACAGCCTAACACTGATCACTGCATGGACTGGCATAATCCCCTCCGTGGAAGTCAAATGTCATCAAAATTTAATAATCTGCCAGAGAAGTTTTATTTTCTTCTAAACAAGATCTACAAAATTCTTGCACAGATCTATTAAAAAATATTTTTGCATGCACATAAACAAAATAATGCACCCTTAAAAAGCGATCTAGAACATATGCTACTTGCGTCAATGGGGACTGTTGATCCATCCTCATCCTCCACCATCCCAGCCCTTCCCTTGAAGGATGACCCCTTCTAGGCCCCACCCTCTCGTCTGCAACCCCTACTAGGCCCCACCCTCTCGTCTGCAACCCCTACTAGGCCCCGCCCTCTCGTCTGCAACCCCTACTAGGCCCCACCCTCTCGTCTGCAACCCCTACTAGGCCCCGCCCTCTCGTCTGCAACTACTACTAGGCCCCGCCCTCTCGTCTGCAGGGAAAGAGCGCCATTAGCCAATGGTGCCACACAGGCGTGAAGCACACTACAAAGTGCTTTAAAACTGTACAAAGTACTTTAAAACTGATCTTACGGTATTACGGGATAGCGTCACTTCTCGTGTGAAGACATCACCACATATGGAAGAACACAGTACAATACACTAAAGTCAGGTACAACAAGATACAATTTAGTGTAAGCAGCTGAAGTTGGCAGTTACCCTCCTGTGTCTTTTTCACAAGCGCATTGTTGACGGGACGAGAAATTGGCAATCGCCGATCAGACGAACACCGGAACTGTGTGGAACCAGAACACCGGAAGGCAACGCTGGGGAACTTCTGGGTGACGGGGAGCGGGCGCATATGGGCTTTTCCGAGAGCACAGATACCGTCTTGGACTGAACTGGCGTGGACTATTTCGCCAGATGGGCTCACATCTCGTCAACAACTCGACGCCCGCGGTACGGCACCGAGCAGCGTCACTGACAGAATGTTGTTTTTCCACCGCGGTCAGCGACCGCTCCCGGTCTTTCCCTTCCTCTGGGGCTGGTTCTGAATTTACAGCCAGCTCAACAAGTTCTGCGGGGGTATCGTGGCGACACAATAATGATTAATGTTAATAATATTATTATATTGATTGTTTAAGGTGCCCCATCTCGTTAGGGTTCGTGGAGATGACGAAGACCCTAACGCATTTCATCACATTCACACACACACTCTCACACACACACACACACACACACACACACACACACACACACACACACACACACACACACACACACACACACACACCTCCTTCACTTTAACAACTTTATAAAAAAAAACATTGTGGGGAAAACCGGGTGTGCTCAAGTGGTCCCGTGCGTGAGGGCGAGGCCAGGACGCTGACCGGAAGCTACTGTAGCGCAGCGATAATCAGGCACAACGGGGACAATGCACGGCCTTCTCCTTGCCCAATGACCACTGCAAAGCCCAGTGCCCACTGCAAAAACCAGTGCCCACTGCAAAGCCCAGTGCCCATTGCAAAGCCCAGTGCTCAGTGCCCACTGCAAAGCCCAGTGCCCAATGACCACTGCAAAGGCCAGTGCCCACTGCAAATCCCAGTGCCCATTGCAAAGCCCAGTGCTCAGTGCTCACTGCAAAGCCCAGTGCCCAATGACCACTGCAAATCCCAGTGCCCACTGCAAAGCCAAGTGCCCACTGCAAAGCCAAGTGCCTAATGACCACTGAAAAGCCCAGTGCCCAATGACTACTGCAAATCCCAGTGCCCACTACAAAGCCCAGTGCCTAATGACCACTACAAAGCCCAGTGCCTAGTGCCCACTGCAAAGCCGGGTGCCCAATGACCACTGCAAAGCCCAGTGCCCACTGCAAAACCCAGTGCCCAATGAACACTGCATAGCCCAGTGCCCACTGCAAAACCCAGTGCCCAATGACCACTGCATAGCCCAGTGCCCACTGCAAAACCCAGTGCCCAATGACCACTGCATAGCCCAGTGCCCACTGCAAAACCGAGCGCCCAATGACCACTGCATAGCCCAGTGCCCAGTGCCACTGTTGCAAACGTACAGTCCCCCAGTTCACGGCTTTTCTGTCTCGGCAACCGCACAGGGTCACCGCCGGACAAACCACATCGTCAACATTCTTCTAGTTCCACGCCGGTTTTATATATTCAATGTTCTCTCTGCATATTCCACTGCGGCCAGACAATGTATCTAATCACACATTTATATATTACACCAGTTCAAGTTCAATGTTGCTTTACGTCCACAGAGTCCGTACAGACTATCAGGGACAGGCCGTCCATCTCTTCTTTCACACAGCTCCTGAACTCTGATACATATAATACACGTTTGGGGGTCTATTATTATTCTGCGGGCACTCTCCATGGAAACCGACTCCAATCGCTTGTGACTACGAGCATGATGACCTACTGTATCCCGCGGGCCCATGTGGGAAACCGTGTTAACCGTAACTAACGCAGTTAAAATGTAGGAAGAGGATTTTGAAACGAAGTTAAATGGATCGCGACGGTACAATTTAGAGCAAGGATTTTTCCCGACAGTGGGCGAAGCATGCACGGCTATACTCTGACCTACTGCAGGCCTTACGGGAAGAACCTTAGCTTTGGCCGCTCTGAGTTCCCAACAGAGGAGAACCTTAGCTTCTGATTCGGTTGTCCTTTCTCTCCAAACGTTGTGATTTGTAGACACCGTCTTGTGACTTTGCCCCTCACAACTAATGAAAGATTAAAATGGCTCTCATCAAAGCCCCATGTAAAGCAGAATCGCTTTGGTGATGACAGTGACCCGGTACCACCCCCACCTCCCTCCACCCCATCTACCCCTTCCTAAGATCTCCGTCCCCGACACTACCTCTGCACAAACAATGCGACGTTAAACAAGTCCAACCACCCAACGACCAACAGTCCAACCAGCCAGAAACAACCAACCAGCTAGACCAACAGTCCAACAAGCCAACAGTCCAACCAGCCAGACCAACGGTCCAACCAGCCAGAAACGACCAACAGTCCAACCAGCCAACAGTCCAAACAGACAGAAAAGACGAACAGTCCAACCAGCCAGAAAAGACCAACAGTCCAACCAGCCAGACCAACAGTCCAACCAGCCAGACCAACCAGCCAGAAAAGACCAACAGTCCAACCAGCCAGAAAAGACCAACAGTCCAATCAGCCAGAAAAGACCAACAGTCCAACCAGCCATACCAACGGTCCAACCAGCCAGAAAAGACCAACAGTCCAACCAGCCATACCAACGGTCCAACCAGCCAGAAAAGACCAACAGTCCAACAGCCAGAAACGACCAACAGTCCAACCAGCCAGAAAAGACCAACAGTCCACCCAGCCAGACCAACAGTCCAACCAGCCAGAAAAGACCAACAGTCCAACCAGCCAGACCAATAGTCCAACAAGCCAGAAACGACAAAATAAAAATTATTTAATATGAAAGTGTCCATTATAGTAGTAGTAAGGTCCGTACTCATCTGACCACTGGCTACACGGAGACGAGGGAAGTCTACCTCCTCTGCAGTAGCAGCAGCAGCAGCGACTGGCCGTGGCCGGGAGGTGGTGGCTGGACAGCAGTCGATGGCTGGGGCAGGAACCAAGGAAGCGGTACGGCGGCAACGTTAGCCCACTGCAGGCCATCCACCACCCACCGCTGCCGCGACCCCACGGCCGTCAACCGCCAGCCAATTAAACCTTTGCCTCGGCGGCAGGAAGAGAGCGCGGCCCGGCAAGCCCCGCTACCCGAGCCTTACGCTAACCTAATTATAATTATAGCGGTGCTTGTAGCAGAGCGAAAGCAAACACCGGCCTTTCGGGCTCAGGCCTAACACAGTAACAGCTCCATTGTCAGGACGGAAGGAAGGCGGCAAGGGGAGCTAATTAACCCGCAAACACGTCAAGGCGACATTTCTTTTGTTGATTACCTGCGCTTGTCACACCTTTCTCCGAGCTTGCTGCGGCTAGCGGCTGTGTCCTGGGATGGTGTTGCGTGCGCCGTGTGTCGGGCCGGCCGTTGACGACAGTTAACCCATTCCGTCACTGAAAGAGCTTTTCTTCCTCCCTTCCTCGTTGCACAGGCAGGGTGATTATCACTCAGCGCTGTACACCCGCTGGTGGGCAGTGGAAGTAGAAGGCCGCTAAAAATGTCCACCCACATCTCGGGCCTCGCCTCTCAGCCGGCTTGGCCTAGCGGTATAGACCTCGGTTCAATTCCGCCGCTTCCACAGACCGCAGCTTTTAAAGAGAGGGGACAGTCCCTCCCTTCAAAATCTGTGATCTGTGGACACTGTCTACTATGTGAGCCGGTTTGGCCTCGCGGTAAGGCGTTAGGCCGGTAAGCAGAGGGACCTCGGTTTGAATCTGCTTCGGCTCTCCTTTCTCGTCACAAGTTGTGGTCTGTGGACACTGTCCTGTGACTTTGTCCCACACAATTACGAAACATTAAATTGGCTCTCATCACTGCTCACCTTAATGCAAAAGTCATTCTAGTGGTGACAATGTAGCGATAGGTATATAATCTCCCTCTCCCCTCACCTCCTCCCCCCCCCCCCTCTCCCCGTCCCTAATAAACCTTGTGGTTTCTGTGCACGTTAGGCACCATGTTTACTTACTGACATTGTCTGCTGACTTTGTCCCTCACAGTCAATGAAAGATTAAAACGACTCTCACTGCTGCCCGTCTTAATGCAGGGATGACGTCATTGTGGTGGTGACAGTATAGCGTTAGGTACAGTCTCCCTCCACCTCCGGGGATCTCAGTCCCCGCCAGCACCTTTTTGGGTTATCTCAGTGTTCAACGAGTCTGACCGAATCGTACCTCGCCCTGACATAACCGTCGTGGTTGACTGGGCGTTAACATATCAACTGTCTGTTTGATTCCTCTGGGGCTTGTTCTAAGTTTACAGCCAGCGGACCAACTTGTGCTGGGGGACAATGGCTCCGCAATAATAACAGTAAACTGTTCATTGCACCCCACCTCGTAAAAGTCCGGGGAGCTAACCAAGACCTACGGATGAGGAGGGGGGTGGGGGGTGGGGGGATGACGGCGCCAGAGGTGCATGCAGCGGGAGTAAGACAGCGTTGCGAGCATCACAATCATACAAATATACTCACTGTAACAGGCTTACAGCGGAATGTACATACAAATGTTTACATGCTAAAACTTAAAACACACACACACACACACACACACACACACACACACACACACACACACACACACACACACACACACACACACGACCATAATTACCATTTGCACAGTTCTGATCTCCACTTCGTGTTACATAACTAAGAGTGTAAACTACTAATTAAGTAAAGGGCGGAGAAAAACAAGAATCAAGGAGCAAAAGAGAAAGAAAGAACTTCTGGCACCACTTTGCTGGTCTTCAAGACCAGGCGACAAAGGGAGTTAAGCGGCAACGTTATTCAATACGTAGCCTACTGCACGCAGTCGCGGCCGGAGATTTGGGCGTGGACTTACTTCTCCAGGGTTTCCCTGTCTACCTAAAGCAGGCGTAGTAGAGGGTTCCGTACTGAACTGCAAGTCCCAGCTCCCAAAGCCACAGCCACGCAGGCTTTCGATCTAACCGCCATGTGAACTTTCGCCTCATCTGACTGCAGCTGCTAGGTCTCGTTATCGATGAATGTGTGCCATAACTTGTGTTGGTTTCCTTTTTTAGCTTTCGTCAGGCGGTCGCTCTGTTGCAACGCTTTAGGCCATTCCTCGAGGTTTTGTCAAAACATACAAAACTTCCACATGATGATAACAATCTCATTTGGTTGGTTCATACAACAACAAATAATCTCCAAACACAACCCCTAAGTACATAGATGCAACCAATACAACTAACTAACAAAAGATATCAAATCAATTATATCTAGATTCGCCTCCCCCCACCCCCGCCTTTACCGCCACCCCCCACGCCCTTACCGCCACCCCCCACACCCTTACCGCCACCCCCCACGCCCTTACCGCCACCCCCCACACCCTTACCGCCACCCCCCACGCCCTTACCGCCACCCCCCCTACGCCCTTTCCGCCACCCCCCACACCCTTACCGCCACCCCCATGCCCTTACCGTCACCCCCCACACCCTTACCGCCACCCCAACGCAGGAAATGAAGCACGAAAGCCCAGACCTATCTCATGTTCCCTATTTACAAGCCTAGAGATACACAAAAAGTAGCCTTGTGTGCTGGGCCTGTTGTTAGAATGTAAATGTCTCGGCCTATTTTCTGTCTACTCGGTTCTGTCAGCTTAATTTTTTGTTACAAACCTGTTTCCGACTCTCATCAACAGATACAAAGATAATTCATTTTAAGAAGTCTCAGTCAAACGTGTACGGTATACCTGGCCAACTCACCGACATAAGCACAACGCTGTATCACACGCTGCTCCGAAAGTACTGATTTTACCCGGTCTAGACACAAATCTTCACTTGCTTGGCGTAACGACACAAAAACAGAACTGCGTCGGTTCCTGCACCTTTGAACACTTTTTCCATCTTTCTCCAAACTCTGCAGAACACCGGATCTGCCCAGCATTTTACCTGTTTCGTCCGAAAATGGCCACTCACAAAAAGTCTTCACGATGTACAACCACCACGCCAGCGACCTTGGCAGGACCGAAAATCCAGCGCAAGGCGCCAGAGCGGACGCCATTAGGGGTGAGATGGTTAGCTGAACCAATACGGTGTATTATTCACACACTCCACGCCTCTTGCAGCGCGCCCTTTCAGCCCCCTCATTAGTGCTAATTGGACGGAACTTTGGAATTGGCTTTTCTTGACAATGTGTTGAATTTGTTTGTTCGGCATGCTTCCGTGAAGAAAAAAGTCTTTGATTGTCGACTGACGGGGAGGAGAGGATGACAGAGCCAGGAGTGTGTGCTATGGGTGGGTGTAAAGTGGGGTGGAGAGAGGGAGGGAGGGGGGAAGGAGGAGAGGATGGCAGAGTCAGAAGTGTGTGCTACTGGTGTAAGGTGGGGTGGAGAGTTGGGGGAGGAGAGGGAGGCGGGAAGAGGGGGAAGGGGGAGATGATGACAGCGCCAGAAGTGTATGCAACGGGTGTAAGAAAGCACTGGGAGCATCACAGTCATCTGAAGAGTCATACTAACAGGGTTTTGCATGTGTACGTAAGACAAAAAATAAAGGATTTAAAAAATGCATGATGTGCATTATATGCTAAAGTTTAATAACACCCTGCAGTTACAGCCTGCACGTGCGAGCACCCAATTACTCACACACGGTCCTGGAGCACTCGACTGAGGGTGCGACTGTACTTGCAAAAACAACTACCGAGAGAGAGAGAGAGAGAGAGAGAGAGAGAGAGAGAGAGAGAGAGAGAGAGAGAGAGAGACAGAGACAGAGAGACAGAGAGACAGAGAGAGAGACAGAGACAGAGACAGAGACAGAGAGACAGAGAGAGACAGAGAGAGACCAATTACACGAGCGCGCACATAAACCCTCTCTCTCTCTCTCTCTCTCTCTCTCTCTCTCTCTCTCTCTCTCTCTCTCTCTCTCCGGACGTCTTTCCGGGGAGCGCTAATTAACTCCTTTGTTTGTTGATTGGGCAAGACAATTAGTAATTTTCAGTTTTGACGATAGTACGCCGTGGGAATTAAGCGTCATAATTACTAATTATGTAGAAACGACTAGTAATGATGTTGAGATAAGTACAGTTATATGCCTTTGACGCTAGTAAGCTGGTAACTGTGCGGGTCAAACCATACACAACTTCAACATAGTAATAACAACTCATTCAGCTGTTTCATACAACAACAAATAATCTCTAAACACAACCCCTAAGTACACATAATGCAACCAATACAACAATTTAACAAAATATATCAAATCAGTCACATGTCTATGCTACACAAACACTGTCATTAAAGGACAAGTCCAAGGTTAGGGGTGGTTTTTGACACGATTTCCGTTAAAGCTCGCTGAGAACGATGATGTAGGTGAAACTGTGATCTGAGGGTTATAAATGCACGGGGGAAAAAAGAAGAAAAAAAAAGGGCATTCTCTGTCGTACCGAAAGCGTCGCCATGACGCCCAAATCACTTTCGCCTACTACGTCACTCTGGGGAGTCGCTGCAAAATGGCCAACTCGAGCTCCGAAGACGACACTGATACTTTGCCCGAGAGACCCACAAGGATACAGCCGTATCAGTTTGAGCCTGTCAGGCAGGATTTTGAAAGAGTACCGGAACATCGTGTCAGCTTCGATATGCGGTATTCCATGCGGTTTGCGAAATCGCACTCACTGAAGTGCTCGCTACACAAATGAGCGTGATGCGGCGCAGCAAGAAAGTCAGCTCGTTTGAATTGTATAAACTTAATCCACTTTCGCCTCACTGCGGGTCGATTGCGCGGGAGCTCGAGCATTGTTATACCTGAGGTCGTCTGCGAATTGTTACAGTTCGCGGCAACACCGTAGGCCGGCATAGTTAACTTTTTTGTCGACCACACGCATACACAGTTTACTGAAGAATCTAAGATGGCAACCGCACTGACTCCCCAGACTGACGTCACTTCCGGGGAAGCCTGCAGAAAATAAAATCGATTAAAAACCCAATTAAACATTTTTATTTATTTTTTATTTCATTAAATCTGAAACTAGTGACTCATTTGTCAATCATTTCGATGGTCATTTTGCATACTTAAAAACCTTGGACTTTTACTTTAAACTTACTGGCAAACATAAAACTTGTCAAACAAAGTCTATCGGCAACTCTCCCATCTCACTGATGCGGGCGGTTACCCAGCCAACAGCCTCTTGTCTTTAACAGGTGGCCCAGGTATGGTGCACGCTGTCCATGCTACAGCCTCTTGTCTTTAACAGGTGGCCCAGGTATGGTCCACGCTGTGCATGCTACAGCCTCTTGTCTTTAACAGGTGGCCCAGGTATGGTCCACGCTGTGCATGCTACAGCCTCTTGTCTTTAACAGGTGGCCCAGGTATGGTCCACGCTGTGCATGCTACAGCCTCTTGTCTTTAACAGGTGGCCCAGGTATGGTCCACGCTGTCCATGCTACAACAGGTGGCCCAGGTATGGTCCACGCTGTCCATGCTACAACAGGTGGCCCAGGTATGGTCCACGCTGTCCATGCTACAACAGGTGGCCCAGGTATGGTGCACGCTGTCCATGCTACAGCCTGTCTTTAACAGGTGGCCCAGGTATGGTCCACGCTGTGCATGCTACAGCCTCTTGTCTTTAACAGGTGGCCCAGGTATGGTGCACGCTGTCCATGCTACAGCCTCTTGTCTTTAACAGGTGGCCCAGGTATGGTCCACGCTGTGCATGCTACAGCCTCTTGTCTTTAACAGGTGGCCCAGGTATGGTGCACGCTGTCCATGCTACAGCCTCTTGTCTTTAACAGGTGGCCCAGGTATGGTGCACGCTGTCCATGCTACAGCCTCTTGTCTTTAACAGGTGGCCCAGGTATGGTGCACGCTGTCCATGCTACAGCCAGCTCGAGACACCATCTCAGTCTCAAGTGGCCCTAGCACTCTGCCTTGTCACAGCTTTTGGCCCTGTCAACTTATACAAAGACAGGCCAGCGAAAATGTACACGCATTAACCCGATCTATCAGTTCCACTGAAGATATATTTTATACAACATTACACATAAACGTAATAAACAGTGAACAATAAGAAACACTGGATCATTGCCGTGGCGTGGCCCTGGACAGTTAGTGCAGGTCGAACACGTAAGGCTAAAGTGGATAGTTAAAACTCAGGGAGTGAACGGATAGAGGCACGAGGTCCCATTTATCTGCACACTTAGCGCTGACCTCCCTTCTTCGCATCATAGTTCAGGAGCTGTGTGAGAGTCGAGGTGGCCGTCCTGGGCTGTCCGTCCTAACGAGCCTTCTGGTTTCCATGGACGTAAAGCTATACTGAACCATGCTTCGGCATTGGTCTCAGCTTGTCCCTAATATGTCAACCGACATCCGAGGACATTAAGCAACACTACCTACCTACCTACCGACCTCTCTTCTTTGTGCTCGGTGAGTGAACAGATAGAGGCATGAGGTCCCATTTATGAGGACACTGACTTAGCGCTGACCTCCCTTCTTTGTGCTCGGTGAGTGAACAGATAGAGGCGTGAGGTCCCATTTATGTGGACACTTAGGGCGAAGTGAACAGCGACAGGCAGGAGGTCCCATTTATGTGGACACTTAGGGCGAAGTGAACAGCGACAGGCAGGAGGTCCCATTTATGTGGACACTTAACGCGAAGTGAACAGCTACAGGCGTGAGGTCCCATTTATGTGGACACTTAGCGCGAAGTGAACAGTTACAGGCGTGAGGTCCCATTTATGTGGACACTTAGCGCGAAGTGAACAGTTACAGGCGCCACACAGGCCACGTCACGGAGCCAGGCGGCGTGCGAGTGTCCGTCCGCCATTGAGCCGGGCACCATTACTACACTGGCCCCTACCATAATTGCCAATTAGCTTCAGCGTCGTTCGGCGCGCCTCTGCACAGCACAGCAACCTGCAGTGTTGTGTGACTGACTAGCACTGTGGGCTTCACTGTTCCGTGCCACGAAGTCACAGTGACTGACATGGACTGGTTCTAAAAGAGTATGTTATTAATTACTCCAGTAACGTAACTATTCAGAAGAGGATGTTATTCGTTACTGCTAACGAAGAGTATGTTATTAGTTATTCCAAGAATGTAACCTTGTTTGAGAAGAGGATGTTGTTCGTTAATGTTAAGGAAGGAATCTGTTATTAATTACTCCAGGAACGTAATCTTGTTTGAGAAAAGGGTGTTATTCGTTAATGTTAACAAAGAGTGAGACTGTGAGAGTGAGAGTCTGTTAGGGTGAAAGTTAGACCGTTATGGTGATAATGGATTATTTATGGCGCCCCATATCGTGAGCGCAGGGCGCTTAACAAAGGCCTACACATACGCGCATCCCCCCCCCCCCCCCCCACCAACACACACACATTACAGTCTAATAGCAATACTGGTGACAGTCAGCCTGTTAGAGATGACAGTCTAATATGGGTGAAAGTTGTCTGTTAGAGGAGTGCCCCCCCACCCACCCACACCCACCCCACCCCCCATCACCTGAGTTTGGGGGGTATGGTGCACTAATGCAGGATCGAATGTAGTCTAGTCCATCGGATCACGGACCCGCGTGCTTCTGGACACGCACGTAAAAGATCGCTAAGCAACTGAAAATCGAGGAAGAGTAGCTCGGTTGCAGTGGCAAAACTAACAGATTATCCTGATAGCACCATAACCGCGGAAAGTATAACACACACACACACACACACACACACACACACACACACACACACACACACACACACACACACACACACACACACACACACCAAAACACATCCTACATCCAAAAAAACGGTATTCAAGCAAAACGTATTCTGGTGTGTACTCTGCATAGATTAGAATATTTTGGGTTGCTGCTCACATGTTGTTGTTTTTGTAATGCGCCAGACGATTCCCCCAGCAAGTTTAGTTTTGTTTATTTTGTATATAGTACAAAGACTCCCTGCGCTTCGCAAGGACCTCTGTCACGCAGTCAACACCGCCACTCTATGCAGAAAACACCACGGCGCCTTTTTTTCTTCTTTTATTTCTTTCTTTTTAATTGAATGTCTTTTGACGGTGTTGTGTGTGTGTGTGTGTGTGTGAGAGAGAGAGAGAGAGAGAGAGAGAGAGAGAGAGAGAGAGAGAGAGAGAGAGAGAGAGAGAGAGAGAGAGAGTGTGTGTGTGTGTGTGTGTGTGTGTGTGTGTGTGTGTGTGTGTGTGTGTGTGTGTGTGTGTGTGTGTGTGTGTGTGTGTGTGTGTGAGTGTTGTTTTTGAATGAGGGGAGTATTTCTTTTTGTGCATCGAGAAAACACTCCAGAGTGATTCTTTAACGGGAGTCACTGTGGCGCGCGATACCCGCTTGTAAGCAATTCAGCTAACGGCCATCTACCAATGTATAAACAGAACTTTAAATATAGCATGTATCTAAATACGTCCTGGCTCTTAACACACCTCTGGAATAAACACGTTGCTTTGACTGGACGTTAACAAATTTAAAAAAATAAAAATAATAATAATAAAAATTAAAAACAAAACAAAACAAGGAACGTAAAAAATACTACAGACATCATGATTGGCCAATTATACACAGAACAGAATTCTTTCAATAATCAAGACGCGGCTTCGCGCGCTGCTAAATTAGTGACAGCAATGAGCACCAATTAGTCTGATTTTGGTGTTTTTCTTCTTTCTTTCGTCTTTTGTTTTTTCGTTTTTCTGTTGGGACACAAAAACACCGGGGGAAAATGTCCTCATAATGACGAGTAGAACTGGCCTTTGGCAGAATCTGCTTTGTTGGTGGGTGGTGGAGTGGGAGATGCAGAAGCTGGTGTGTTCGCCACATCTCCTGCTCGCTCACTGTCTCAGTACACGATGACTGGGTGAGATCTGGAGTGACAGGTTCCGACGACTTTCCTCCCACTGAGTATACATTTATATCCACTGGGCCAAACTGGTGCCTGGCTGGTTGATTCGCGCTGATTGCATCAGAAGGCATCAGAAGAGTCATACATGTATTTCTGTCCTTTATTGTAAGTAATGCAATGTGATCTAATGGCTTTCCAAAGACTGACTGGTGTGCAGTTCTCTAAAAACACCAACATTCACTGAAAAGCTCACACCTCAGGCAACAGCCTAAGTTCAGTTGATTCCAGCCAAACATGTTATACATCAACACTTCTGTGCACACTTCCAGTATTGCAAACATACACATTTCACAACACCTTCAGTGATCCTGCCAGTCTCACGTGACAGAATTATCTCACAGTAAATTTATCGCTGGTGATTTATTTACTTTACCGTGCTGTTTCCGCTCCACGAAATGTAGCGAGCTAAAAAAGCCTGTAACCTAATCCCCTTGCTTATAACACTTGGTGTCCAGTTTCAATCTCATTTATCTGCTGTGGATGTATTGTACGCAGCCCACAGATTGATGCGATAATAAATTGTTGGCTGCTCCTCATTGAAGGCACCGGCTGGCGCGCGCTTTGTGTGCCGTGTGTGTTAATGCGACGCTTATTATGCGAGATTAATGATCTATGCTAAATAATTGGGATAAATGGTACTGCGAGGGATATTCAATTCTACAGGTCTCTCATCTCGTACAGAAAATGTGGGGCTCGTAGTACGCGAGATTAATGAGTTCTGGTTCATATGGTAGTGTTTATTGGTATTGTCCACGGCGTTCTCATAACCTCTGATCCAGCTGCCCGGGCTACGACTGGCAGATAGTATCGGCTATGCGCACGTAAGTGGGTGTAATGTTAGTGTGGGGACTGCATGCAGTCTTCATTCCACAGTATCATCGTGGTGCTAGTGTTGTCTGTGCAGGTCGCCATATCAGTGTGGCAACAACGCTGTCTGCACATGTTGCGATGTCAGTGTGGTCACAACGCTGTCTACACATGATGCGATGTCAGTGTGGCCTCAACGCTGTCTACACATGCTGCGATGTCAGTGTGGTCACAACGCTGTCTGCACATGTTGCGATGTCAGTGTGGTCACAACGCTGTCTGCACATGTTGCGATGTCAGTGGGGTCACAACGCTGTCTGCACATGTTGCGATATCAGTGTGGTCACAACGCTGTCTGCACATGTTGCGATGTCAGTGTGGTCACAACGCTTGTCTACACATGTTGCGATGTCAGTGTGGTCACAACGCTGTCTGCACATGTTGCTATATCAGTGTGGTCACAACGCTGTCAACAAAAGTTGCGATATCAATGCGGTTAATTTGTTGCCTAAACAGGTTGCAATATTACAGTCAATGTGGTAACAACGTTGTCTAGACAGGCTGCAATATTATAGTCAATGTGGTAACAGCATTGTCTAGACAGGTTGCAATATTGTAGTCAATGTGGTAACAACGTTGTCTAGACAGGTTGCAATATTGTAGTCAATGTGGTAACAACGTTGTCTAGACAGGCTGCAATATTATAGTCAATGTGGTAACAACGTTGTCTAGACAGGTTGCAATGTTATAGTCAATGTGGTAACAACATTGTCTAGACAGGTTGCAATATTATAGTCAATGTGGTAACAACGTTGTCTAGACAGGTTGCAATATTATAGTCAATGTGGTAACAACGTTGTCTAGACAGGTTGCAGTATTATAGTCAATGTGGTTGACAGGTAACAGGTTGTCTAGACAGGCTGCAATATTATAGTCAATGCGGTAACAACGTTGTCTAGACAGGTTGCAATATTATAGTCAATATGGTAACAACGTTGTCTAAACGGGTTGGAATGTAATATCAGTGAGGAAACCGCAATACGTACACAAGCTACAATATTATGTTATACTAGTGTTAGAGTGTTGTCAATACAGGTTCACACAGCAATGTGGTGACAGCGTTGTTTACACAGGTATCAGTGTTACAATAATAATTGTCAATACAGGCTGCCATAGCACTGTGGTGACAGCGTTGTTTACACAGGTATCAGTGTTACAATAATAATTGTCAATACAGGCTGCCATAGCAATGTGGTGACAGCGTTGTTTACACAGGTATCAGTGTTACAATAATAACTGTCAATACAGGCTGCCATAGCAATGTGGTGACAGCGTTGTTTACACGGGCTGCAATATCAGAATTATTAAGTACTGTCAATAAATACAGGCTGCAATATCCATGTGGTGATAGCATTGTCTACACATGTTGCAACTGCAGTGTCGTGACAGCACTGACGCTTGTCATACAATATTATGTGAACACATGCTTTCGGCTCAGACGGTCAATATCTATTATTTATTTGGTTTGGAAAAGAATGGTATCCACGCTAAGCCTGTTACCCCACCTCCAAATATCACACACACACACACACACACACACACACACACACACACACACACACACACACACACACACAGCTGTCAGTTCCTTCTGCCAAACACAACATGGTACATTTATAACGTGCAGCTTGACTGAGTTAAGTACGATCGGGCAATACGAGTCTCCTCACTTTACTTAATAAAAGCGAAACTAAACTGCCTCATACAGCACACAGCTTCAGCGCTACACAGCCAGCACACACAGCCGCAGTGTGGGAGCCTTCCTACCACTGCACGGTGTGGGAAGCAATATTGGAGCGCCATATTAATAATACGGTCGTATAGCCCAGAAAGAGCTTTAGTGGATTTCATCTCTGTATGGCTAATCAGCTGGCGAAGCAATAATGTAGTCTACGGTGAATCTACTTCATCGGCTATATTGATGCGTTGGGGTCTGCCATGATCATATTCTCCCTTCTCCCTTCTCCGCCCCCTCCTCCCTCCCTTCTGCAGCAGCTGACGAGCAACAGAAGCAAAAAAAGAAGATGCATAACGCGTGGGGGGGGGGGGGGGGGGGGGGGTACTACAGCCGTATCATAACATGTTCTGTTTCGTCCACCAGACAGAAGATACCAAAATAAATATTTCGAAATGAACGTTTGCTTTCATATACAATTCATTCTCTTCATTGGCTACCTGTTGATCAGAGGATCGAATACAATTAGTTTTGTCTTTCACATCACCCAGCAGATCTGTATTTATGTGTCGTAAATTGCATCATCCTGCAGATCTGAATGTATGAATGACTGAGAGAGTGAAAAAAGTAGGCCTATACTGCACAAGGTTAATACGGGGTACGTGTTATTTAAACAAACGCTCCTCAATAATGTGCTTGGGTGGTGGGTGCGGAAACTCGAACAGCGAGGACCACTAGGTTATATATAGAATTACCATGGAGATATGATCTGAACTATTTCGTCAAAGCCAAATCCACAGAATTACACGTAGATACGCTTCTGAACAATTCCGTCATAGTTAAATCCAGACGTATAGCATTCTAAACTATTCCGTCATAGCTAAATTCAGACGTATACCATTCTTAACTATTCCGTCATAGCTAAATCCAGACGTATATCATTCTAAACTATTCTGTAATAGCTAAATCCACACAAACATTAACCACAGATACGACTCTAAACTATTCCTTCTCTGCTAAAAACCACACGAACAGAAAGCGCGAGTCAACATCATTCAGAGGAGACGAGTGAAGCGAATCCAGAGAGCAGAATGGCACAGAAAACAGTGTTGACAACACTGGGCGTGCCTCAGTTGTGTAAATAGTCAGCAATGATCATTTTTATGCCATTTACACAGAGTCGATAAGTTGTCACCATTCGCAAAACACCAACTGCATCGGCCGATTCAGCAAACAGGTAATTATGGAGCGGGGGAAAGGGGGGGGGGGGGATATACAATGTATATGCACATGCTGATCGCAAATGGCAAATGGGCAAATATCCTTTGAAGATTCGACCTAATAGTAAGTAACCCGGACATTCAGAGTACATGTCTAGCATACGAAGACGGCGCAGCGAACTGGCTCAACAGATCTTAAATCTCAAACGTTTCATTGTTTAAATGGAACGGCAGGTTAACTTTTTTCTCGCTTCCTAACAGCAGGACAGCTGACAATTTTTAGTAAAAATTTAGCTCTGTCATTTTTTGGTGAAAATTATTGACAGTCATTAACCGTGTGTACGCATGCGTCAAGACGTCAGCTGAGGATGATAACTTTCCAAGGGAGGGCGAGGGATGTGTGTACCTAATAATTTTATTTAATCTGAAAGTTTCTGTTTGGGTTTGTCAGATATAATATTATTCCAAGTAATCTTGGGTTTGCTAGGTATGAGCATTAGATCAAAGCTTCAGCGTGTGTAAATTGACAGACAGGGGGTGTATGTCAAAGAGTGGGTACGTGTGTGTGTTTCAAACTGTGAATTAGTGAGAAATGTGCAAATCAATTCTTCGTTGTGCGTTAATGTGTAAGATCGAACGCCAGCTTTAATTTCCCGCTGGGATGAATAATCTATATTGTTAACTGCTACTGTTAATAAACTCGTCAGTTTGGTTAGCGTTCTCTGGCAAAACTACACAAGAGCTGACCACCTCACTGTTGATGAACTCTTTGTACAGCAACAAACAAAAAATACCCGTTCACTGTCCATTCAGCGTTTTACTTTATGATCGGTGTGAATGTGCGAGTGCGCTAGTCCTTCGCATCAGGATTCGTTTGTATTAAATATGGGAGTGGTCGTGATGAGAATGAACCATATATATTCCATGTACCGTTATTGGGCGAAAGTAAAATTCTTGTGTGTTATTCATCAGTCTGTTCGATTTACTGTGAAACCTTTAGTGAACTGGGAAGCTGATATGGCATTAGTTTGGTAAGCTTTCTCGTTAGTTTGGTCGGCTTTTTCTGACACAAACACACGACACTGACAATCTCCACCACAGATAAAACTCGTTAGTTTGATCAGCTTTCTCTGCCACAAGCACACGACAGCTTAAAATATTAACTGATAATAAACTCGTTATAAGCGCTCGGTCACTTCAGACAGGTGAATAAGCACCAAGACTGAAACCGCACGCACACAAAGCAGAAACACTGAGGGTGCTGCCAGAGTACAGAAACAGGTCATGTATTGTTCCCTGTGCCTGTGAGCCGCTCAGGATGTGGCACTGTTTCGTTTTCACAAGTTTACTGTCTGAATCATCCTGCTTTCAAAAAATATGTACATGAACTGCAATGGTTACATTTTCGCAAAAGCAGGAAATGCCAGTACCCCATCAATTTGCACATACCCTCATGTATGAGACGGCAGCAGTTTCATATGGCATCAGCCATGTCAGCGCTATAAGAACACCACTACGGTGGATATTCAAAAACGCGCTATAAAAAGCTAGTCACTCATGTAGAATCACATGCGAGCGCAGTGAGTCTGCTCGAGAGCGGAGAACAGGGCTATATAAAAGCAATCATCATCGTCTAACATGTCAAAGGTTGTGGTTTGTGGACACTGTCTTGTGACTTTGTCCATCACTTCCTACTGAAAACATTAAAATGGCTCTCATCGCTGCCCATCTTAATGCAGGAATCATTCTGGTCGTGACAGTGTAGCGATAGGTATATAGTCTCCCTCTCCCCCCACCTCCATGCCCCCTTCCCCCCTTCTCCCCGTCCCTAATAAGCCTTATGGTTTCTGTGGACGTTAAGCACCATGTTTACTTACGTCTAACATGTATGCGTAGAATTGTATTTTGTCAAATTAACAATGAAACTGCGTTCTACTTTGTCTTCCTAGTGTTGGATTACGACAAACATTTTATTTCCTGTCCAATGTCAATATGCAAAGTTGACTGAAAGAGCTTATACTTTGAAAACGTTTCCTTTTTGGCGGGGGGCGGGGGAAGGGGGGGGGGGGCTCTTGAAAAGACTGCTATTAACAAACAAACAAATGTATTTGCTTGGCAAAATATCACAATTTGGACAGAATACTTGTTCTTACATTGGAAGGTAGCCAACATATAGTATTAACCGTCCGCACCTTGAGAATAACAACAAAGAAAATGCCGACAACACGCCTTCATTTAGGGCTACCTAGACAGTGAGAGAAGGGGGCGGGGGGGGGGGGGGGGGGGGAGGAGGAAGTGAGGATTGGTAACGCAGAGAAGCAATCAGTGTTAAATTTCTTCAGATTACAATTTCAATTATATACCTGTAACAGAAGCCTAAGAACCAAGTCCCAGAGATTGCTTTCAGGCTTTCTTTCCTCACCTATAAACCTCCAACGCCTGTTGTGAAAGACACACTACATGGACGAAGGAGATGAGTCGTAACTTGAGAAATACCCGTAACGCCACAAACAACGACAAGCAAATTCCAGCCGATGCAGGTCAGCGATACTTGTGATTATGAACGGCTGCTGTTGTTAACCAAGAGAATGGGGCCGCATCAGACATCTTCAAGTAACATCTGGGCAAGCTTCATCGGGGGACCGGGGGGGGGGGGTAGAGACTAGGGGCGGGGGGGGGGGGAGATGACCAAAGTTCACACGCAATACTCATTTTAATACGAAAGTCTTGCGACCTTACTCGGGAAACTGTATTCTTCTGCCAAGGACTGTTGAGTCTTACCTTTCTGTGTGCTTGTATTCTGTCTGTCTGTCGTTACTTTTTCATTACTTGTGGTCGTGTATTTGATCACAGTATCCTTCCTGTATCCTTCCTTCTAAACTACAGCTGGGGACTGTTGGTCTCTTCCACAGGACGCTGCACTGTGTCATCACACGGGTTTGCGGTGTCAAAGAGGACTGCCTGCCGAGGACTGAACTGGTAACTCCTTGGGAAAGGGAAGACGGGGGAAATGAGTCGAGAGTGGCGGGCTTGGCGGGTGGAGACTGGTGGTGATACCCCAAACTGTGGTCCGAACACTGGTTGGACTTATGCAGGAGTTTATCGCTTCCTTCTTCCCATCCCCCCCCCCCCCCCCCCACCAACTTAATTTAAAATAAATAAAAAAGCTTTCCGGTACTAGAGGACGTACCTCTGGTGCAGTTTATGTACTATGTATTTACACGCATGCCAAGTGAGAGTTAGTAGGCGACTCAGGTCTTTGTTGCTGTACTCGTGTGACGTATTTCGAGCGCTAATTAAATCCCTTGTGTGTTGATTCTTTCCCGTATTGCCGTTAGCCGAGCGGCTTCCTTAGTGTCACATGGAGCAGACTAACCACAGTGCCCCCTACCCCCACCACCGCCACCTGCCCCACCACCACCTGTTCACGGGGGCTGGGTGAGCCAGTGAACTGAAGGCAGGAAAGAAAAACTTGTACTTCAACAGTTCTCTTTCACTTTCGGTAAGCTTCGTGGGTTGAACTTGCACCTTATGCATTTCTTGCACTGGCCTTCGTCCCTCCAGTCTCATCCCGCGGTGAACCGACCTCATCACCAGCTGGAAGCAACAAACCCCATGACGTTTCTTTTTCCAAAACAGCAGACCTGCCGTGTTTCCGCTCCGCGCTGCTAGATTCCTCCGCCTCAAGTCCCTGTTTCAGTTGGCTGTAAACTGTGTATAGAGTATAATATGTAATATACTCGTGTAGATTCCTCCGCCTCAAGTCCCTGTTTCAGTTGGCTGTAAACCGTGTATAGAGTATAATATGTAATATACTCGTGTTTGCGGGTATGCGCTTGGAACAGTCTCTCTGAACAAGACTGTGCGCTGCTGGAATACTTGAATTACTAATTATTATCTTGATAGTAAGTAAACATGGTGCTTAACGTCCACAGAAACCGTGCGGCTTACTAGGGACGGGGAGAATTGGGGGGGAGGGGGGTATGGAGGTGGGGGGAGAGGGAGATTATATACCAGTCGCTACACTGTCACCACCAGAATGACTTCTGCATTAAGATGGGCAGCGATGAGAGCCATTTTAATGTTTCAGTAGGAAGTGATGGACAAAGTCACAAGACAGTGCCTATCAACCACAAACCTTTTGAAGAGAAAGGAGAGCCGAAGCGGTATCGAACCGAGGTCCTTCCGCTTACCAGCCTAACGCCTTACCGCTACGCCAAACCGGCTCACGATTTTATCTTGATGATGATGGCTGTTGTACACTACGCTCTTCTTCTGACACCCACATGCTGAAAATCCAGCAATACAAACGCAAGACTCGTGGTTTTTGCACTTTCTCTTTCACTCCCACAAGACTTTAGACACTGCTCAACCCTTTCATCTTTTAAAGCCAAACTGAAAACCTTCCTCTTCTCACTGTATTTCCGCCCCAAACTAATATAAATATCCAGTTTCTGCTACAGTCATTGTGTGTGTGAGTGAGTGTGTGTGTGTGTGTGTGTGTGTGTGTGTGTGTGTGTGTGTGTGTGTGTGTGTGTGTGTGTGTGTGTGTGTGTGTCCATACAGTGCCTTATGTAAACTGTCTTGGTAGGATTGTCTTCTACGTAAGTATAGAATATTGTATTCAGGTTAATTTGTATGGTGTGAGCGCTCAGGGCGTTGATAAGCACATGATAAATGTACATTATTATTATTATTACTGTTGTTGTTGTCATTTGTGTTTAGGGGTGCCGCCCTCCCGAAGACTGCCGCTGTGTCTTAACCCATCGACCACACATCTGGGCAAGTGTTGCGCGTGCTGAGCTGACCGGCGCGGCCTCATTAGGTCAGCCATTGAACGGTGTGGTGTAACATGTGTTCTGCTTCGTTAGCCTCCGCAAATTAACCTCTTTCACCTCGCTCCCTTCGCTTTACAACCAAACTCTCGTCCGTAATTAATCAGCAGGAAATACTTAATGAGGGCTCGCCACACGAGACGGGTAGTGTTAATTAGGGGAAAACACACGCTGCGCCTCGCCTTGGACTGCAATTATGTATATTATATGGTACTTCCAAAGACTTCACACCGGCTTAAAGGCTCAACAGGGGTCTCAATACCGCGCATGATTAGCGGATCCTGTTGAGCTGGCCTTCGAATTGGACCACTGGAAAGTTGCTCCGATAAAATAAATTTCACGATTTCTAGCAAACAAGGGATACTAAAAGCCTAAAACTCAGTACAGAGTGAGATAGCGAAATTTCGAGAATCTGAAACAAGAATGAATGCTAGTGCTAGCGTTTTTTGTTTTGTTTT
>OY757551.1:15499271-15509271 GCA_963584105.1 Alviniconcha strummeri
CGACAAACGCTAAGCATCGGTTCACCACGTCTTTCTTCCAGGAGGAGTCAGGTGCCGAAGAGCGCTGCATGCAGTGTGCAGCTGCACCAGCACTCGGAAACTCACCCAGTGTTCCCTATAACTGAACAGGGATAAAGCGACACTCAAACAACGATATAAACGGTCAAAAACGATATAAAATGAAAGAAAAAGACTTATCTTGTTTGGGTTCTTATAATGCCAACAATCTTCCAAGCACTGAACAAGCTGTAAAAATTCAACCAAAACAAAATAAGCCTTTTTCTTTCATTTTTCATCGTTTTTAACCGTTAATTTGCTGTTCAAGTGTCGTTTTGTGGCTTGATAAAGGGGATTTCCCCGACAGTTTGCATACTGTGTGTCCGTGTGTGTCCGTGTTAAAATAAATAAGCGCTCGTCTGAACCTTTTTGTGTTTGAACAGGGATAGCTCAGTGGGTAGAGCGTCCGACTGAAAAGCCAGGCGCAATACTCACGCGGGTTCGAATCCCAGTGCGGCAAACGATTTTTCTCCGTGTCAATTTTCAGCGCGGACTCTGTTACGGTGTCTGTACAGTCCCCGTGTGCAATCGCAGGCATCAACACCTGTGCGCACGTTAGCAATCTCAAACACTGACAGCCATACCATTGTTTGGACACATGAATATACTCTACACACACTGATACGAATTCGTAGCGCTTCTCTTGCGGTTTATGTGCCTTACCGAGTTAGGTCAGGTCAAGTCAATATACCTAAATCGTCCGTCACAGGGCAATTCAGCTAATAGCTAAAGGCTCATTAATTTTAAAACAGCATCAACAAGATCAGAGCAACGTAACGAGGTAAGGCGACCTCAGTTTCCCGTAAGGGACAATGATGTAGTTAAGTATAGGTATATTTATATATATATACATATACGGCGCTTCTCCCAGTAAGTGAACGACCGTCACAGCGGGACACCAAGAGCCAGCTTCATCAATAAGCGATAGACAGGCAAAGCGTGCAGTACACTGCTACATAATGTACACTGATCCCTCATGCTTTGTGTACAAACAGCTGGGGCGGACTGACTGGCGGTGAGGTATTTGTCGTGTGTATGGAAATTAATGTCGGTCGACCGACAGCCTGGCTGAAGTGGTCGATAAGCGTGAGCGTTGGAGTGAGCGACTGAAGGTGTGACAGGGTGTGACGAAGTCACGCGCTGCGTCGTGAGTCAGTCTCTGTTACAAACTTGAGATCACAGCCTCACAGCTGCATTACACATATACATCTCAAATGAATCATATACGTATCAAATAAACAAATCCAGTCTTCTCTGGCTGATAATCCAAAAACATTATACTCAGCCTCCGCTAGAGGTTTACAATTGTTTCTGATACTGATGAAGATGAGAAAGAGAGAAGGAAGGTCCGAATTTTCGCCCTCTCCCCCCACCGTTTTCGTCGGTGACTGGACGGGGCTATGTGCACACACAAAAAGAAGAAAAAAAGCGGCATTTACTAAACAAATGTATAGGTAATGTAGGTACTGAAGAAACAAAATGGATTTGGTTGACAAAACAGATCATAACTGGCATATTTTGCACACAAAAAATCAATTATGATATGCCGTGTTGGTGTGCAGTGTTTCGCAGATTCATACACTGGACCACAACCAAAAGTGGTTAAGTAGCCTACATTTTCATTTTTCACAGTTTAACTCTCGCTAAAGCGTTGTTTTGTCGCTTGAAAAAGAAGCTTATACCGAAAATTCGCACGTTGTGTACTGTCGTATTAAATAAGTGTTCTTTTAACATTTTATTTGTTTGGATCTCTTTCGCAACACATGTTTGGTCGAACAGGCGAAAAAGATCACAGAGAATTCTTATCAAAGATTTTATTTTAAAATGCCCGTTGTTGATTCACGTCAAAGCTTTAAACTGAGTCTCGTGCGTGACGATTAGAGGTACTGGATGTACAAAACTACCTTCAACCTTCAACTACCATGACTTTACTTCTGCCTACTCTTAGCCACTCTAAAACCCTTTCACAGGCATTGGATGCTGTGCTTGGTTTTATGCTGACTTTGTTGCTGACGTCTTCACTGGCTGACTGATGATTTGGGGGGATGGGAGGTGGAGAAAGACGGAGAGCGGGGGCTTGGGGGGGGGGGGGGGAATGCGAGGATTTGCGAGACTCTGTGTGTGTGTGCGTGTGTGTGTGTGTGTGTGTGTGTGTGTGTGTGTGTGTGTGTGTGTGTGTGTGTGTGTGTGTGTGTGTGTGTGCGCGCGCGCGCGCGCGCGCGTGTGGATGCTCATGTCGCCCGAGGAAAATTGTCACAGAGATCCCGGTGGCCGTCAGGCCCGCTTTGGTACCTGACGGTGTTTCGTACATCCTGTCACACTAATCGTCACTAACAAACTTCGTTTTTTACAGTCAGCATGAATTCAACGTAAAATCTGTAATTTTAAGTTAATATTGTGTTCAACACGCAAGGGAGTTAATTAGCGCTCGAAATACGTAACACAAGTACAACAACAAAGACCTGAGTCGCCTACTGTAATTCTCACCTGGCCTGCGTGTAAAGACAAGGTACATAAACTCCACCAGAGGGACATCCTCTACTTAATATTATGCTCGGTTCTTCGTACGTGTTAGACAAAAGATTTCTCTCTGAAAGCTAGTTTCTACCAATGCAAACATGTCATTCGTGTATATCTGTGTAATGGGTGTTTGTGAGTGTGCGTGTGTGGGGGGAGGGGGGCATAATGGGGAACAGAGGAACAAAGAGAGAGGGGAAAAGAAACAAAGAGACGGAGAGGGGGGCAGAGATAGAGAGAGAGACTGAATAACCTGCCTCGGCGAAATAGAGGGAATGAGACAGACAGAAAAAACAGAAGAAGAAAAAACAGACAGGGAGACAGATACAGAAACAAGAGAGAGGGGAGGGAGAGAGAGAGAGAGACAGACGCATAAACAGACAGAAAAAAAGAGACTGAATAACTTCCTCGGCGGAACAGAGGGAAAGAGACAGACAGACAGACAAAAAAACACAGACAGGGAGACAGAGGCAGAAACAAGACAGACAAACACACAGACAGCCATACAGAGAGACTGAATAGCCTCCCTCATTTGTTTTAGTATTTTTCTTTTCATTTATTTTAATTCTGTTATATGCACGACTAGCTTAATTTTCAATACAGACTTCATTTTCATTGTTATTCATCGATTTTCCAGCACACACACACACACACACACACACACACACACACACACACACACACACACACACACACACACACACACACACACACGTCACACACAATCTCGCAACCCCTCGTGTGCCCTATCTCTCCCTGTCTCGTAGTATCAGCACCTTTTACAAGACTTCGTCCTTGCCACGACAAGCTTGCTGTCTCGTAGTATCAGCTCGCTTTGCTGAGAGCATATCAACCACTCTTGAAATGTCTCTCTCTCTCTCTCTCTCTCTCTCTCTCTCTCTCTCTCTCTCTCTCTCTCTCTCTCTCTCTCTCTCTCTCCAATCTTTAGGGCAAAAAGCAGCTTAATTATTCCCTCACCACCCCCCGCCACCCCCCACCCCGACACCCGGATCAATAAGGAGCCTGAATCTGCACACAAACTAGGCCATTAGCGTCAAGATTAGGCCTCAACACTCACACACCACCAACAACAAAAAAATGTCGTCTGGAGCCAATGACTCATGGAGTTTCTCAAGACAATACCGCAGCGAAGACAAGGGGGACAATCCAAAAAAACACTTGTGTGTCAGCGCTATTTTCTCCCCTCAGCTTCACTGCCTTCTGGGTCGAACAACAGCCGCTTGCGTTTGGCATTCTTTCATGAAGTCTTTGAGTTAGAAGTCCTTTGTGACTGCGCAGTTTAGTCATCACCAACTCAGTGGTAAGCACAGCAAACAACTTCAGAAAATGAATTAAAATAGCACTTGCTATGAAGGGAGAGAGCGAGCTTGCTATGAAGGGAGAGAGCGAGAGAGAGATACACAAACAAACAGACAGACAGACAGAGACGGAGACACACAGAGAGAAAGAGAGAGAGCATGACTGAAGAGCACTCTTTAACAGAAATTTGTTTAAAACTGAATAGGTTTCGGAAAATTTAACGCAGGAAATGTAAAAGTTCTGCGTACTTAAATAGAATTCACGCATCGCTGGCCAGCTAGGACTATGTGGCAAACAGCTAATTAAGTACAGTGTCATTTATACTAGAAGGTAGGACTATATGGCAAATAGCTGATTACGTAAAGTGTCACGCATCGCTGGCCAGCTAGGACTATGTGGCAGACAGCTAATTAAGTACAATGTCATGTATCACTAGCAAGCTAGGACTATATGGCAAACAGCTGATTAAGTGTCACGCATCGCTGGCCAGCTAGGACTATATGGCAGATAGCTAATTAAGTATACTGTCACGCACTGCTGATAATTTACGACTCTATTACCAGTAGTTAATTAAATTCAGTATCACGCATCACTAGCAATCTATGACTCTATTACCAACAGTTAATTAAATTCAGTATCACGTATCAATAGTAATCTACGACTCTATTACCCATAGTTAATTAAATTACATATCACGTATCACTGGCAATCTACGACTGTACTGCCGACAGTTAAGTACACTGTCACGCATCGCTGGCAGCTGTGACTCCTTCATCGACACCATGACTTTAGTATTGACTAGCTAAAAACTCTATCATCAACAGTCAAATAAAATGTCACGCATCACTGGCAAAAATCTGAAACAAGAATGACTGCTAGCATTCTAAAACAAGATCCAAAACACATAAAATGTTCAAAAGAACGCTGTTTATTAGGACAAAACACAATCTGCAAATTTTCCCCTTTATCAAGCTACAAAACGACATTTAAACAACAGTTAAACGGTGAAAAATGATGAAAAATGAGATGGAAATGATGCCAACATTCTTCCAAACACTGGACAGGAAACCAACATAGCTCAACCCAAAACAGATTTATAAGTGGTTTAGCTCAACCCCAAACAGATTTATAAGTGGTTTAGCTTTCCATCTCATTTTTCGTTGTTTTTCAGTAAGTAAACATGGTGCTTAATGTCCACAGAAACCATAAGGCTTATTAGGGACGGGGAGAAGGGGGGAAGGGGGTATGGAGGTGAGGGGAGAGGGAGATTATATACCTGTCGCTACATTGTCACCACCAGAATGATTCCTGCATTAAGATGGGCAGCGATGAGAGCCATTTTAATGTTACAGTAGGGAGTGATGGACAAAGTCACAAGACAGTGCCCACAAACCACAACCTTTTTGAAGAGAAAGGAGAGCCGAAGCGGTATCGAACCGAGGCCCTTCCGCTTACCAGCCTAACGCCTTACCGCCAGGCCAAACCGGCTCACGTTGTTTTTCATTGTGTAACTGTTGTTTTAAGTGTCGTTTTGTAGCTTGATAAAGGGGATTACCCCGAACATTTTCTGGTTGTGCTTGGTCCTAATAAATAGCGTTGTTTCCAACCTTTTATGTGTTTGTATCACTGGCAAGATAGGACTCTATCGATGGTATACTACAATGGCAAGTTAGTACTCTGTCGCTAATACTAAATAAGATGTTAATGTCTAGCGCCTGTGCCGTCCCCACCCTGCTGCAGCTCGCTGTATTCACCCCCACCCCCACCCCACCCTTCCCTCCCTCCCTCCCTCCCTCGCTCTCCTCTCCCACCCCCAGGAGACTGAGAGTGGACGCATTCGGTGAATGGTTCATTAAAAAAGATTCCGTTGTTCTGTCTGTCTTTGCTGCGCCAGGAGTCGGTGGTGGCGACTGCAGAGTGCTGTCAGCGCAGACACAAAGTCTGCCCCTTGCCTGCTTTGTGCTGCCCCTTGCCTGCTTTGTGCTGCCCCTTGCCTGCTTTGTGCCTGCTTTGTGCTGCCCCTTGCCTGCTTTGTGCTGCCCCTTGCCTGCTTTGTGCTGCCCCCCTTGCCTGCTTTGTGCTGCCCCTTGCCTGCTTTGTGCCTGCTTTGTGCTGCCCCTTGCCCGCTTTGTGCAGCCCCTTGCCTGCTTTGTGCCTGCTTTGTGCTGCCCCTTGCCTGCTTTGTGCTGCCCCTTGCCTGCTTTGTGCCTGCTTTGTGCTGCCCCTTGCCTGCTTTGTGCTGCCCCTTGCCTGCTTTGTGCTGCCCCCCTTGCCTGCTTTGTGCTGCCCCTTGCCTGCTTTGTGCCTGCTTTGTGCTGCCCCTTGCCCGCTTTGTGCAGCCCCTTGCCTGCTTTGTGCCTGCTTTGTGCTGCCCCTTGCCTGCTTTGTGCTGCCCCTTGCCTGCTTTGTGCTGCCCCTTGCCTGCTTTGTGCAGCCCCTTGCCTGCTTTGTGCCTGCTTTGTGCTGCCCCTTGCCTGCTCTGTGCTGTCCCTTGCCTGCTCTCTGCTTCCCCTTGCCCACTTTGTGCTGCCCCTTGCCTGCTTTGTGCTGCCGTGTGATTATTCACTTCCTGGCGACACGCAGCCTTCTGCACCCAGCCTCTGAGCTGTCCCGCCTTGACGGGATGGGGCAGTCGTCTTCTTCCTCCTCTTCTCTTACTTAAAGTCTTTTCACATAGGCGATAATTGTACTCTAGCCCAGAAGAGACCATGAGCAGGGAGGTGGAGCTGGGCTGCGAAATTTGGACTTCTTTCACTTCGAGTTGTTCCTCAACAGCTTGTGACTCTGCCTAGCACGGAAGTTGAAACAGCAATTGTGCAGTGCACTAGTCGCTGCGCAATGGCGAGGGGACACCGCCTTAACACTTCTATTGTTCTGGTGGCGGTCCACGATCACTCCGGGGTTTTTTGGGGCGCTATCCGCGGTCGAGCCATGGCAGCCAGACCACAGAGGGTAAGAACTCACGCTGTCAACTAGACTACAGAGTGTAAGAACTCACGCTGTCAACCAGACCACAGAGGGTAAGAACTCACGCTGTCAACTAGACTACAGAGTGTAAGAACTCACGCTGTCAGTCAGACCACAGAGGGTAAGAACTCACGCTGTCAATCAGATCACAGAGTGTAGGAAGAGCTCACGCTGTCAACCAGACCATAGACTGTAGGAAGAACTCACACTGTCAACCAGACCACAGAGTGTAAAAAGAACTCACACTGTCAATCAGACAGCAGAGTGTAGGAAGAACTCACGCTGTCATTAAGACCACAGAGTGTAAGAACTCATGCTGTCAACCAGACCACAGAATGTAAAAAGAACTCTCGCTGTCAACAAGAACACAGAGTGTAAGAATTCACGCTGTCAACCAGACCACAGAGTGTAAAAAGAACTCAAACTGTCAACCAGACCACAAAGTGTAAAGAGAACTCACGCTGTCAACCAAACCACAGAGTGTAAAGAGAACTCACACTGTCAACCAGATCACAGAGTGTAAGAATTCACGCTGTCAACCAGACCGCAGAAAATAGAAAGAACTCACGCTGTCAACCAGACCACAGAGTGTAAAAAGAACTCACGCTGTCAACCAGACCACAGAGTGTAAGAACTCACGCTGTCAACCAGACCACAGAGTGTAGGAAGAACTCACACTGTCAACCAGAACACAGAGTGTAAAAAGAACTCACACTGTCAACCAGATCACAGAGTGTAAGAATTCACGCTGTCAACCAGACCGCAGAGTGTAAAAAAACTCACGCTGCCAACCAGACCACAGAGTTTAAAAAGAACTCACACTGTCAACCAGATCACAGAATGTAAGAACTCACACTGTCAACCAGACCGCAGAGTTTAAAAAGAACTCACACTGTCAACCAGACCACAGAGTGTAAGAACTCACGCTGTCAACCAGACCAGAGAGCGTGAAAAGAACTCCCGCTGTCAACCAGACCACAGAGTGTAGGAATTACTCACACTGTCAACCAGACCACAGAGTGTAGGAAGAACTCACACTGTCAACCAGACCACAGAGTGTAGGAAGAACTCACACTGTCAACCAGACCACAGAGTGTAGGAAGAACTCACACTGTCAACCAGACCACAGAGTGTAGGAAGAACTCACACTGTCAACCAGACCACAGAGTATAGGAAGAAATCCCAGAGCCTCAGCCACCCACCGCCACCCTGCTGGCAGTGACCGAGTCCAGGCGCCAGGGGCAGATGGCGGGGTAATGAGCGAGCAGCGGCCCCCTCCCCCAAGGAGGGTTGTCCCCTACCCCCCGGGACTCGACCCCCAGACCTTACCAGTGGCTGCCTTTCAAGTGCTCCTTTCCTCTGCCGGCCCTGGCGCCTTCCCCGCGCTCCCTCATCGCTGTCACCGGGACAATTGGAACGCTTTCCCTTTCTCTCTCTTTAAAGGGACGGTCACCCATAGTCGAACTTTTTCGTTCACGGCAAAGCGCAGTTGGTTTTTGCTTGCGGTTGTTATTGTTTTCTTTTCTTTACCCTTCTCTCTCTCTCTCTCTCTCTCTCTCTCTCTCTCTCTCTCTCTCTCTCTCTCTCTCTCTCTCTCTCTCTCTCTCTCTCTCTCTCTCTCTTATACTGCATTAACTGCATTAATCCCTTGCCGGAAATTTGGGTCGCCTTACCTGGGTGCAAATTTGGGTCGCCTTACCTGGGTGCAAATTTGGGTCGCCTTACCTGGGTGCAAATTTGGGTCGCCTTACCTGGGTGCAAATTTGGGTCGCCTTACCTGGGTGCAAATTTGGGTCGCCTTACCTGGGTGCAAATTTGGGTCGCCTTACCTGGGTGCAATACAGCAGCCACAAGAGCATTATCCTACCAGTGTCTGCACTACGATTTCGTATGTCCAGACAGCGACAGGGCTGCCAAGGTTTGGGATTTTTAACGTGCGCACAGATGTTGCTGCGTACGATTGCACACGAGTGCTGTACGAACACTTTGAGAGAGTGTGCACTGAAATTTGGCTCTGGGAGAAAAATCCCTCGCTGCACCGGGGAATTGAACCCGCGTCAGTATTGCGCTCAACTGTTCGGTTCGACGGTCTGTCCACTGGGCCATCCCGCTCCTCAAGCTATCCCGTCCCGACTTATGGCCACCGTTTAGCGACTCTTTTTACCCCCACCCCCGATACCCCACCCCCATGCACACATTTAGTATCACAGCAACTAGGAACAGCATCGCTGCTCATCTGCATACAAAGAATCAATCTGGTGCCGCCGACCGTTAGAACATCAGCTTGTGATCCTTTGGAAAACGGAAGCAAGACTTCCGCCCCGGTGATAGCTCTCCCGATGTCGACAGCGACTGTTTGGGTAAATTGTGCGATCGTAATGCTAGTCGTGGCTGAGAACCAATACTACTGGATGGTGTTTGAATGGTCCACCCGTGCGTGAAGGGTTGGCGATTGCTGCGGCACTGTTATGCACTTTAACTCATAGTATTACAAAAAGAAAGGTTGACTGCCCCTTCAGACAAGAATCGACTGGGGTGTCAGTGCATGGAGTGAAGTGTGCGCGGAGTGAAGTGTACATGGAGTGACGTGTGCATGGAGTGACGTGTGCATGGAGTGACGTGGGCCAAATCGGCGCCGGGTCTGGGTGTCGTTGTGTGTCTTCCGTGTTAAGAGAGTTACTCAACTGACGACTAGCGCTTTCAAACGGGGAAGGAGCGCGCAGTGTGGAGTTATGTGGACTCACTGTCATATCTTCTGAACCTTTTGTTTCCCTTTCTAATACAACGTTGAAGTTCAAATTGTGCAGGCCTGTACAACAACGGTAGCAGTGTGCATGACAAAACGAAAACTAAAACAACCAGGGAAAGGAATACGAAGTAACGATACAGCTGATAAACAGAAAAATCAACGCATGAACAAACAGATCGACTAAAGACCGAAAGAAAAAGAAGAAAAAAGCGAAAAGCAATTCAGGCAATTTAAGGAATTTCTGCATGTGGCACAAACGTATCAAAGCGCCTTTGTACGTGTGCGTTTTGCACCGCGTCATATTACTACCGACCTCTATAAATCATCAGTTTAACCATAAATTATAAGTTTAATCATAAATCTGTGAGACCGCTTTATACAGTCTGCAGG